>CM076584.1:227041125-227373098 GCA_034641835.2 Pinus albicaulis | reverse complement strand
ACGTAATGGTCTACGTGTTTTGTATTAGCATAAACTTTAGGAAATCAGTTACATTACCTTTTGTTATATATAATGCATTTGCATACGCATATAGAGTTAGTCGATGTTAGTCTCTGCTATCTTTTATTAGTCTTCTCTGTAATGTAATTACGCTGCCTTAGTGCCGTAATACCACCTTACTGTTATGACTGCATTTTAATATAAGAAGACTCTGTTTTCAGACTTAATTCGTACTTGAAGATTGTTGCCAAGGCTGGTGTAGAGGGCCCCTGCTCAGCTAAGGTTTTGTGCATTAGTGTATAGTTCTTGTTTTATTTCTTTAAAGCTCATTGTGCCATAATCCATTCACATGTTTATACATTGCATCTTTCTTGGTATATATGCTTCATTTCTGTTTATAAACTTTCATGCTTTCCATTTCACTTCTGTCTTTCATGTTTTATGTTGTTAATCACTGATCAGTGTTCTTGTTTCAGGTTATAGATAGGCAACCCGGGCATTTTCATAGCTTTTTGACTAATGACATGGGATTAACATTGTTCTGCTACTAATTTGTTTTTCTTAGTTTCTGTTTAATTTCAGTACTACTTTGTTTAATTCAGTTTTGCTCATTTGCTTCAGTAGTTAAATTTAGATATATTACACTGCTCATAACATCTTCAGTTGCCTCTAAAGGCCACAGCTGGACTGATGGTGAGGGATTGTATTATGAAATGTGTAGTTTAGTATTAGTTTCTTTTCTGCAAATTTAGATATATTAAACTGCTCATAACATCTTCAGTTGCCTCCGAAAGCCACAGCTGGACTGATGGTGAGGGATTGTATTATGAAATGTGTAGTTTGGTATTAGTTTCCTTTCTACAAATTTAGATATATTAAATTGTGCATGACATCTTCAATTACCTCTGAAAGCCACAACTGGACTAATGGTGAGGGATTGAATTATGAATGTATGGTTTGATATTAGTTTACTTTCTGCAAATTAGATATCAGTTACTCAAGTTGTTTATGGTTACTTCCGAAAATCATAGTTGGACTAATGATGAGGGATCATAAGACAAGTTGATGTAAATTGATTTAAATTTACTTTATTGCAACTTTTGGATTTCTTTCAGCATAATTTATTTTGTGTTTAGATAGCAGCAAGAATAGTTTGGTTTCATGCTCACTAGTTCACTGTTTTGATTCATTAGATTAGCAGCATCTTTTCATTTCAGCAGCGCATTTTCATTTCCTTTCAAGTTTTGTCATTGTAATTTTCAAATTCCTTTTTAAGTTTCAAGTTGGTAAATCATTATAGAGGATATCATTTCCTTGAACAAACATAACCATACTTGTTTTTATTTTAGAATTTCCATTTCATCTTAGAAAACCAAAAATGACAAAAATTTAAGAAATAGGTTATCTTGCACATATAGTGCGTCGCACTTCATCAGCTTACAAATCCCGGATTGACAAATTAAATTTAGCAATTTAGGACACACTAAATTGACCAAACAAGGAGGCCATGGTTGATGAAATGGCATCCTTGCACAAAAACGATGCATGGGATCTGGTGGAGTTGCCGACTGGAAGGAAGCCCTTTGCAAGCAAATGGGTGTTTAAGAAGAAGATGAATGTAGAAAGCAAGGTGGAGAAATACAAAGCTCGGTTGGTAGCGAAAGGTTATTCCCAGGTGCCAGGAATTGATTTTGGTGATATTTTTTCTCCTGTTGCCAAAGTTACTTCTATTAGATTACTTTTATCTGTTGCTGCTGCATTTGATTTTGAGATAGAACAGATGGATGTGAAGACAGCATTTCTTCACGGGGATCTAGAAGAGGAGATTTACATGAAGCAACCTGAAGGTTTTATGGTGAAGGGTAAGAAAGAACTTGTATGCAGGTTGAAGAAGTCTCTGTATGGGTTAAAACAGTCACCAAGGATGTGGTATCAGAAATTTGATACATATATACAGGGACTTGGCTTCACCGGAAGCAAGGAGGATCACTGTGTTTATTTTAAATTAATTGGTGATCGTGTTATTTATTTGGTCTTGTATGTGGATGATATGTTGTTGATTGGAAATGACAAAGAAATTGTCCAAGATTTGAAGACCCAACTGTTCTCCAAATTCGACATGAAGGATCTTGGTGCTGCAAACTATATTTTGGGCATGGAAATTAAGAGAGATCAGGCAAAGAGGAAGCTCTGGTTAAACCAGAGGAAGTATGTCGAGACTATATTGCAGAGGTTCAATATGCAGGATAGTAAAGCGGTGAATGTTCCTATTCTTGTAGGTGTAAAGCTGTCTGCTGAACAGTGTCCCAAGACACAAGAAGAAGAGGAGTATATGTCCCGTGTTCCATATGCAAGTGCAGTGGGTAGCCTGATGTATGCAATGGTCTGTACTAGACCAGACATTGCACATGCAGTGGGAGTATTGAGCAGGTTTATGTCAAACCCGGGGAAGGAGCATTGGACAGTAGTGAAGCGGGTTTTCAGATATTTACGTGGCACTAGTGATTATGGCTTGTGCTACCAGGGAAGACCAGGATTGGAAATAATGTTGGACATTCGTGGTTTTGTTGATGCAGACTGGGCTGGAGATCTAGACCAAAGAATATCTACAAGTGGGTATGTGTTTAGCCTATTTGTAGGCGCAATTAGTTGGATGATTAAAAGATAGTCTGTAGTGGCTCTTTCAACTACAGAGGAAGAATACATAGCAGCCACTCATGCAAGCAAGGAAGCAATTTGGTTGCAGAGATTGTGTTCAAGTATGGGGTTGGTAAAACAAGCTATAAGGATGGTATGACTTAGCCAAAGTGCAATTTTCTTGGCTAAGAACCCTACTTATCATTCAAAGACAAAGAAAATTGATGTTCAATATCACTTTATTAGAGATATGGTTGAGGCTAAAAGGGTGTTGCTAGTAAAGGTGGACACTTTGAAGAATGTTGCAGATGCATTGAAAAAGTTTGTGAGCACTCAGAAGCTCTCTTGGTGTAGAGAAACAATGGGTGTTGAAGAATTTGGCCAATGACTAAGCTCTCCTGTGGCCCCCTATGGAAATAAAACAACAAGTGGAAGAATGTTGGGTATTTGTTATATTCTTTCCACGACTAAGCACGCACAGGGGGGCGATAGCCCCCCCTTTGCGCTAGGCGCAACGAGGGGGTCACCGGGGGGGCAACATTAGCCCCCATTAGAGTCTTTGAAGGCGGCATGCACAGCGAAAATTTTTGGTCCTTAATTTCTGGTGGGTAGTCCACATCCATGATTTTGTGCATGGTTTTGCACATGGTATTGGGGCACGATGGTTTTCGTCCCTTAGTATTTTTGTAGATCCGGTCAAGGGAACTACGGTTATGTTCTAATCCAGTGTTTATGGATTGGGGTTTATGTATGCTTCGGCATGTATATATATGTGTTGTAACACTAAAAGGAATATAATGAAAAATCAAGTTGGTCGTCCCGATTTGGGATCCAAGGGAAAATTTCTGTGTTTATCTGTTTTATGTTTTATGCTCTCGCTGTTGTTTATCTTTCTTTATAAGATTCGTGAGTAGATAATTTCTGTTCAGGGTTAAAACCTACAATCACATCATCTTTAAGAGAAAATTATAAGGTTCAAGAAGTGGAAAATCACATCAAGCATCAATAAGAATTTCTCCAACTCTTAAAGGATAACCTAAATTTGGCACAAAATCGAATGAAAAAATAGGCAGATCAACATCGCAGCGAGAGAAGTTTTGATGTAGGAGACTGGGTTATTATAAAGCTATAACCATTCAAACAAATGTCCCTCAAGCAAGCTAAAAAGGATAATAAATTATAGCCAAAGTACTATGGTCCCTACAAGGTGTTGCAAAATATTGTTAATATGGCATACAAATTGGAGCTTCATGCTTCTTCGTGAGTGCATCCAGTTTTCCATGTTTCGTGCTTAAAGAACGTAATAGGTGAAAAAATTCTAGTCCAAACAATATTGCCAGAACTTGATGAGGAAGGAAAAATCATATTGGAACCTGAAGCAGTCACGGAAACAAGAGTATCTCATGAAGTGGAAGAACTTACCCATTGAAGATTCTACATGGGAGGATGAGACTTTTATACAGAAGCATCTAGAGCTACTCAACCGTTGAGGACAACACTTTTGTGAAGGAGAGGGGCATGTTAGGTCGTTATATTACTAGTTTATTCCCTTATTGTTGTTAGTGTAACCCCCTTATTATTATTGTTGTACCCCTGTAACCCCAATATTGTTATTATTTTGCCCTTAAATTATATTTGTTAGGTCGGCTAGGATTATATTCTGACCCCATGGACTCCTATATATAGAAGGAGGTATTGGTAATTTGTATCATCCAAGAATTGTTCATTTATATAATGTATTGGAGGTTTCCCCATCGAAGTGGCTAAGTTATAAGGCTATGATGTAATATTACCAATTAGCCTCAAGCTAATTGGAATATTAACTTTCACTTTACTTTTCTATTCATGAATAAATTAAAAAGGGAGGAACATAAAAACTCCTAAAATCAGTGAATAAATCAACGCCCCATGTGAACAAGGCTAAATCTGGGCTACTTTAATAAAACACCCTTATGTGTGAAAAGGGTTGATACTTTTGACTGGGTCAACAAGACCAAATCAAAAGCACTGTCCAGATTTAATGAACCTCCTAGATGCACAATGCAATTTTAGATGGAGGGTCGCACATGTGAAAGGAGTTAAATCATTGAGATGGTTTAGGGTTTTGCAAGATATAAATCTTATAAGAGGAAGGGGAGGACAAAAAGAGAAGGGTTTTTGATGACCATTATTTCTGAAGAATATGTTTGTTTAGACATTTCTCATCCTCTTGGTTGTTTAGTAGAAAATAGTGTTGTTTATCACAAGGATCTCCTATTTAGGAATCCTTCTCTTTCCTTGAGTAGCTCTTGGGAGAGACTTGTATTACTTGTCACTATTAGGCTTAAGGCCAAGCTTCTCCTGTCAAGTAAAACTCAGATCCTATTGAGGGTTTGGTTGTCTTTGCAAGCTGTAGCAAGTGGAGGCTATATCTATTTAGATCTAGGCCAATCTAGTTCCACTTTTCAGTGGGGGAGGCTTCAATCCCATTGGCAAGAGTGTGCTAGATAATTTGAGCTTCATATATAAATCTTGGCATCAGGCTAAATAGTTATTCAAGCCTACAGTGTAGTCCCTTTTCCGGTACTGCGTTATCTGCTAAGAGGAAAGTTGCAGGGTGATTTAGCAAAGTTTGAGGAGTGATCTCTAGTGTTGGGGATTTGTCTTTCACTGTGGTGATCCATGGATTTCTGTTCTTATCCATGTCATATTTAGATCTGATCTCAATACTCTTGTATATGCTTCAGAAATTTTGAATAGATCTGTAGATCTGGTACATATAATCTGATATCTACTCCATGTGCTTTATGATTTTCTGAAATCCCCAAGGGGACTGTAAAGCAGAGACATTATAGTGTATGGATCTATCATGGATCTGAATGTTCATGCATTATTTTTCTCTAGATTTGATATTTAATATACTGCTACAGTACACTCAATAAAATAACGTTGTGAAGCCTTTGCAGTCAATTATATGTGTTGCAGTACCTCTTTTTGAGGGTTTCTTTCTATATAAGTCTTCCATTTTCTATTCTAAGACTCATTGGCTTCAATATAATTCTGATTTTCTGATCTATATGAAATTATTGAGCCTTCATATTTTCCTACTGCTACTATCTTGTTGAACTGCGTTATTTCTGAAGTAGTGTTATTTGATCTTGTTGCAGTCCCATTCCGGGGCATTTTCCAAGTTGTACTAGGTGTGGGAGATCTGTTTAACCCACCTAGAAGGATTTTTTTCTGATCTCCTCTTGGATTCAGGTCTTATATTGTCATATCTAAGGAACCCAAGTGTTGGTTTCTAATCTTGTAGCATACACTATTGGAAAATGCATTTTTTAGGCATGCCTTGTTAGCAGTCCCATTTTGGGGATATTACAGTGGTATCAGAGCATAATCTTGGCACAAACTGTGCTTATTGAAGAGCCAATATGTATTTTCATGGAAAGAAAATACCGATGAAGAAATGTGGTTACATTGAAGGAACATAAGAAAAGGGTAAAACCCCTTTATCTGGAAGAATGAAAGGGAAAGAGTTCTCAAAAACTCTGTTCCAAACTTTGTATGAGCTTAAAGGAGAAATAAAAGAAATGAAGAGGGCAAGAAATGAAGGGTCCCTCAAGAATATATTTACATGAATAAGGCCCTAGTTCTTCATATTATATGTGCAAGCACTCAGCTACACAATCAGATCCACAACATTATTCTATGCCCAGATTTACTGCAAGAGAGATGAAGGAAGAAGATGCACCAAAGGAGGAGAATTTGAGCGATTATCTTCAGTAGTATGAATCTAAATCTTGGAAAATCAAGGAGAACTTGAGCTTCCAAGAGTTCTACCAACTCAAGGAGGAAAGGAGATCTAGCAAGTACAATAGAAGAAGAAGAGGTAGATTCTTTCTGCCAAATTTTGACGAATCCTCCACATGCACAGCCAAAGAATGGATAGATCAGCTAGACTCATATTTGGATCTACATCAAGTTTCAGAGAAAGAAGCCCTTAAGGTAGCAGCACTACATCTTAAAGGTAAAGCTTATTCTTGGTGTTTGTTTGAATCTTTATCATTGAAGAATGCAAATATATCTACCTATGCAAAGTTCACTAGGAGAATGGTGAAGATATTTGATGTAAAGCAAAGTAAAATATCTTTGATTGAGCTAGCAAAGCATGAGCATGCAAAACCCTTGCATGAGTTGGAAAGATATGTTGTGCAAACTCCACTTCAGATTTCTATTGAAGGGGATAAAAAAATTTGTGATACCTTGTCAAAGGAAATATCCTCATTGCATGAAGAGATTTCTTCTCAAAAGGAAATCATGGAGATTCCTCTTTCAAAGGAAGACCAAGATCCAAGGTCTCTCATTGATAATGAGGCATTCTGAAATATTTATGAGAAGGAAGAACAAGAGGGTGGTAACAACACTATCACTTCAGAGGAAGACCAATCATCACATGGGGATGAACATGAAGTTATTGTTCCAAGGGAAAGATCTTTTGCATCTTTGCAAATGATTCCCAAGGAGCATTCTGTGACAACATTATTGGGTAGTAATACCTTGCTTCAAGCAAGAGGAGGAAGGATGAATCAAAATCTGATGATGAGGAGCATGCACCCTTTTCTATTTCAAGGGGTTTCTATTCATGAGAAGGAGGCTGATATATGCAGCAAGGAAAGGGACACATCATTCCAACAATTCCTACAGTCTACTTCAGATCTTGATGTCTCTTTACATGGAGGCATTCCACCAGGGAGACCCCCTGATGGGAAGAAGAATAAAATGTTCTCTCAACATTGTGCAGCAGTGACATACTTGGCTACCACAGCACTGATATCTATTGATGGATTCCAAGGAGGGCTGAACGATTTTCTGAAATTGATTTTTCTATTCCTCACTCATATTTTTCACTGGAAAAGAAGAAATCAGTGATCTATGATGATATTAGCATGATTTCAAATGGCCACTCCATAGATTTGGGGCAGCAAATGATATCTCCACATACAAAGAAGATTTATGAAGAAGACAAGAGGGGGCCAACACTCTTGTATGCATGGGCCAAACTATGGAAGTTTTGGAAGAGAGAAACCTTTCAAAAGAAGGTTGATCTTCCTATTCTTTAATCTTGTCTTGCACAAGATCAGCTACAAGAGAGGAAGCAAAGATGGAGCTAAAATACTCCAACATGTTACTTTGGCATTGAGCATGTCAAAGGAGAGCATGATGATGTGACAACTACTTCATTTCATAATTCTACAGTGTTGTCATTATTGAAGAGATTGGATCCATATTGGAAATCACAACCGTTGGTGGAATATTCCAAGGATCTTCACACATGCATGATTCTTGATGACCAGCTACCAGATGATGGCTATTTAGTCCAAGATGGAGTCATCTGTGATCATGGTAGGATCTTCTTATCTGGAGCTTCCAAGCTCAAGGAGAAGTTACTACAAGGAGCCTATGAAGAGTTCTGTTTTAGCCACACATATTCTATGAAGCTCAACAACGTCATTTTGAGGAGATATTATTGGAAGGGCTTTGAAAAAGAACTATATCAGCATTGTTAAAGATGCATGAACCTTGTGGAGTTGGAGCAACAACCAGAATCTAAGATAGAGTTATTTCAGCCAACTCTTCCTACCTTGGGAGGAGGAGAAAGATCCATACACCACTCCACTTGTATAAGGAGAACTATTGCTGAAGAGCATACTTATGTAAATCATGTTTTATTTTATGATTATATGAATTATTTTACTATGTATATGCAGGCCATGACTCCTAAGAGGATGTTTATACCGTATAAAATTCATGACCAACTTTGGCCCAAAAATATTTCTGATTATTGCCATTCCCTTGGTGAACAAAGGGAGATTTTGCAGCATGATGGGTGCTTTCCTAAGGCACCAAATATATCTTCCACTTTTAGCCATGGAGATATGTTATGGGTAGCAAGTAATTTGTGGGAAAACCACTTGCCACATCTAGATCTGAGGCAGGCAGGAGATGCACTATGCTGGTTACTCTTGGGTGAGTTTGGGTACTACCCAAAGATTTATATTTTCTTGTCTCATGCCTCGTGTTTCAATGGAAGGATGCATAAGAAGGAGGCATGGTTGATTTGGTTGACAAGAAGATATTTTGGACATCACATGTTAAATCTCATGTCCATAATTTTTGTTAGGATGTATCTCATGTATTTACATGTATTTCTATTTGGAATGTATCTCATGATCATGCATGTACTTGGGTTTGGGAGAAAATGTAACTCTCACATGAGGAGGCATAAGAGAGCTTGTTGGTATCAGGATGATAATGATGCTCTGATATTTGTTGGGAACATGATGGGAGGGATGACACATTGGTTGGATGTGTCCATTGGGAATGAAACTTCCCATACTTATGTATACTTCAACAAGAGGATGGAACATTGTATGGCTACTATACTATGTCTTTTATTTCCTTATGTAAGAAGCCATGTGATTGTCTTATGTCTTTGGGAAAAGTCTCTCACATGGGAATATTTTTGGCAAGATATGTGTTATTTGAGTCATCTTCAGCTTACACCTCTTATCCTCTACTATTTTCAAGCTTTGAAGAAGCTTATGGCAGCAAGAAGGGGGCGGAATGGCCACTTATTGTACTATGTTTTGAGGCAGTAAGAATAAGAACAACGTTGGTCTCAATGGAGGGACTATTGTCACCATCCAATATATCATATGACACTTAGTACATGTTTCTTTGGGAGCACATATGGTGAGGATACTTTATTCACTATATGCATAGAATATTGGGCAAGGAGAGTCCCTAGAAACAATGAAGGGAATCATGAGGTTCCAAGTAGCTTTTGGCTTCATGAGGACTATATTATTGCATCCTGAGATCAACAGCTCCACATTTTTCATAAATAGAGGGAGAAATAGTATATGTTGAACATCTTACCTCTCATTTCTAGCCATGCATCCCCTATACATTGTATAAGGAGGGGATGGGTGACTATTTTTGTGAGCTACCAAATATGGCTCACTTTGTTTGGATGATAGCATGGAGATTGAAGTTCCTCATGAGGGTTGAAGCACCCAATTTTAATCATCTCCCATGCCTTGAGAAGACCAATGGACATCATATGTTTCTTTCTATGTATATCCCACTTCTTCATGATGACAACTATTTGGGTTATTCACCAAAGGCAAACTTGTATTCTTGGGAGGAGACAAATCCATTGGAGATTTTGCAAAGTCCTTGTGAGTTTCTTGAGGACAAGCAACATTTTGGAGGGGAGGACTATAATATTCCCAATTAGCCTCAAGCTAATTGGAATATTAACTTTTTCTTTACTTTTCTATTCATGAATAAATGAAAAAGGGAGGAACATAAAAA
The DNA here is from genome assembly GCA_034641835.2 of Pinus albicaulis. Taxonomy (NCBI): domain Eukaryota; kingdom Viridiplantae; phylum Streptophyta; class Pinopsida; order Pinales; family Pinaceae; genus Pinus; species Pinus albicaulis. The sequence continues at coordinate 227,363,105 of CM076584.1, read as the reverse complement.
CTCCTAAAATAAATGAATAAATCAATGCCCCATGTGAACAAGGATAAATCTGGGCTACTTTAATAAAACACCCTTATGTGTGAAAAGGGTTGAGACTTTTGACTGGGTCAACAGGACCAAATCAATAGTTTTTTCCAAATTCAGTGAACCTCCTAGATGCACAACACAATTTTAGATGGAGGCCACAAATGTGAAAGGAGTTAAATCATTGAGATGGTTTAGGGTTTTGCAAGATCTCAATATTATAAAAGGAAGGGGAGGAAAACAAGACAAGGGTTGTTGATGACCATTATTTCTGAAGAATATGTATGTTTAGAAATTTCTCATTCTCTTGGCTGTTTAGCAGAGAATAGTGCTATTTAGCACAAATATCTCCTGTTTAGGAATCCTTCTCTTTCCTTGAGTAGCTCTTGGGAGAGACTTGTATTACTTGTTCACTATTAGGCTTAAGGCCAAGATTCTCCTTTCAACTACAACTCAAATCCTATTGAGGGTTTGTTTGTCTTTGCAAGCTGTAGCAAGTGGAGGCTAGATCTATTCAGATCTAGGCCAATCTAGTGCCCCTTTTTAGTGGGAGAGGCTTCAATCCCATTGGCAAGAGTGTTCTGGATTATTTGAGCTTCAGATCTACATCTTGGCATCAGGCCAAATAGTTCTTATTCTGACATATTCCCCTCTTCGATCTTGCATTATGAAGAGGAAGATTACGAGTGTTTTGGAAAAGTTTGAGGAGTGATCTCTGGTGTTGGGGATTTGCCTTTCACTGTGGTGATCCATGGATTTCTATTCTTATCCATGTCATATTCAGATATAATCTGAATACTCCTATATATGCTTCATAAATTCTGAATAGATCTGTAGATATTTTGCATAGAATCTCAGATCTACTCCATGTGCTTCATGATTTTCTAAAATCCTCAAGGGGAATGTAAAGTAAAGACATTATAGTGTATGGATCTATCATGGATCTCACTGTTCATGCATTATTTTTCTATAGATCTTATATTTAATATACTGTTATAGTACACTCAATAAAATAATGGTGTCAAGCCTTTGCAGTCAATGATATGTGTTGCAGTACCTCTTTTTGAGGGTTTCTTTATGTATAAGTCTTCTATTTTCTGTTCTAAGACTCATGGGCTTCGATATAATTCTTATTTGATGATCTATATGACATTATTGAGCCTTCATATTTGACTATTGCTGCTATCTTGCTGAACTGCATTATTTCTGAAGCAGTGTTGTTTGATCTTCTTGTTGTCCCATTCCGGGGCATTTTCCAAGCTGTACTAGGTGTGGGAGATCTGTTTAACCCACCTATAAGGATTTGTTTCTGATCTTCTCTTGGATTCAGGTCTTATATTTCTAGATCTAAGGGATCGAAGTGTTGGTTTCCAATCCTGTAGCATACACTCCTAAAAAATGTGTTTTTCAGGCATGCCTTGCTAGCAGTCCCATTTTGGGGATATTACATATGATCTCTCTTTTCTTCTATTTTTGGAGTTGGTTTTATAAGATTCAATGGATACTGCTACATGAAAAATCAGAAATACATGAAAAACGTGATTGTAATCATGTTTTTTTTATGTATTTCTCATTTTTCATGTAGTAGGGTCTAGCAAAAGCATGCAACATGGGTACTCCTTGGATGAGGAATTAAATTTTGTGTCCAATGAGTGTTCCTGCTCGAAATTTGAGTAACGAATTTGGGAGATAAGTTGAAAAAATAGTTTTATTATTTTATTATTTTTTAATCTTTTTACCCTTTTACATAAAAAATGGTGAATCATCCCCCATGGTTGACATCATCATCTTGAATCATATTGGTTCTTATAAAGTTTATTTTGGTTGTACATTTTTCTTAGGAGGCCCATTTTAGACCTCAAAATTCCCCTAATGATTACACCAATGAAGGCCACCATGAAGAACATGAACGTAATGCTACACGGAATCTTGGTAACAATATTAGTACAAGCGACTTAAATATTGGTGGTTTGGATGATGGGTATATTTTTTCTTAAAGAAGGCATGTAACAACCTTTTGAAGACACTAAAGTTACCATCAATAGGCACATTCAATATGTACAATCCCTTGAGGAGTGTACAAAATATCCAAAAGAAGACAATTTTGGTTCCCTTGGTCTAAACTTGTGTTTTAAGAAAAATGAGAGAAAAACATATATAATACGTTTTAAAGATCCACCAAGGTTTGATGATGACCATCAAGAGAAAAAAAATATATTAATATTACCCTGTCATTGGTTTGTTGCAGGAGCATGATGATAGACCTATTTCTCTTTAAGGGGGCCCATAACTAGAGTTTGAAGGGGACAACACTAATGCCCGCACAAATAAATTTGAACATGAAGACCATAATGAAACCACTACACAAATAATTTATGATGAATAACATCATAATAAGGGGACATTTATTGTATCATTTGGAGGTTATGGAAAATAACTTCCAAAGGAAGTCCCTATTTTTCCCTTTGAAAAGCATGAAGAAAGTTTAGAGTTTTTGTTCCAGATTTTGACGATGTGCATACTTCTCTGGAGAGGGTGTGGAACACACCCTTGAAGTCCATTTAAACCTTGATGATGAATAAGAAATGGATGGTGAGTCTAATCCAAAACAACATTTGTACCAAGAACTTGAAGAATATGGCAATGTTGATTACACTAATGAATGCCACCATGAAGATCATGATCAAAATGTTAAACAGAATCTTGGTGACAGAGAAGAGAGAGTATAAGTACCAATGACTTAAATATTGATGGGTTTAGTGATGTGTATATTTCTCCATAAGAAGGCATGGAACAAATTTTTTAAAAAAATTGAAACCACCATCAATAAGCACCCTCAAGATGTATAGTCCCATGAAGAATATACAATACATCCAAAAGAAGACAGTTTTGGTTCCCTTGATCTAAAATTGTCTTTTAAACAAAATTATAGAAAGTCATATATTATATATTTCAATGTTCCACCAAGGTTTTATGATTACCATCAAGAGAAAAATATATTTGAATATGACCATGTCAAAGGCCTGTTACAGCAACATCATGGCAGGCCCACTACTCTAAAAGAGGGCACATACCCAGAGTTTGAAGGGGACAACATTGATGATCACAAAAATGAATTTTACCATGAAGACAGTAATGAAACCACTACATGAAGTCTTTTTTTTTGAAGAAGAAAACATGTTTTATTACTCCAAGGAAGGCCACTATGAATATCATGACCGCATTGCTACGCAGAACCTTGGTAGGAGTATGAGTATTAGTTACTTAAACACTGATGGTTTTGGTGATGTGTAAATTTTTCTAGGAGAGAGTGTGCAACACCCCTTTGAATATTTTGAAACTACCACCAATATGTACCCTCAATATGTACAGTCCCATGATGAATGTATAATAGATCCAAAATAAGATAGTTTCGGTGCACTTGACCTAAACTTGTATTTTAAACAAGATTAGGGAAAATCATATATAATATGATTCAATGGTCCACCAAGGTTTGATGATGACCATAAAGAGAAAAACACATCTGAATATGACCCTATCATAGGCTTGTTGTAGGCTTGTTGCAGGAGCATGATGATAGGCCTACTACTCTAGAAGGGGGATCAAACCCATCATTTTAAGGGGACAATAGGGAACATATTATTTAAGGTATTTTTTTATGGAGTACTCACTCTCTTGGTTATCATTTGATGTTGAAATTTGTCAATTGGTTCTACTCTAGCTTAATCTATATTTCCTCTGGTGGAAACATGGTGAAATAAATATTCTTATATCATAACAACTTGGCTCAATCTCTTCTCTTTGGGTGGTATGGGGACAATGAGAAATCAAGTAAACAGTTACAAGTTGGATAGGAATATCCATAAAGAAAGAAATATTCCTACCTTTGGAAGGCAACATAAGTATTCAATTCTCAATTTGTGGAAATAAATCAATCTCGTTTGTTGGCTTGAGGGGTGAAATCCTTTAAAGGCACTCTCATATTCGTCTCACAGTCGAATTCCCTCTCTATATCAACCCTATCATATCTGAAGACGAATGCACGTTCCCTCTCTCACAACATCTGTCGAATTCTCTTTCTCAGACGAATTCTCTTTCCCTCTCTCACTGTGTCTCTCAAATTCTCTTTCTTAGTCAAATTCTCTTTCCCTGTCTCACAACGTCTATCGGAATCTCTTGCCCTATCTCATAGCATCTGTCGAATGGTATTTCTGAGTCGAATTCTCTTGCCCTCTCTCACAATGTCTGACGAATTCTCTTGCCTTCTATCACAGTGTCTCTCAAATTATCTTGCTCGAATGCGAAGTCGATCTCTTTCTCAGTCAAATTATCTTGATTGAATGTAAAGTCGATCTACTCAAATTTGATGTCTATTTCTTGCTCAGTAAAATTCTCTTGCCGGAATGCAAAGGCGAATGATCTGTCACAAATCCATAGGTTGAATTTTTGTCAGTGCTCTTTTTTTTTTCCTTAACTAACCCTGCTTGGCCCAAAAAATAAAAAAATTAACACCTTAAAATATTAATATTTCTTATATAATAAATAAAAATCCACTAAACCCTTTTTATATAACAAATATAATTTTTTATGATTTTCTAATTTTTTTTACTCCAATATGAACGAACGTGATATAATATTTGTTTGTCAGTGACACCCCCATCATACTATTGTAGAACATGGCCTTATGTATTCCTTCTAATTGACTGGCTATGTGTCTCATCTCCTTCCTTATCTCATGCATATTTTCACTATAACACCTTCTAGGAGGAGGATAGCTAGTCATGGCATGATTATATTGAGGAATTTCCAAAATCCATGACTACAAGTATTTCCAGAATTAAGACTACGACCACACATCAAAAATAAAAAAACAAGATCATTGGAAGGACACAGCCTTCTTCAGTATTTGACAATACCAATCAAATCAACAATAAATTTAAAATCAAAATATAAACAAAAAAATAAAATTGAAAACCTATAGATATTTTAGACAAGGAAAAATGGTTCATTACCATCCATAGGTGACTTTAATTTTTCCTCCCTACGCACATTGATGTTTAATTTTATGGACCAAATTTGAAAACCATATAACTTATTTCATTTTTCAACATTTACGCAAGAATATTCGTTACTAACCATTAAAAATAGAGTACTAACCATATTAATTTTCTTAGGGCTATAAGTATCTATTGTAGATAATTGCATTTTAAAACATCTTCAACATTTTCATATTGCAGTCATCGGCCCATATCACCATAATCAATTATGTAGAGAGAAAATCAACAATAACAATAAAACAGAAAATACATAGGTTTGTCATGATATCTCTATCATAGGTTTGTCATGATATCTTTTTCATAGGGCTCAGCATATCTATTTCATATCTTTTTCATAATATTTTTTCATATCACAGATAAGAAGGCCCAAAGAGGAAATTTTCATACCCAAGAACTAAATCCCATTAGGGCACTATTACACTGCAAGACTGAGGCCCATTAGGGAGTTGTTACACCACAATATTGAGGCCTATTAGGGTGTTGTTACACCACAAGACTGCGGTATAATTTCGCAGACCCATAGGATGGAATGTTAACTATATCAATTCAAATTAATTATAGACCTCGATGTGTATATATTTGAGACACACAAAACATGTCTTTTACCCTATCAAATTCATGAAATTTGGAGTATTCTTGAACAACATTAATATATATGTGAAAAATATTCTTCCAAATAACATGCTTCCAAATAACCAGACCATTCTAGAAATTCATGAGAACATAGAGCCACAAATAAGCATTAAATTGAAAATATCACAATATGCCATAATCAAAAACATGCATTTTGATAATAACTCAAACCATAAGGAGCAACGCAAATGCCCACTGTATTATATTTCTCTATAAGTAAAAGGCATCATTCACTACAACATACTAATTACAGAATTGGGCTCACTAGCCATTGAGTTTTGTAGAGAAAAACAAACATCCACAATGTGGAACCAACAATATATATGTATATCAATGAATATTATAGTGGGGATGCATAGCAACTATAGACTCATACATACATGTCTATGACTACTTACAAAAAAAAACATAAAAACATATAACAAAGAGGGGAATAATCTTTTCCTTTTGCAAGCAATGACTCTATATATTCTCCTTTAGAAAGATCCTTGATTATATCTTCATTAGGGGAATTTTGGGGTCTAAAATGGGCCTCCTAAGGAAATTATAAAATAATAGTGGAAATGATAAAATAATATTAGATTACATCATCAATTTTTAATGGGAAAAAAAAGAAAAAAAAAATCAACTTGTATTTTTAACTTATCTCCCTATTTACTCAAATTTCAATCGGAAAAACTCGTTGGATGAAATATTTGATTCCTCATCCAAGGACTACCCATGCTGCATAGTTTCAATGGAACATTCTACATGCAAAATTAGAAATACATAAAAAAATCGTGACTGCAATCACATTTTTTCATGTATTTATCATTTTTTGTGTAGTGGGGCCAACGAAAGTATGAAACATGAGTACTCCTTGGATGAGGAATTAAATTTTTCATCCAACGAGTACTGACACTTGAAATTTGAGTAAAAAATCAAGGAGATAATTTAAAAATACAAGTTGAAAAGTAGTTTTATTATTTTATTGTTTTGTAATCTTTTCACTTTTTTACTTCAAAAATGGTGAATCATTCCCCATGGTTGATATCATCATCTTGAATCCTATTGGTTCATATAAAGTTTATTTTGGTTGTATATTTTTCTTAGGAGGCCCATTTTAGACCTCAAAATTCCCCTATTGATCTCTCTAACCCAATACCTATTCTGAATGTTCCCTTTTATCTTCACTAGCCCCTTGCTGAACACAATATATACCTTTTGTTATCCTCAATCCTCCTGCACGGTCTCATACTTGTAAAAAATTCAAAAAAAACATTAGGGGCTCCAATAATCCCCCTACAAAAAAATGTGGTTTGCGCTCAAACCACTCAGTCCTCCTTCTATACTCATGGATCTGCTAGCCTCTTCCCTTACTAAAATTGTCTTCAAGCCTTAGGCACAAAAACTGTAGGGGCGATGAGGGAGCCTAGTTTCTCTGGAGCTCTAAACACAACCTACGAGGGAAGTGCCACGCCCCCCCTCTCCATAGCGACATGCTCGAAAAATGAATACTTTATACCATTGTTTCTCTAGGTCCAATTTCTATGTATGTCCTTGACCATTTTCCTCTGGAGAGTGGTGGCTATATTTTGATCTTCCAGCGTTCTCCGTGGTACTGCGAGGGTCACTGTGACGAGGTATTTTATATTTTTTTGTGCAACCTCCATGCACCCTTGAGGTTTTTACGATTCCATGCACTCTCCAAAGTAGGCATTTTTCCCCTGATGTCCACATGGCACACAATAATTCAAGGGGACAAGTAGTGTCCAGATGCTACAAATCCCATAATAGAGACTGTGTCGATGCGGTTAATTTGAATATACTTGCAAAGCATTCCAAAAATCTGTTCTGGGGTTCACTAACTGGTGAGACTGTAGCATAACATGAAAACCATCCTTGTGAGTGGAGGAGGCTCTCCCTTTTATGGGTCTCTTGATGTAAACTAACCACCTCCTTTGGATGAGATATCATTTTCACAATCTATCATCCCAGACTCTTTTGACGTAGTCTCCTCTTCCATAGTTGTGTTACCTTACCATCACCTATACTTGGGTCTCTTTCTCTTGTCATTTCCTTAATATTTTTCATTACTCCTCTAGCTCCCTCTGTGTGCTCCATCATATTATGCCCTCTTTATGCAACCCTTTTGCTACTTATCATGCTTAAAATATGAATGGTCCTCATCTCATCTAATTCTCTACTACTCTAAAACTTCCTCTTAAAAATTCTATTGTTCCTTATTCATCACTCAAGTGGTATTTTATAGCACTTCACGCATCCCTCTTAATTCTTCTATATTATTGTGACATTGGTTTAGTCCTTATGGATCCCAAATATGAATCACTACCTTTGTTCAAGCCATGTGAAACATCATCCTTCATCTCATCTTGATGAGATTGTTTACATGTTCCACATTCCTTATCCTATTTAGTTTCATCTTAATTTATTTTTTTACCTCATTACTATCCATATTTGGTCCCATATTCCCGATAATCTATGGTTCATCTTCACTACTCGTGTGCTCTCTCATATAGCCCAAATCATATTCGACAACCTACCCAGCCATTTTATCTCATCTCAGCTAGTATTTCCATGTAGGGAATGGTCATTTATTTATAATTCCTATCACACAGTTCTTACCTCCACCTATGTTTTTGAGCTTCCACATGCTAGAGTACACCGTCACTACTGCATCTGAACTACAAGACTGTGACACCTAACTCCCATATTAATTTTTTCATAGGATTTTTCTTTGGTGGGGCTACCTTCATCATGGCGTTTTGTCTATATATGACATTACCCTTGCACTGGCCTGCATCCATGTTATACTTCTTCCTTTCAACATGTTAAGGTGGTTTTTTCTATACCTGTCTAACAGGTCGAGTCAATAATATAGTTATCTAGCTCTACTACCTACTCAATCCTAACCTATGTACATCAATATTTTTTTATATACAGAGGGGGTAATAAACCTTTCCATTAACTCTGACCCAGGTTATGGAAGGTTACATTTCTTGAGCAATATATTATTATATTAACTATTTTGGTTCTCGTTTTTTATAACTTGGTAATTACATCAGTCGATACAATCTTTTCGGGTTCAAAATTGTCCATTTCTTTGGCTTTATCGATGATTGTAAACTGGTTTTTCTCAAAAAGTCTTGAAATATTTAACTATGTGTTGTTACACTTGCTGCACTTTCATTCAAAATATGTTAAGTTTTCAAAGCAACAAGAACTTGTAATTTTTTTATTCTAAGGAATAACAAAAAAGTAATTTGTGTAGTGAAAAAAAAAAACTCTTAGTTTAGTTGTCTTCTCGGAAGGTGGTGCAACTTTTTTTTCTTCCCACCTATACTATTCTTACTATGATCATTTTCAATATATTTAGGAAATTCACCACCATCATTGTTTGAAAATTATTCATTACCATATTCAGTGGCATGAAAATTTTCAATACCATCATCTGTTGTTTTGAAATATTGAAATGGAGGATATTATTTGCCATCTTTATCTTTCCACCACTGCTGCTCTCATAGTCCGTAGGGTTAGGACTATGTGGAAATTATGACTCTCGATTTATTGGAAATTATTCATCCTAACCTTCGTCACGGATGCTCCCATAGTCCATATGATTTAGAGTAAGTGAAAATTGAGACTCGATTTATTGGAAATGCTTCATCCTACCCTTCATCACTTCTGCTCTCAAAGTCCATGAGGTTAGGAGTAAGTGGAAATTTGATGCTTTATTTACTAAAAAACTTTCATCCTGCCATTCATCACTATTTCTCTCATAATCCTTAGGATTAGGAGCAAGTGGAAAATGTGGCTCTATATCCACTAAAATTTTTTCATCCTGTCATTCATCATTATTGCTTTCATAGTCCTTAGGATTAGGACTAAGTGGAAAATGTGACTCTCTATCCACTAACAACTTTTAATCCTTCCATTCATCACTATTGCTCTCATAGTCCTTAGGATTAGGACTAAGTGGAAAATGTGACTCTCTATCCACTAAAATTTTTTCATCTGGCCATTCATCACTATTGCTCTCATAGTCCTTAGGATTAAGACTAAGTGGCAAATGTGACTCTCTATCCACTGAAATTTTTGCATTGTGTCATTCATCACTATTGCTCTCAAAGTCCTTAGGATTAGGACTAAGTGGAAATTGTGAGTCTCTATTTTTTGAAAATTCTTCATCTTTCCATTCATCATTGTTTCTCTCATAGTCCATAGGATTAGGCCTAAGTGGAAAATTTTATTCTCTATTCATTTGAAAATCGTCATCCTGCCCTTTGTCACTATTTCTCTCATTAAATTCATCAATATAAGTAGAGTTGTTACGTGATGAAGATGTTGAAGCTTCATAAAACAAAAGTTAAGTATCAAAGGAATCCATAACATTCAAACAAGAGATGTTGAATGATTCTAATGATATCTCTACCAATTGAAATATATAACTGAAAGAATGAAATTTTCCCTCCAAAATTCCCCCCCAAAATTTTTTTGCCGAAATTTTTTGCTTGAAGTATGTCCCTCCAAATTGTATTTCTACAATTTATTTGAAAATTTGTTACTAAAATATTCTCTTCAATATGGACCCTAATTTCAAATTAAATTCCCTACACATTTTTCTTTTAATAATTTTTTTCAAACTAAAATATTTTTAATTAAATTATATAAAATTTACTTCATTATAGATTTTATTTTTTAATATTTATCATAGTTTTTATCCCACATTTGCCCTACCAAAAACCAATTTCGTTATTTTTGCTTCATAAGAACTTTCATTTTCACTATTCCTCACATCACATCAATATTTCTCGAGGTTTTGTTTAAAATCTTGGAACGATTTTTTAGAGTAGCAACATTGTCAACGGGAGATTCTCGCTTTTGAAAGGTTAGTTCCCCTTCTATTATTATGAAAATTAGTAAATTGTTAAAATAAATGAGATTCAAGTTCAAATATCTCTTAGTACATATTTTAAACCATTATAAATTTACTAGCATTTACCTTTAAACTTTTTTGGTAGCCACATCCAGATAACGATAGAAAACCAAATAACTTTTTATTTTTTATATAAAATTAAAAAAAATTAACATGGAAATTGTGGGTGGGCCCACCTAGGGGCAGCACGTGCCCATTATGGCCTAGATGGGCATTCCCACCGGCCCCCTGGGCAAGCAGGGGGAAATTATCAGAGTCGTCCCCCTTGCTTGCCCAGGGGGCTGGTGGGCATGCCCACTTGGGCTAGGGTGCCCTCAGGCTCGAGTGGACGCCTCCCCATGGGTGCATCTGCTCGCAGCACAATGCCCCACGATGCCCTTGCTACGAGCGGATGCACCCATAGGATGGTGTCTGCCCGAGCCCGTGAGTCGGCCCCCTGCCAGGCAGGTACGTTGATTCTGAGAATCACCCCCCATTTGGTAGTACCCCTGGAAGAATAAAGTTAGAGAAAGACTCCGTAGATCAAGGAGCAGAGCACGCAACGTGAAGTATATTTTGAGTCTGACGAGCTTTGGGGTGGGTGAAAACTCCTTATTTTTTAAAGGGATGAGAATATTTTCTGAACATTGAAATATGCCCATGGTTTTTAGACCATGGTATTGTAATGTAAAAGACTATATAAGGATTCTAGCCTAGATCTCGAGGATTAGATTTGATAGAGACTTGACGAGATGCACTTGGATGTGACATTGTTTTCAGTCTGATTCTGAGGGTTTTGGTTAGAGGAAAGGATCTTGCAGATAAGTGCACATATATCTTAGGAAGTCTGCAGCTGAGTGCGCAGACCCCTGCAGTTGAGTGCGCAGGATGGAAGTGATTGTATGAGAAATATCTGAGCATTAATGAAATACTTATGAAGAAAGATCAGTTTTGTGAGTTGATGTGTTGTATTTACTTGTATATTATGTTATATGTGCTAAGTAAGGGTTTTGATCTATAATTGCATAGCGAAGTTCTATTTATGGTTATTTACATTGTTTTATGCTTGAATAAGTAAGATTGTGCAGTATTCAAGTTAGTTTAATAGATGTGTTGAACAACGATGATATAGTTGATAGATTTGTTTCGCGAAGATCTTCTGAGTAATGAAAGGAAGAAAATTCCTAAAGCCACGTTCCATTATCCCTCTAGATGCAGAAATCTAGTTCTAGCATCCCCCTATATTTTCTCGGGTGAGATTTCGGTCTGCACAAAAAAATCGTTGCCAAAAGGGCTGGTAATATTGGGTTTTGTTGGTTTTCACAGCCATATTGAACCTGGGTATAGGCCCCATCAATCCAACAATAGATTTATTCTTTATAGTGTCTTCTCTAGGCATCATTCTATGTCTACAAAAAGTAAGAATCCATCTCATAATCCTTGTTATTTATGTTTATGACATTATTGTAATTAATCCTTCCATATTTACCCACTTTGGAAAGATCTCCAGGGTAAACATAAGATGAGTTTCACTATGATATAACCTGACCTCCAAGTTCAAATTATGGAATTGGGGTCCACAAATTAGAATTAAAGTAACATCCCTTAGAGACTAAAAATCATTCAAGATCCTACCAACCACCACAGGTGATCAATCTATAAGACGAAACTATTTTTCATTAGGTTTACTCCCAAACTGAACCCATAACACTTCATGCATGTGGTTGGGAGGCTATAACCGCACCCACATGCCTATCTCCATGAGGTTATGACCCAATTTTCCATGTTCACTTCATGCAGTCGTGAGATCTATGCCACCTTTTCAAACTAACCTCTAGACCAATGCCCATAACTTCTTGTAACTTTCCAGAATCATAACAATGATGATAAAAATTGCTAAATAATAAAAACTTGAGAAATATCTTGACCTATACATGCCTGATGCACATTAGAAATTTCATCAAACACATAGTAAACAGATAAGCAATAGGCCATGAATGCATATCTGATCATAAACTTTCGAACTTCATCTAAGAATCACCAAGAAGGGTTTATGCCCTCTCTAGCTAGTTGCAAAAATAGTTGTTAGCCCATGCATTCATCAACCATCTAGTAACTTACCAAATCATGAGCAAGAGCCATAGATAGAGAAGATAATTGAAACATGCATATAACCATAATAGAACCCATGAGAAATCAACGATATGATCACCATGATAACCTATAAAAGTGTTCATAGATCACAATAGAAAAATATTTCATATTAACATATGAAAATTCCAACCAAGTTACGGACTTCCATGTCCCACTCGACCATAGATTGGGTTGAAACAAATATATCTTTCATCCAATCACCCCCAAGCAATATTCCAAGCATGAATGTGGGATCATAAGGGTTAAACCAAAATAAAACCAACAAGGGGTTCCAAAGGCCAAATCAACTCAACCCTCAAGCATAGTCACAGATAGATGGTCCAAAAATTACTATCATCATCTAGATTGGTCTCTACCCAAGTTTTCTAGGGCTTTAGGAACTAGTAACTCAACCCACAGCCTCCAGGGTACCCGAGTTGTTTCTGGGCTCCAAAGAATTTTTCCCAAGCCATAAGGCTTCAAGGACTAATAATTCAACCCATAGCCTCTAGGGAACCCAAGTTATTTCAAGGCTCCAAATAATTTGTTCCAACCCAAAACCATAGGAAACCTGAGAACCAATCAAAAACCAAATGGGGAACCCATACATGATGGCTATCCAATAAATGGAAAGGTGTGGTTGAAACCATTGTCAATCCAGGAAAATATCCATACCAATGACAAAAAATAGCCAAGGAACCACATGAATATACCATGCATCCAAAAATCATCAAGGAAATCATACATGCAACATGTTACCTACAAGGTAATCATGCTGTAGTTATTGATCCAGTCTTCTCTTCTTTTTCCCACCAATTCATTTTTTTTCCTTTGATTTCTTCTCTAAATCCAAGTGAATTCTAGACTACTGCAATAATGCTAGAGTGTATGAGCGTATGAGAGAATGAACAAGAGCTCAACTCAAAAATGTCAAAAATCTAGAACTGAAAAAAACCTAGACATTGATTCTTTAATGCCTTTTTATCATTGATGTCTCCTTTTCTTCATTTTCCTTCATTTTTCTTCTAATTTCCCTTGCATGAAAATTTGTGTGTTTTCACATTCCTTTTCTCCTATTTTCCTTTATTTTCATAATTAAATGCAAATTATTGCGTCTTTTCCTTTTCTAATTTTCATAGCCACTAATTAAACCACAAGTGATGCCTACTATAATGTTTTTCCACCATTATAATTGGAATATGTGTCCCATTACCTTCTTTTTATTTTATCTACATGGAAAATCAACTAGTGGTCATTACAAACCCCTCCCCCTTATGGGAGCACCATTATCGGTTTTCAATAATTCTTATAACCAAAAAACATGCTACCCTTGTAGCTTTATAACAAAACTCAATGTAACATTTACATCATACCAAATTCTTAAAACCATGAACACCATTTTTCTTATTGGATATTTATAACACAACTCGATGCAATATTTATAGCATATTTCTCATTGGATATTTATAACACAACTCATTGCAGTATTTACAATACGCAGATACATATATGAATATAAACCAGGGACATATGCTCAACCAACAAATAAATAAGGATACAAATCTCGTATCTAATTACCACTCTCCCAAGTAACTTTATCGGGCCCGAAGTGCTTCCATTGTGTTATCAAAAAATCAGACCTGATAGGCTGCCAATCAAATCAATATCATGTAACTGTTTCAAACCAATATTTTGATTGAGGCTTAGCCTCCTCAACTTGAGAGGGCTCTCTCAAGGATTAATGATTTTTCATAGAAATATAAATCGCTAACTCTATGTGGGCTAATAAGAAGATAAATGATAGATATTGGTTGTAAATCACATTATAAAGTGCACATTGGGATTATGGAATCAAAATAGCTTCAGTAAAACCAAACAATCTACTTAGCATGGAAGTTAAGCCATATTAGAGTTCTAGTCAAGAGATATACATGTGAAACTGTAAAACGTACAGTCAGTTTTTCTATGAAGGAAGTCAGAGCATAATGATGAATTCTCAGTAACATAAGAAAACATCACTACAATAGGGTAGTAAAAAGATGCAATTATAACAAGAACACACTAGAACTCTTTATGAATCTCAAATTGGCTAAGTAGAAAACTTTGTATTAAACTGAAAACCAGTCACTTACAATAAACACAATCTTTTGCTAAAAATGTCCAACCCCTAGCATATTCGACTTCTTCATCTTTTATAGATCATTGAAAACATAAGGTTACCTTATCTACAGCTAGATACATTGAACTCCTGACTCTTGACACCTTTCCTAACCATGTGACATGGTATTTATTACAAAAGGACAACTAATATACTAAACAATCCTATTACAAATAGGATTCAAACTCTTAAGCACCTATATATAACAACCTTATATTAATTAAATTACATTCTTTTCCAAATGTATTAACACCTGGTCAAATCTATATGATTGGCTCCAAGTCTTGATGACCATAATGCTGACCTCCATTAAACTAGGAAATTATCCCCTGTTTCTAGGCAAAGGATTCTTTTCATTCTTGAGACACTCTGACCATCATGAAACCATCATTTCGAGGCTATTTACTGTTAGAAACTGAAGTAATACCTACCCAAAATAATTCTTAAGTCCCAGTTTTCTGAAACCACCATCAAACTATTCAAAATAGCTGAAATAAACCTGCATTATGAAAACAACATAGTTTCGTAGCGCTTTTCGTAGTGCAGCCTTTTTACCCATTTACTTTCAAAATTTTGGTTTCTTTCCTCCAGGATTATCTTCATTATCATTTAACACAACTCCTCTAGCAATTTCAAGTCAATACATAAATTTTACCTTCAAAAATTTATGAGAAAGCATGAAAAAAGCTACTACAACATTTTTGTAGCGCTTTTCACTCTTTTTGCACTGTTTACGCTACAAAACTGCTGAGTGAGCATTTTACCACATATTTTTTCAAAATGAAAACCAAAAATGTGCCAAAAATCATAATACCAGTAGTTTCATCAAAACAAAAAGTCATATGAACTGAAAAACAAATTTTTCATGAGGCTCCTTCTTAATTTTTTCACTTGGTTTAGCTTTTGACCTTTTTGATGATTGTCATTATGCACCTTTGTTTTTTAGCTCATCCTGAATCATTTTCAGTTGTTGCTGAAAGTCCTCCACGTGATCTCTAAGTCTTCTATTAATGGCTCTCAAGTGAGTATTGATTACTCTGACAAATTTAGCTTCCTTGATGACTGGAATTGTCCATGTGAAAAAATGTTCTGCACTACTTGGAATTTCAAACCTAGAACCAGTTTGACCTTCCCATACTACCTTCATTATTTTGAACTATATTTTCTAAATACTATGCTTTATGGCCCTCTTTCTCATCATAGAAATCTCTTGATTTTCTAACCTCAATTTCTCCTAAAGATGTTGACACTCTGTCATTTATTCTTTTTCCTTCATTGTTTTGTTGGCTGCATGTTCTACTATTGGTGATGAGAGATCAAACACTTCTTCAGGGACTTTAACTATTTCAATAGTTTCTTGGACCTCCTTGCTACCTTCCTTGAGCTTCTTATAATGCCTAGTTAAATGTTTCCTTGCTTGAAATATAAACGCTGAATTTTCACCCTCAAATTCAAGTTTCTTTGCTGACTTAACCTTTTTCTGTTTGTGTTTATGTACTCCAATGAAATCAGCTTGCACAATGGGTGACCCCTCTATGGAAATTACATGAAGTATGTCATATAAATTTCCCTTTATCACTGGGTTTTCCTTTGTAGCTGTAGCAACTATTTTTCCCTTAAATGCCATGGCTTGGCTTCTTGTCACTCTCTTGATTTCCTACTTGCTGGCAACTTGTTTTTGTTTTTCCTCTTTGACACTTTTTGACCTTTGTTTTGCAGGTGATGGATTTTGTGCTACAAGAACTTGTGTCTTCTCTGTCCTTTTCTCAACTTTTTTCCTTGGTTTCAACTTTACAAACCTCTTTGATTTTTCAACCACAGGCTGACTAGACTCTGCCACTAGTGGTGAAGGAGTTTCTTTAGTTTTAGGGTTTCTAGTTGGGGTTAGGGTTTCCAGTTCAAAACCATTCATAAACAAAAAGGAAGACCAATCCCTGCTTATTTTCTGAAGCTCATTCAAAACCAATAACTTTATCAAACCATGGTGAAACAAAGATGTTTCACAACCATCATATTTGGCTTGTACTTTATCAGCCATTTTGGAAAGGCTCCTATGCAAATAAAAGGGAAAATCTAGTGATATCATACCTGTGAAATGTATAAGCAACTTGAAATGACAAGTATAAAATTTGCGGTATCTGCCTTCACATGTAAAATATCTTTGAATGTTGAACAAAAACTTTGCATAGGTTTCTTTGATACAACTTCTAGGCATCACATTATTTAGATCCATATCTGCATACTCAGGTTTCATGAATTCCTTGCATGGCTCCATGTCAAATTTAAAACCTTTAAACCAACTTTCCTGCCCCCTTGGCATTTCTATCATAGAAGCAATAATATTAGGTGTAATAGGCACATTTAACATCCCAACTTTGGTAGTTGTTCCATTGAATTGCAAGGAAAATTCTTTAGACACTTGTGTATGGCAACCTTGCAGCTTTTCACAAAACCGGAGACAACCTGCTTTGCTAAAAGCCTCCATCATTGTTTGATCTTAAATTATAGCCTTCATATTTTCAGGCTCATATCTTAAGCAATGTCCCCCTCTATGGACTTTATTTTCCTCTACCACGCTTCTTATAAAAACCTGTCAGCTTCTTTTGAATCTATAAAACAGCCTTGCTTGATTAGGATATGAACAACCTCGCTTGATTAGGATGAAGATAGCCTTTGTATAGAACAACCAGAGGCTTAGCTTGACTTCTTCAGAGCTCAGACACTCTTATGGAGGCAAATGAAAATAAGAATGACCAAATTAGGCAAGATTTTGAATTTGAAATGTCATCTCATAATTGAATGATGCCTCATTCATGCCCTATCATGACGATGATGACTGTGAGATAGGTAAGTACATTGAATATGATCACTAACTAACTCACCATACCACTACCCTATCATTTCCTAATGGATTTTGACAAATTTCAGCTCAATTGACAAGGCGGTTAAGAAACTACACTTTCGTAGCACCCATAGTGTATTTTTCCCAGTTTGCACTACGAAAGTGTTAGCACTTTCATAGCGCAAATCCACTTTTTTGAACTAGCGGTGCTACGAAATGGAGGATTCTTGGCTAATTTTATAAATTTAACCCGAAACTTTATGGAATGACTCATAAATGGAAAATGTGAGTATTTGATCATGGAATGGACCTTTAAAAAAATTTATTTGAATTTAATGATGACCTTTGAACTTATAAAAATATAACCTACCCTTAACCAAATCCTAAAATGACTTCTAAACCCATTTTGAAACATGACCAAAGACAAACATGACACAATGATTTTTTTTTTTTTGAAAATTTTTGGGTGATAACACATTTCACCTTAACCTGCTCTATTTCTCGGTTCGAGAGCATGAGTTGTTTCCACTGCAAAATGCACTAAGGTTCTATCTATAATCATCCCTCTAGTTCCACCTAAAATATAGGCCAATCAATCACATGATCAATATCCTAGACATATATCTTGAGGAATGAAACATGGAAAGCATAATGGACTTCCATTTTTGGTGCCATTGCAAGTCGGTACACCATAGTTCCAATCCTCTCGAGGATCTCAAAATTCCCACAATACTGAGGTGCCAACTTGGCACATGATCCTTTTAGGCTTGATGCACAAGTACACATGCTCTCCAACCTAAAAATCCTTGAATGTTCTATGTTTATTTGCATAAATCTTCTGGTTGTCTTGTGTTTCCTTTGAATTCCTTTTGATAACTGCCATCTCTTGATCCATCTCAACCAACATATCTGGTTCAATCAACACCATGTTCACTAGATCATTCCAGTTGATAGGAGTATTACAACTTTGCCCATAAAGGGCTGCAAATGGAATCATATTCAAGGATTCATGATACCCATTGTCATATGAAAACTCTATCAATGGAAGATACACCTACCACTTGCTTTGTTGATGTAGGACATACATCCTCAACATATCCTCAAGAATATTGGTAACCCTCTTTGTCTATCCATTTGTATATATATGATAAGCTATAATGAAGGATAACCATGTCCCTAAGCCTGCGAAAAATTCCTTCCAAATTTTTTAAGTGAACTTGCAATCATTAGCTGATATAATATTCTTGGGAACACCATGAAGCCTCACTATCTCCCTAATGAATATTTGGGCTACCTCACTAGCTTAATTAGTATACTTAACTGCAATGAAGTGAGCTACCTTACTCAACCTATCAACCACAATCACGATGGAATAATGCTACTTCAATTTCCTTCGAAAACATGTACTAGAGTCCATGTAAATGACCTCCCATTTTCATTCTAGAATCAGAATAGGCTGAAATAAAACATTTGGATGATTGCATTCAGATTTCACCTACTAATATTCTAATAATTTTGCAACAAACTCAAAGAATTCTTCCTTAAAGTTCGGCCAGTGATAGAACTTCTTAACAATTGTCAATTTGTTTTGGTATCTTGGGTGGCCTGAATACGGCTTGACATGAAAATCCCTTAGTATAAGTTTCTTGAGCTCACTATTATCTGGCACATAAATCATGTTCCTCAATCTCACCAAGCCATCTACTGTGAGTTGATACTCCTCATCCCTATCACCTTCACCATGTTGTTTCAATCTATTCTTCAGCTATTGATGCCTCTCATCATGTTTCCTTTCATGTAATATCCACTCTTATAAATATGTCCCATAAGAGCTCATAGCTAAAATATGATTCACCTGTAGTCTCCTACTGAGAGAATTTGCAACCATGTTCTCCTTTCCCTTGATGTATCTGATCTCAAATTCAAACTCATTGAGGGTATCCAACCATCTAGCTTTCATGGAATTCATATTAGGGTGTTCAATTACCTCAACCCACTATGGTCACTCATCAGGATGAATCTCCTACCAAGAAGATAATGTCTCCATGTTTGCAATGCATGACTGATAGGTTCCAACTCAAGATCATGAGTCACATAGTTATTCTCATTCTCATTTAGCTTCCTTAAGTCATAACATACCACCTACCCTTCCTGCATCAAGACTCAACCAAGTCCTTCCTTTAAATCATCCTTATGAGGATTTGCAATATTCAAAACTAGAGCATTTGTAAGAAAATGCTTCAACTTCTCAAAACTAGTTGAACACTCCTCGACCCATTCAAATTTATTTCCTTTTCTCTACAAGTATGTAATAGTATATCCAATCATTGATAAGTTTATGATGAACCAATTTTAATAACATTATAGTCCCATGAATGATCTGACCTTATCAACATTCCTAGGATTTGGCCACTCCATGATACCTTTAATCTTTTACAAGTCCATTGTTATCCCCTCCTTGGAAACAACATGTCCCAGGTAGTGAATCTGAGATTGAAATAAACTATACTTATTTATTGTGGCATACAATTCATTATCTATGAAAAATATCAACAATGCTACTATTTTATCTACATTCTCTTCCCAATTCTTAGAATATATCAATATGTCATCAATAAAAATTATCACAAACTAGTCTAGGTAAGGACACAACACATTTTTCATCAAACACATGAAGGTTTTTGTAGCATTGGTAAGATCAAAAGGAACCAACACAAACTCATAATGTCCCTAGCTTTTATAGAATGTAGTACTGTAGATGTATTCTTCTTTGATGCGCACCTGATGTTATCCTGATCTCAAATCAATATTTGAAAACATTGCAACTCCCTTCATCTAATCAAACAAATCATCAATCTGCAACAATAGATAAATTTTCTTACCTTATTTAACTTCATGTAATCAATGCACAATATTAGAGTTTTTTTCTTCTTCTTTACAAAAAATATTAGTGCACCCCAAGGTGATACCCTTGGCCTAATGTATCCTTTATCAATCATCTCCTTAAACTACAACTTCAATTCCACAAACTCTAGAGTGCTGATATTGTATTGTGCCTTAGATGTTGGTGTTGCTCCCATCATCAACTAAATAGAAAATTCCACCTCTCTATGAGGATACAACTCTATAATATTTTTAGGAAACACATCCTAAAACTGCTGTAAAATAATATACCTCTTCAGGAATTCATCATCCTCAACATCCTTCCCTTTATCACTAGAAATGTGAACTAGAAATTATACACACCCCTTTGTGAAATTGTGATTTTCCTACATATATGTAACCATTCTCACTTATGTAGGCTTCTTCTTTCCCTAAAAAATTCTCCTTCCCCGTCATCATCTAGACATTCAATAGCCTTATCATAATAGTCCACTTTAGTCCTATGAATGAACAACCAATCCATGCCAAAAAGCATACTATATGAACCCAAAGGAAGCACATTTAGATGTTTTGATGTAGGCATACTATTTAACTCAAATTCATGAGATATCACCCAATGATGAACTCTTATCAGCTTGGTCCATGTAGCCAACTACACCTACCGAGATTTTGCATGCACTCATTTATTCTATAAACACTTGTCCACCAAGTCGGGACTGATATAACTATAGTAAAATCCAAGATCAATCAAAATGGAAATAACTTGATCATGAATCTTACCTTCCTTATCAATAATGGATTCCTAATTATCTGTCTTCCTGCTATCCAATACTACATGAATTTGAGGAATACTCTGACCAACATCCCCAACTGTCTATGCCTCTTGAGCACTATAAATTTAAGGATTTCCACCCTGATGTGAGGAGCACTCGATGCGATGAGCACTCACTCCGATGATTCTCTCTGCCACAAGTCCAACACCTCAAAGGCTTCCTCCCATTACCATTATTCCACTCCTAAGGATGAAATCCATGTCCTTTTTCAATAGCATTTAACTTCTTATAAGGTGCTACACTTTCCATGTCACTTTCGTCCTAAAATCTTCCTCGCTTCTTATCCCTCTTTCCTTTAGTATTCTCATTACCTTTACAATCCTGATTAGGCTTAGACTTGTGTTTAGACTCCTCATAATAATTCTTCAGCTTCCCGATGAATTCCTCTAATTTTTGAGGCTCATCATACTCAATATGATCCTTGAATGCTAAATGAAATCCACTAATGAACCTTTGGACCTGTGTCTTATCATTCTTGAGGTAGAGCACATACCTCAACAACTCCAAAAACTTGGTCATGTAATCTTCATCTATCATAGAACCCATCTTAAGCTCATAAAATTCCTTGTCCTTTTTGTCACAATGTCTCTCATAAAAATGCTTCTTCCTGAAGATACTTTTAAACTCATGCCAACTAACCTCCTCTACCCTAATGCCTCTGACACGCTTCACATCTTCCCACTGGATATTTTATTTTCTTTTGAGACTGAAGATAAATATATTGGCTTTCATATTGTCTGAATAATCATGTGATTTGAAGAACTTCATCCCAGGTATCCATGCTTATGCATCTTTTGATTTCTTTACATCCCCATCAAAAGTAGGAGGCTTGGATTTCTTGAAATATTTTGGAAAGTACCACCTATTAGTCATCAGTAATTTTTACCTGTTTAGATGACTAAATTCTTGTCCAAGATTTCTAGAAAAAAAACTCATAGAAGTCTTGTGAGTTCTAGAAATCTCACTGCCTTCATTATCCTTAAGATAAATTTTTCACTATCCTGCTACTCTGTCAAGGCATGGCCATCCTATCACTCTGAGAAGGCCAAATCATAGACTAATGTCCCTCACTCTCACTATGCTTTCCACCTCTACCTATAACACTCTATCTCTATTTGCCTAAGCCCTCTATTTTCACACCTTGGTTTTCCAAGTAGCCCAAACTTTTCCTCCACTCACCAAGTGCCTCAAGCAATGGTAATTTTGAAACTCACTTTATAAGATCTTTAGGTAAATCAAAGTTTTTTATTTGTCTAGGATGGCAGTGCATAAAAGTGTGTCTAACCCCGGTCTTCACCTCCAAACCCTGATTCTAGATTTTCAGTCAAAAACCTATTCCAAATGACATCCCAAAACGTCATATAGAGTCTCTTAGGTCATGCATTATCATGGTTCTAAATTCACTATTTCTACAGATATTCAAAGGTGAAGTCAAGTAAAAAAAAGAGTGAAACTTATCATTTTCCAAAGACATCAAAAGCCTCCGAAGGTATCTCCTTGACCAAGCATTAAATCTGCATAAATATAGTTCGCCCATGTTCAAGCATTTCTGCAGGAATGATTTATAATGGTCAACAACAAATCAGATGCAAAGTAAGAGGCCTAAACCCATAAATGACATTCCACAGCATGAGAAGGGATACAAAAGGCCTAATTTCACAAGGAGGATATTATCTCCTAACAAATTGTTGTAAGATGTTGCCCATCAAAAAGCCCATACATGAGGTCCTAAAGACAGTGGCACATGAGCACAAATGTATACCAATCAAAGAATAAATAAACAGAAAGACAGAATGGAGAGCCTCCTTAGTAACTACAGACATAGATTAGAAGATGATGTCAGGGAATAATTTCTAAATTTTGTTAGGGCAACATCATTTTGCTACAGCAAAGGAAAAATTTGAAAAGAGTATCAGTGTGAAGGCTTCGTAAGCTCCTCAGGCACAGTCACAGGTTTAAAAAATAACCATAAAAAGAGAGCTTGAGTGCTACTTCTGAGGGTGTAAAAGTTCCAAACTCCAAAGGAAGCTCAAGGATAAAAAACACTACTTTTATGATAGCACCAGCAAGCAGAAATTGACCAAAAAAGGGCTAGGGTTGCTGTATTGAACAAAGTTTTCATGATTCTGACAAACTAGTGGCCAAAGAAAGGATGAAATCATCTTTAAAAAAGGGTCCCCACAAAGGTCACTTTATCATTTAAAAATAACACCTGCAAAAGGAAAAAGGGAAATATTAGCAAAGAAGTCAGTAAAAAATCAAGAAGAAAAAGACTAACCTTAGTCAATTAGGCTTGTATCTTTAATTTTTTCAAAGGGGTATAAAAACAACCCAAACATCATCTCCCAGCTCCATTTGGTGATTTGCAAAAATATTTGAGGGTTTTGTTTTCCAAGTTTTTCGGAATCCTGACAGAGTCTTTGAGCAGTTTTTCCAGCCATTGCGCTCTTGAGAAATCGCGTTGCGCTCCTGTGCAAAGCTACCATACAATTTCCCAAACATCATTGCGTTTCTGTGTAGAGACGTTGTGCACCTGTAGAAGAGGCATCGTGCAACCTTTGCATGAAACTGTGTTCAAGGGTGCACGAAACTGCATGCAGGGGCACCCGACCCGCCTGCCAACTTCCCACCATGCTGCGCTCCTGTTTTCTACTTGGAGGCATGACTGTGCGTTCAAGGGTGCATGAATGTGCATTTAGGGGTGCACTAAATAGTGTTCAGGGGTGCATGAAACAACATTCAACACCTGCACAAGACACGTTCAACACTTTCTCGGTCTATTCATCAGCTGCACGAAGCTCGTTTAGGAGCTTCCCACACCATGCGGGAGCTACACAAAGCTCATTCAGGAGCTGCCCGAGGTGACCCGACACTGTGTTTAGGACCTCCTAATAGGAACTGTGTTGTGTTCCTGCCAACAACGTGCAGCCTCTGCCCAGGCACGTTCAGGAGCTGCATGAATTTTCATTTAGGAGGCGCCCGACCTTCCCACAAGGTGTTTTGAGCCAATTTCTTCAGATCTGGATATAATTTGAGAATTATTTGAGTTTTTCCCTCATATTCATGTTTTTCTAAGTGTATTATTATAAAGAAAATTGGAGGTTGAGCTTAGAGAAGGAAGTAAAACCCTAAAAAAGAATATTTTTTCTCCACATTGTTGAACCATTAACATCATTGCAACCTCACCATCTCCTCTACCCTTTTCACATCATTCCACAAGCAGTGCCAATTATTTTAAGGATCTTGAGGCAGGGATAAAAAAACAAAATGTTTGAAGAAGAGAATATTGATAGTGGTGAGACAAACCAAAGGCCTAAAGGGCAGTAGAGGAAAGGTGGGAAGCCTACTAGGTTTGAACCTATAATCACTGAAGATTTGATAGCCTCTCCTACTATATTTTCCTATTTTCAAGAATTAGGATGCTATGAATTCTGTAAAAAAGTACAAAAGATCTAGATTCACCCTCAATTGACCAAGCTCTTTGCCCTAAACCTTCATAACCACCAAGTATAACTAGCTGGGGGGAAGTTTGAGTTGACCACCAATGCCATCTCCATGGCCACTGGAATACCTTTCATAGGGGAAAGGTGGTTCAAAAAAATGCATCTGGACCTAAGCCACTATCACCCATTCTTGAAACAAAGTTGTCAAGATAATTGCAAAAACATGTTCCCCTTCTCTCATGTATTGGACATATATTCTCTCCTAATGAAGATCATTATGAAATACTTCACCTGTGAGGGTAGGTTCCCTAGAGTCTATTCCTACCACACAAGACTCCTCATGCACTTCACCAAAACCAAGCTGCTACATGTGCCCTACTACCTTTCTAAAAGTATTGAGAAAATGTCTTCCATCATGAAAAAGAGGCTTCCATCCCAACAAATGTCAAGCCTTTTTCATCATTCCCTCATCAAAGTGACTGTCTCATGCCAACTAGAACAAAAATGCATCCCATGGGAGGTTTTCATTTTCCATGATGATTTCACAACTCCACAGCCCATCCCTCTATAAATTCTGCCATCGTCATCTCAATTTCCTCCTCACACACCTCCATCACCATCTACTAACCTTGGTTCATCTTCTTCACATGAATCATTTCCTTAAATAGACCTTCCTCATTCACCTTCCCCTAAGAAATTAGAAAATGAAGAAATCAGTGAAGGAAAGGAAGATGGCCAAGAAGAAAGCAGTGATGCAAATGAAGAAAGCAATGAGGGAGAGGATGATGAAAATGAAGAAAGCAGTGAAGGAGAGGAAGATGGCCAAGAAGAAATCAATGATAAAAATGAATAAAGAAGTGAAGGAGAGGAAGATGGCCAAGAAGAAGGCAGTGATGCAAATGAAGAAACTACTGGGGAAGAGAATGATGCAAATGAAAAAAGCAGTGGGGGAGAGGATGATGAAAATGAAGAAAGTAGTAAAGAAAAAGAGGAAGAAGAAATTGATAAAGGCAGTGAAAAAGAAGAAAGTATTGATGAAGAAGAAAACAAAGAGGAGAGTAGTGAGCCTAATGATGAGAAAAAATACCAAAACAGTGGGTCTAATGATGAAGGAGATGAGTCCAAGGATACAGGGACAGAGGCAGCTTATCAAGAGGAAAACAGTGAACTAGAAAGAGAGGAAAATATTGAGCAAGGAAAAGAGGAAAATAGTGAGCCTAATGACAATCAAAAAACAAATGACAGTCAAAAAGAAGAAGTAAAAAATGAAGAATATGACATTGAAAATGAAAAGGGCAGTGGAGAGGAGGCATATGAAAGAAGAAAAGAGGACAAAGAAGACAATGACCAAGATGGAAAAGGCAGCCAAGAAGCAGAGTTTGAAAGTGATTTCAGTGAGCAAAACATTGAATATCATGAGCCAAGTAATGAAGATTATAAACAGGGCAGTGAAGAAGAAACCATCCTAGAGAACTCACCTAGTGAAGAAGAAAATGACCATCACAGTAAGGGAAAGACTAATGAGAATGCCCAAGACAGTGACCCTACAAAGAGTGCAAACACTGATACAAAGGCTGATTTAGACAATGAATACAGTGGGTCAAAAGATGAAGGAGAGAACAGTCATGGAGATGAAGATATACCAAGCAATGATAAAGACACCTCTAGCATTGCAAAAATAGAGGATGACAATCCTAAAGGTCTTGACAGTGATGATGGCATAAGATATAATGAGAATACTTATCAAAAGGGTAGTCAAAACCAAGGTGAGAGAAATGCACACACAAAGATAATCCATAAGGAAAAAGCAGTCCTAAGGTCACTAATGATCAAGTTTTGCAAGTGGAAATTGTTGTACCTTTCCCCATTACCTATCAAAGAGGAGAGAGGCATGTGTTTGCTGCCTCCAAAGGGAAAGGGGCCATGCCATCCTCCTCAACTCAAATGATTGACAAAGTTAAATAACAAGTGAAAGAGGAAGAAGACAATCATGAAGAGGAGAGACAATTTGAGCTCATTCACATAGACAGTGATGAGGAAAATGAAACAATAATTGAAAACTCCCTTCTACAAGACAGGAATGCATAGATCAGATATTTGGAAGCTGAATTAGAGAGAGCTAAGGATTTCATTCACTTCTCGTAGATGCAGAACAAACAAATGAGTGGCCAGCAGGCCATCTATGAAGCAAGGGTGCTCAAATACCGAAAAGAGGCTCAAAACGCTCAGGTGAATTTGGAGGAGTACATGGGTGCCTATGAAGAAAGTGAGGATGAGGAGGGTCAATATAGAATAAGGCCTAGAACTATGGCTCTAATAAAGGCTTTGGCAGGAGAGAGGGAGCAAGAATCAGCCTAAGCACAAAAAATTCTCCTCACTGAACTCCTTGCCATGGAAATTGAGCATAATAGGGAATAATGGCTTGAAAGGGCCAACATACATCTTGAGACCAAACTAGAGAAGGCCAACAAAGATTTGAACTTGCAAAGAAGAATCACTGAGCACTATAAACGAAGAAACCACTTTGCAAGGAAAAAACTCAAAACTGCCCAAAATGAGGGCCCGACACCAAAATATGAAAAATACCAAGCTAGGCTTAGTATTTTGTCCCAATCTTCTCTACAGGTCTGCAGGGACCCATGAGGCACCTACCTACCAAATTTGAGAGAAATTGAACAACTTTTTTGTTTTTTGCAAATTTTGAGGCTAGGAGCGCAGCACACTCCGTGCTGCACTTTTTCCCAATGCATCTTTAGGAGGATATGTTTAAATTTTTGGATTTCCTATCATTAGAGGAGTATGCTCACCAAATTTCAACTCAATTGGAGTTGTTTTGACCCCCCAAAAGGGTAAAAAACACTCAATTTTTCACCTTTCTGCCCACTTTTCTGAGCATGTGTTGTGCTCCTTGTAGTCTTGGAATTTTCCATTTTCAAGCAATGTGAAGAGATCATATTGAAGAACTGAAGGTAGATCTAGAAATTATACTTCAAGGGATTTCCAACGAGCCATCTCAGAGCCTTTTCCGACATCAGGAAGGCTTCCAAAACACTGCTGCAAAAAGACCTATTTCTGTGTTGTGCTCCTGGCATAATTTCAATTTTTAACACAGTGTGCTGCGCTCTTGTAGATGACTAGGTAGAATGTATGTTTGACAAGTTTTCATATGCTTTTCAAGGCCTAAAAGTCAATTTAATTGCTATTTTTTACTGGAAAAGATATTTGTTAGATATTTTTATGCCTTGGGTCTTGCATGTTGGAGTAATCACTGCACCTCTATGGAATCCATAATTTCCACCCTGGGGATCCTAGTTACCGGTTTGGAAGTTTACCAATACTTGTGAGTTTTGGTGTAACGACAAACATGTACATGGTATCAGAGCTATTTTGAGGGCTACGTCCATTGTTGATTAAAATCCGAAGCTATATTGGCTGCATGTGAATGTTGTTTTATAGATCTACTATTTATGAACATTTTTGGGCTTGGAGAACTGCTCGGTTATGTCTGGAGCATCTGTTACAGTGAGGAACACCTTTCGTTTCATGCGAAAATATTTTCAGCTACCCAAGTTATGACAGTTTAGATCTGGAGGTATAAAGCATCTGTTTTGCAGTTATATTTGTTAATAGTTCTGCTTATTTCAGTTCCCTCTTTTTATTCTCGGTTTTTAGGTTTTATTTATTTGCCGGATATATACCCTCCTCTCTGTGTATGCTCTTTTCTATGCGCTGCGTGCGATATCAGAAAATCATAAACAAGAAAAAGGGATTTTTTTTGCTACGTATGCTCTTTCCCCGCGTCTTTGTGCGATCTTGGGAAATCAGAAATTCTATCGTAAGGCTTTGCATTTCATTTTGTTTTGCTTAGTTTTTGTGCAGGAAAAGGCATGCACACTAAAAAAAAAAAAAACCCTTCCTCCTGTCATACAATAACGTGATCCTTTTACTATCTCACATGGTGAGGGGTCAGTTTATGAGAATAGAGGTCTTGGGTTCAAGTCTCCTTCTCAAGCTTCTTTATGAGAAGTGAGGTCTTGGGGCAGAATTTTTTTTTTAAAAGACTGCACTTCATCCCATTCTCATAACTATTTGGCATCTACAACTCAGATTTTTCAAAAGGCATAAATTCTTCATCCAGAAGCCATTTTTCGAGTCGTTTTTTTTTTTAAACGGACTAATTTTTCGAGAACTTTCCATTGGAGCAGTTAGTTTCAGCTTTTCTCAGGTTTAGTTTTTTTTTTAAACGGAAAGTGCATGCCCGGTTATTCTTAACAACACCAATTATTTCCAATGGCTATCTCACATGGTAGATATACTTAGAAGTAAAGGCTTTATAGAATAGCCATAGGACAAGAAAATAAACCTTCTGATGATGATAAAGTTGCTAAATGGGAAAATAAGCAAAATAAAGCACGAGGGTTGATAGGAATATCCATTGCTAAAGATCTTCGATTTCATATCCTTGACATTGACACCCCTAATGAAGCCCTAGAAAAGCTAAAAACTATTTTTGGAATTCAAAATCAAATCAGGGCCCACCAGCTTGAAAGTGAGTTGCTTACTTTGGACCCCAATAACTTCTCCTCCATTGAAGATTTTTTGTCCAAATTCAAGACCATAAAAATTCTTTTAGAAGGTTGTAAGATCAAAAAGGATGATGGTAGCCTCATCTATTGCATTCTTGCTAAGCTTGGCCCTGCATAATTTGTATTTGTTTCTGCCTTACATTCCACTAGAGAAGCCATCATTTCTTCAGGAACCACCTACAAGAATCCCTCTTTTGATTCCTTTTGCGATTATTTGATAAGAGAACAAGAAAAAAATTTACAGCTTGGTCTTATCACTACTGGAAATGATTCTAAGAAAGCCTTAGCAGCCCAACAACAAACATATCAAAAGAATCCCAAGAAGCAGTATCCAAAAAAATATGGTCCTAAACCAAACAAGGGCCCTAAGCAATTTCAGCCACAAACTGAAAAATCAAATCATTAAAATAATAAGGAAAATTAAAACAAAGGGAAGAAGACAGATAGACATTGCAACTTTTGTAATCGGGATGTTCGTATAGAGTCCAAATTTTTTAAGAATATGGAAGCCTTAGAAGGAGCAATGAAGAAGCATAACATCAATTTGGAGCACTCTTCACCTTCATCTTCAGGCATGGAACTTCCTACTTATGGTTGTCAAGCATCAAAATCCGGTTATGAATTAAATGTATCTTCCTCTCCTTCTCATGAGTGGCTCATTGATTATGGAGCTTCTTACCACATGGCTAAAAATAAATCCATGTTTTCTTCTTTAAATGATTGTAACACCAAACATATTTATGTTTGTGATGATAGATCTCTTAGTATTGTAGGATCTGGAACCATTCATCTAGATAATGGTTAGTTTAATGATGTACTATGTGTTCCTACCTTGTCATGCAACCTTCTATCTGTTTATCAGATAACTCATTCAGGTGAAGGGAAAATAGTAGAATTCTCACCTCATGATGTTGTAATCAAGGACCTCAAATATCCTAAAAATATTTTAGCTACTGGCTTTGTTGATGATTCCATAAGGTTGTATAAGTTTGACAACTTTGGGTCTTCATGTCTTCCCTCTCTTTTTTTTGCTCATAATGATGATGTGAGAAAAATTTGGAATGAGTTATTTGGTCACTTAAACTATCGCTCTCTTCAAACTCTATGTAAGGAAAATATGGTGACAGGCCTTCCTATGGTATCTTGCTGAGATGGTGTTTGCTCCGGATGTGTACTCAAAAAACATCATCGGGATAATTTTGACAAACGTGCCTCTTGGCATGCTTTAGCCCCTTTGCAGCTTTCGCAGAGTGATTTATGTGGTCCACTTCCTATTGTTTCTTTCCCTGGTTGCAAGTACTTCTTAACTTTCGTTGATAATTTTTCCATACGCACTTGGGTATATTTCTTAAAACTCAAGAATGAATTTTTTAACATGTTCTTCGCCTTTAAGGCCTTTGTTGAGAAACAATATCGACATCAAATTCTTAAGTTAAGATCAGAAAATGGCAGAGAATATGTTAACAACAAATTTATCAACTTTTGCACTGAGCATGGCATTCAATTGCAACATATTGTTCCATATACTCCACAACAAAATGGTGTAGCTGAAAGGAAGAATCACACCTTAAAAGAAATGGCTAATTGTATGCTTCGATCTAAAGGACTTGGTATCAATTTTTGGGCAAAAGCCACCAACAATGAAAATTACATATTAAATTGCACTCCTACTAAGGTTTTAAAGAATATAACTCTAGAAGAAGCTTGTATCTCAACCAAACCAAATGTAAGTCACTTTCGTGTTTTTGGAAGTGATGCTTGGGCCCATATTCCAGATGCGAAACATAAAGCCTTAGAACCTAAGAGTGAAAAATGCATTTTTGTTGGATATTCTGAAGATGTCAAAGGATATAGACTTCTTCAACCAAAATCCAAAAATATTATCATTATAAGAGATGTAAAATTTGATGAAAATATATCGGGCTACGAGCCTAGTTCGGCAAGTGTGCAACCTTTGGATTATGAGCCTGATTCGGCATATGTGCCACCTCTCTCTCTCTCTTCTTTTTTTAATAGCATTCCTTCTAGTTCAGATGATGACAGTGATGATGAAAATCCTCCTCCACATCTTGAAATTTTTCCTTATACTCCACCACTTCCAAGATGGGTCTGCTCTACTCGAGATGTAGCAAGTTCTCTTGTAGGTGACCCTGCCGATCGACAACGTACACGTTCTCAGTTCGAAAGAGCCTCTTCCTTATTGGCTCAAGTTCTAGAAAAACTTGATCCAGAAACATTTGAAGAAGCCTCCTTTCATCTAGATTGGGATGAAGCTATGAATGAAAAGTATTGTTCCTTATTGGCAAACGATACTTGGGATCTTATTCCTCTTCCAAAAGGGAGAAAAATTGTCAGATGCAGATGGGTTTACAAAACCAAGTTTGGACCAGATGGAAAAGTGTATAGACATAAAGCTCGTCTTGTTGCTAAAGAATTTTCACAAGTTGAAGGCATTGAATATACTGAAACCTTCTCCCCTGTTGCCAAAATGAATACTATCTGCCTTGTTCTTTCCCTTGTTGCCTCCTTTAAATGGGAATTCCATCAGTTGGATGTTAAATCCGCCTTCTTACATGGATATTTGCATGAAGAAAGGTACATCGAACAACCCCCTGGATCTATCCAAAATGACACCAGCCTTGTTTGTCACCTTAGGAAGTCTCTCTATGGTCTCAAACAAGCTCCTCAGGCTTGGTATTCCAAAATGGATAGATTTCTATTATATAATGGCTTTTCTAGGTGTCATTTTGACAACACTGTCTACACCAAGAAAGTGGGTAAGTCCTTCACCATCCTTTTTCTTTATGTTGATGATCTTATCCTTACTGGTATTGATCCAAACCATATAAACCATGTGAATTCTAGCCTCAAAAATAAGTTTGAAATGACAGACTTAGGACACTTGCATTATTTCCTTGGTCTTCAAGTCTTGCAATCCAAGGAAGGCATTACCCTCTCTCAGTCCAAGTATGCTTGTGATCTTCTACACCACTTTCACATGGAATAATGTAAGCCATCCCCTTCTCCCTTTCAGTCTGGAGTCAATATTTTAGTCAACTGTACTACCCCTGAATTTGATGCTACCCTATATCATCAAATTGTTGGTAAACTTCAGTATCTAACCCATACCCATCCTAACCTTTCATTTGTCATTGGTCTTGTCGCTCGGTTTATGCACCAACCTCATGAAAGTCACTGGAAAGAAGCTAAAATAATACTTCGATATATTTGAGGTATAGTTCAGTTTGGGATTCATTATAGTGTAGGAGAATATCCATTGTTGATTGGTTTCACTAATTCTGATTGGGCTGGTGACCCTGATGATCAAAAGTCTACTGCAGGATATGTGTTCACTCTTGGTTTAGGACCTATTACATGGTCTTGTAAGAAAGAAAGTGCCATCTCTCTTTCTTCAGCAGAAGCTGAGTATTGTGGTGCAGTTGAAGCCAACAAGGAAGCCATGTGGCGTTTTTAGATCCCATCTGAATTTGGTCTTCATCAACAGCATCCAACTACACTTTGGTGTGATAATCAGAGTTCCATTCAGCTATGTAGAGATCTAGTTCAGCATCAGCGTATGAAACACATTGAAATCTACATTCACTTCATCAGAAAGCTCATTTATGATCGTGTTCTTGAAGTGCAGTACTATCTAACCAATGATCAAGTAGCTGATATCTTTATAAAGGCTCTCATAGAAGTGAAGTTTACCAAACTTCGATCCATGCTTGGAGTTCAGGAAAGTTGTCATTAGGGGGGGATAGGCTCTAATGCGTCCTTCCTTCTCCTATTGTGTCACTTTTGTAAATCCTTCAATCCTATCCCAATTTTTTCTTAAGGGGGGATGTTAGGATATTTTGACACATAGGAAATAGGCTCCTTTTGTGTCACTTTTGTAAATCCTTCAATCCTATCCCAAGTTGTTCTTAAGGGGGGATGTTAGGATATTCTGACAGATAGGAAATAGTTAAGAATAACTTAGTCTAGTGTAGAGTTAGGTAAAGTGTGTTTCTTTACCATGTACATTTGTAACTTATAATCCGATGGTCACGATTTGTAGTGATTCGATGGTTATATCTCACTTCGGTATTAACGACACTTGATCAATGGCTTGATGTTGATCAGCGGTTATCATTGATGTTAACCCAAGCAATACTAGGGGCTAACCCAATCTTGCATGGGAATTTTTACCTAACAAATTAATATATTCTGGGTCAATAATGCTTTTGATGGTTTCTACTTGTCAATATGTATCCGTTGATATATGGAACGCCATGTAATTCTTCACTGTTTGAGAGATATTCATGTTTGAAGTTTGTACCCCCAGTTAGTGGGCTAAAACCCCATGGGGTTGGGGCATGGGTCATTAAAAAATATTAATTATGACTTTTCAATGACCCATGCCCCAACCCCATGGGGTTTTAGCCCACTAACTGGGGGTACAAACTTCAAACATGAATATCTCTCAAACCGTGAAGAATTACATGGCATTCCATATATCAACGGAAACATCTTGACAAGTAGAAACCATAAAAAGCATTATTGACCCAGAATATATTAATTTGTTAGGTCAAAATTCCATGCAATATTGGGTTAGACCCTAGTGCTGCTTGGGTTGACATCAATGAAAACCACTGATCAACAATCTCCCCCTTTGGCATTGATGTCAACACAAGAACTCCCCCTGCAATCATGACACCTCTTCCTACAACATTCTCTCTCCCTTTGACATCAATGGCAAAGGGTAACTCCCCCTGAGACACAACCATGCTGTGGACATGTACACACTTTCACTCCCCTTGACACACAACTATTCTGTAGACCTATAATCTACTTCCACTCCCCCTTTATATTATGAAAAAAGGAAAATTTAATGAAAACTTGGGAGAATCCCAAGCTTCTGGCGAAGATATTTCAATGCTGGTGAATATTTAATATGTGATTCTTTTGGTGCTGCTTGGAATCTTGCTACTTGTCTAACTGCTTGCATAACATCTGGCCGGGAGGCTGTTACATATAGAAGACTACTAGTCATAGATCTGTACAACTTTTGATCCACATCATTAGATGAGTCGTCTATTCTCAATTTGAAACTTGTTACCATTGGAGTAAGGATGGGTTTTCAATCTTCCATTTTAATTTCTTGAGAATTTCCTTGATGTACTTGGCTTGACATATAAATATTCCTTTCTCTTGCTGAGATATTTGAAGCCGTAACAATTATGTCAGCTCACCAAGTAAAGACATCTAGAAATCACTTTGCACCTTTGTAGCAAACTTCTTACTTAGTCGATCATTATTGCTACCAATTATTGTATCATCCTCTTTATCTATTAGACATGCTTTAGTTGCTTCATCCAAAACATATATGTCGTTTGGAGCTCGACTTGCTGTAGCCACAATTTCATCATACACACCTTTACTGACTTCACATTTTGTGGAGTTGAATAGTATTGTGTGTCCTTGATCACACATTTTTCCAACACTGAGCAGATTGTGATTCATGTTTTCAACCAATAGAACATTCTTGGTTAGAGCATATTTTCTTCCGAGAGTGACAATACCTGATCCTATAACATTTGAAGATCCATCATTTCCAAAAGACAGGATTCCATCGTTCTTCTCTTTCAGAGATACAAATTTATTTCTATCTCTAGTCATATGCGTTGAGCAACCACTATCAACATACCACACATATTTGTTCTTTTGAGCCTTGAAAGCGAGAGCAAAATTATCATTCTTCTTCTTCTTCCATGTTCGTTTTTTCTGTGGCTTCAAAGATTCTTCTGGAGGATTTTCAAGTCTGTAGTCTTTGGCTATGTGTCCAAATTTTCCACATTTGTAACATTCAATATTATTTCTTAAATGTTCAAATCTATTGATGTTTCACTGAGCCCTGGGAGGTTCATATTTTATAGATCTCCTGAAATTGTATTCCTTCCTAGGGTACGTGCGACATTCTACATCTTTATGACCAAATTTTCCACACGAATAATAGTAGCCATAAAAAATATTTTGGTACCTAGATGGAAATTTTTGTCGAGGTATTGTCTTCCAAGGCTGTTCTTGTGAATCTTGTCCAGTGAAGTATACATGCATGTTAGATCTCATAGTTTCATTGTATTTTGTTGTAGAAGGTCCTGCTTCTTCTTCTTTGTAACTGATGCTAGTTCTATCATTGTAAGATCGTTGATTGTTGATGAGTTCTTCCAATTCCCTTTAGCTGTTGGCATAGTTTTAGATAGTTTTTCCTTTCTTCAATTCCTCACGTAGCGAGACTACTTTAGCTTTTAATTCTTCCCTTTCTTGGTTGCTTTCTTCCAACTTCTTTTGAAGTGACTCTTCAATGCATTTGTGTTCTTCAACTTCAATTTTTAGACCTTGAACTTGTTCTTCAAGAGTATTGGAATGGATCTTCTCGGCCTTGAGATCTTTTATAAGCTTGATTGCTTCCTCATAAAATTATTCTATGGTCCATCCTTCTTCTTCGTTGTTTGATACCTCTTGTTTATTGTGCTTGGCCATAAACAATACTCTCTCATTGGCTTCTTCTTTTTTGTCACTTCCTTCATCGGATGATGAGCTATCTTCTTTAGAGAGAAAGTTCCTTTTGGATCCTTGCTTGTTGCACTTCTTAAAGCCTTTCTTTCCTTTTGAGTTTTCATCACTTATGTTTGGACATTTTGCTGCAAAATGCCCAACCTCATTACAGCTGAAACATATCAATGGAAGTTTACCTTTGAGTTTTCCCTTACCAATTTTTAGTTTTCTCGTGAAGTAAGCATATTATTCATTTGAAAGACCTTCTTCATCATCTCCCTTTTCTTCACACTTGCAGGTGCATGTCTTTTCAATTGAAGGTTGTTTATCCTTATTGGTTTTCTTAGATGCAATGAATGCAATTTCTAGATGTGACGTACCCTCTTATTCATCAAGTCTCATTTCATATGCTATGAGAACTCCATGTAATTCCTCTTTGCTAAGTTTGTCCAGATTTTCACTTTATTCTAAGACGGATACCTTTGGGTTGAATCTCCCTGGTAACGTTCTAAGAATATTCCGTATAATAGTCTTCTCGTCAACTAGCTCTCCCAATCCTTCCAGAGTATTGGTTATTTCATCAACGTATTGGAAGTATGCAGCAATGTTACAATATTCTTTCAATCTAAGTTGCTCAAATTTTTCTCTATATATTTGAAGCTTTGCTTCTTTGACATTTGAGTCACTTGCATATATATTTTCAAGCTTGTCCCATACATTTTTGGTAGTTTTACAACCCAACACCTTATGATAAGCAGATTTAATAAGTCCACTGATAATAATATTCTTTGCTTTTGCATCATTTACCAAATTCTTCTTACCTTGTTCATTCATGGTTGATATAAATCCATTTTGAACATTGTCCCATACTTCATAGCCTTCCGCCAAGAGATAAACCTCCATTCTTCCTTTCTAGAGTGCATAATTATTTTAATTGAATAGAGGTACACCATTCTTGGTATGCTCCATGACCTCCTTCTAGCTGTTAAATTTCTATTGAAGGAACCAAGATCTGATTCCAATTGTTGGAAATACTGAGAGTGGGGGGTGAATTAGTATTCATTTCAATTAGAGCATTAGTTAATCTCCAATTATTATCATTGTTTGTACAATGATAACAACAAACAAGAGGAAAACAAATGCACACATTTTTTAAGTGGAAACCCACTCTGGGACAAAAACCACCTAATGATTTTCTAATAATTCTTTAATATTCAACTCCAATTGAAAATAAAGCTCCAACTTCCTAGAATCTAGAAAAACATTCTTCTCCAGCTCCCACTAGATGGACGTTGAATTAGTATCGGAGCCAAGTTGAAACCATCAAAATAAGTATTGACCCAGAATATATTAAGTTGTTAGGTCAAAATTCCCATGCAATATTGGGTTAGCCCCTGGTGCTGCTTGGGTTGACATCAATGACAACCGCTGATCAAAAATCTCCCCCTTTGGCATTGATGGCAACACAATTACTCCCCCTGCGATCATGACACCTCTTCCTACAATAATGGGTTAGCCCCTAGTGCTTCTTGGGTTGATATCAATGACAACCACTGATCAACAATCTCCCCCTTTGGAATTGATGGCAACACAAGTACTCCCCCTGTGATCATGACACCTCTTCCTACAACAATAAGAAAAAGCTATATCATGTGTTGTCAAGGGTTGGAAAGGACCAGACTTTCTACAATAGCAAAGCAAAGCAAGGTGCACCAGAGGGTAGCATGACAAGAGTAGCAACCAAGGTGCATAATAGTAGCAAGAAGTTCATCATATGAAGTATTCAAGTGGGCGACACTGCATACAATTATTGTAAAGTATTTCCAACAATTGGTTTCAGAGCTTGGTTCCTTCAATAGCAGTTTAAAAACTGGAATGAGGTCATGGAGCATACCAAGAATGGTGTACCTCTATTCAATGAAAATAATTATGCACTCTGGAAAGGAAGAATTGAGGTCTATCTCTTGGCGCAAGGTTACGAAGTATGGGACACTGTTCAAAATGGATATACATCAACTACGAATGAACAAGGTAAGAAGAATTTGGTAAATGATGCAAAAGCAAAGAATATTATTATCAGTGGACTTATTGAATCTGCTTATCATAAGGTGTTGAGTTGTAAAACTGCCAAAAATGTATGGGAAAAGCTTGAGAATATATATGCAGGTGACTCAAATGTCAAAGAAGCAAAGCTTCAAATATATAGAGCAAAACTTAAGCAACTCAGAATGAAAGAAGATTGCAACATTGCTGCATACTTCCAATACGTTGATGAAATAACCAATGCTCTAGAAGGATTGGGAGAGCCAGTTGATGAGAAGACTATTATACGGAAGATTCTTATAATATTACCAGGGAGATTCAACCCAAAGGTATCGGTCTTAGAATACAGTGCAAATCTGGAAAAACATAGCAAAGAGGAATTACATGAGTTCTCATAACATATGAAATGAGACTTGATGAAGAAGAGGGTACTTCGCATCTAGAAACTACGTTCGTTGCATATAAGAAAACCAATAAGGATAAACAACCTTCAATTGAAAAGACATGCACCTGCAAGTGTGAAGAAAATGGAGATGATGAAGAAGGTATTTCATATGAATAATATGCTTACTTCACGAGAAAACTAAAAATTGGTAAGAGAAAATTCAAAGGTAAACTTCCATTGATATGTTTTAGCTGTAATGAGGTTGGGAATTTTGCAGAAAAATGTCCAAACAGAAGTAATGGCAACTCAAAAGGAAAGAAAGGCTTTAAGAAATTCAACAAGAAAGGATGCAAAAGGAACTTTCTCTCTAAAGAAGATAACTCACCATTCGATGAAGACAATTACAGTGAAGAATTAGCCAATGAGAGAGTATTGTTTATGGCCAAGCACAATAAACAAGAGGTATCAAACAATTAAGAAGAAGGATGGACCATAGAAGAATTTTATGAGGAAGCAATCAAGCTTATAAAATATCTCAAGGCAGAGAAGATCCACTCCAATACTCTTGAAGAACAAGTTAAAGGTCTCAAAATTGAAGTTGAAGAACAAAAATGCATTGAAGAGTCACTTCAAAATAAGTTGGAAGAAAGCAACCAGGAAAGGGAAGAATTAGAAGCCGAAGTAGTCTCGCTGCGTGAGGAAGTGAAGAAAGGAAAAACTATCCAAAACTATGCCAACAGCTCAAGGGCATTGGAAGAACTCATCGACAATCAACGATCTTACAATGAAAAAACTGGCATCGGTTATAAAGAAGAAGAAGCAGGACCTTCTACAAAAAAATACAATCAACCTATGAGATCTGACATACATGTAGACTTCATTGGACAAGATTTGCAAGAACAACCTTGGAAGAAAATTCCTCGACGAAAATTTCCATCCAGGTACCAACATATTTTTTATGGCTATTATTATTCATGTGGAAAATTTGGCCATAAAGCTGTAGAATGTCACACGTACCCTAGGAACAAATACAATTCCAGGAGATTTGTCAAATATGAACCTCCTAGGGCTTAGTGAAACATCAATATATTTGAACATTTAAGAAACAATATTGAATGTTACAAATGTCGAAACTTTGGACATATAGCCAAAGACTGCAGACTTGAAAATCCTCCAGAAGAATCTTCGAAGCCACAGAACAAACTAACATGGAAGAAGAAGAAGAATGGTAATTGTGCTCTCACTTTCAAGGCTCAAAAGAAAAAATATGTGTGGTATGTTGATAGCGGTTTCTCAACGCATATGGCTGGATATAGAAATAAATTTGTATCTCTAAAAGAGAAGAAGGATGGAACCGTGTCCTTTGGAAATGATGGATCTTCAAATGTTATAGGATTAGGTACTGTCATTCTCAGAAGTAAAGATGATCTAGCCAAGAATGTTCTATTGGTTGAAAACATGAATCACAATCTGCTCAATGTTGGAAAAATGTGTGATCAAGGACACACAATACTATTCAACTCCACGAAATGTGAAATCAAGAAATACGTGTATGGTGAAATTGTGGCTATAGCAAGTCAAGCTCCAAAATACATATATGTTTTGGATGAAGAAATTAAAGCATGTCTAATAGCTAAATAGGATGATACAATAATTGGTAGCAATGATGATAGACTAAGTAAGAAGTTTTCTACAAAGGTGCAAAGTGATTTTGAGATGTCTTTACTTGGTGAGCTGACATACTTCTTACGGCTTCAAATATCTCAGCAAGAGAAAGGAATATTTATATGTCAAGCCAAGTACATCAAGGAAATGCCAAAGAAATTTAAAATGGAAGATTTCAAACCCATCCTTACTCCAATGGTAACAGGTTGAAAATTGAGCATAGACGACTCATCTAAGGATGTGGATCAAAGGTTGTACAGATCTATGATTAGTAGTCTTCTATATGTAACAACCTCCCGACCAGATTTTATGCAAGCAGTTGGACAAGTATCAAGATTCCAAGCAACACCAAAAGAATCACATATTAAATATTCGCCAGCATTGGAATATCTTCACCATAAGCTTGGGATTATCCAAAGTTCTCATTAGATTTTCCTTTTTGAAAATATAAAGGGGGAGTGGAAGTAGATTACAGGTCTGCAGAATGGTTGTGTGTCAGGGGGAGTGGAAGTGTGTACAGGTCCGCAGGATGGTTGTGTTTCAGGGGGAGTTACCCTTTTCCATTGATGTCAAAGGGCGGGAGAATGTTGTAGGAAGATGTTTCATGATCGCAGGGGGAGTACGGAGTACTTGTGTTGCCATCAATGCCAAAGGGGGAGATTGTTGATCAGTGGTTGTCATTGATGTCAACCCAAGCAGCACCAGGGGCTAACCAAATATTGAATGGGAATTTTTACCTATAAAATTAATATATTCTGGGTCAATAATTCTTTTGATGGTTTCTACTTGTCAAGATGTTTCCGTTGATATATGGCACACCATGTAATTCTATACAGTTTGTACCCCCAGTTAGTGGGATAAAACCCCATGGGGTTGGGGAATGGGTCATTGAATAGTCATAATTAATATTTTTTAAGCTCTTAAAATCCCTCCCACATTCACTTGTTAAAGCCCCTCTCAACCTAAGTATTTATATAAATTTTGGTCTTCTTTTCCTCCTTAGGAAAGGGATTTCGCCATCTGAAACAGGTCATCGTGGAATTTGCGCTCTAAATTTTTTTCTAAAAATTTTCAGAAGCTAAAATTTTTATGAGGTGAAGCCGAAATCCTAAGGAATCTTCTGTAAAAATTTCAGATCAAGGTGCACAAAAATTTTGGAGATATGATCTGTGGAAGTCAGGGTTTTTGCAGGGTCCTGAAATTCATCTCAAAGAAGTGACCTTGGTAAATTCATCATAACTCTCTCTCTGAGTATCAGATTGGAATTCAATAAAAAGTGGTAGATAGCACACAACTCTTAATTTTCACTCTATCAGTTGTAGATCCAAATGAATGAACAGTGACACGTGGCACGCTGTAAAAGTGTGCTCTGCTGAAACAGTCCATAATTAGGGCATTGTGAGAGATTGGGTATAACTCTCTCTTGAAGAATCAAAATTGGGTCAGACTTGTGGCAATGGAAATATGACTTAGAGGACTAATACAGGACCAGAAATAATATATTTATAATCTTAAATAACATAGATACACTAGATTCAATATTAAGCTCCTATAAGGCAAGAAAAAGCTCCTAAAATCCCTCCCACGTTCACTTTTTGAAGCCCCCTCTCAACCTAAGCATTTATATAAATTGTGATCCTCATTTCCTATTTATGCAAGGGATTTTACCATCTTAAATAGGTCATCATGGCATTTGTGCTCTAACTATTTTTTACGAAGTTTCAGAAGCTGAAATTTTTATGAGGCGAAGCCGAAATCCTGAAGACGCTGCTGTAAAAATTTTAGATCAAGGTGCGCAATATTTTTGGAGATATGATCTGTGGAAGTCAGGGTTTTTGAAGGCTCCTGAAATTCATCTCAAATAAGTGACCTTGGTAAATTCTTCATAACTCTCTCTCTGAGTATCAGATTGGAATTCCATAAAAAGTGGAAAATATTGCACAGTTTGTACTTTTCGCTCTATCAAATTTAGAACCAAATGAAGAAATAGTGACACATGGCACGTCGTACAAGTGAGCTCTACTAAAATAGTCTGTTGTTATGGCATTGTGAGATATTGGGTATAAATCTCTCTTGAAGAATCCAAATTGGGTCAGACCTGTGGCATTGGAAATACAACTCAGAGGACTACTACAGAACCGAAAATCAGATATTGAGGATCTGAAATAACAAAGATACACTAGATTCAATATCAAGCTCCTAGAAGGCAAGAAAAAGCTAGATCATGTGTTGTCAAAGGTTACAAAGGACCATACTTTCTATGATAGAAAAGAAAAGCAAGGTGCAACAGAGGGTAGAATGACAAGAGAAGTAGCCAAGGTGCATAACAGCAGCAAGAAGTTCATCGTATGAAGTCTTCAACTGGGCAGCACTACATACAATCATTGTAAAGGTATCATTGTACTTAGTCATCATAAATAATTTATTGTACAAATTGTACTAGTGTCTATCTACCAAGGGTTGAAGAAGTAGTGTTGGAAGGTCTAGGATCATCATTAGGTGGTTGTGTCAAAGTTGGGGTTATGGTCTAGTATATCTTCTTCTTCTGCATCATTATATATCATTATAAAGTGGACCATTTTCCTTGGTAAGGGAGTCCATTCTTCTTTTATTATTCTATAGGGTGGTAGGGTGGTGCTAGGGTGAGTTGTAGCTCATTGGGTGTTGGGGCATCCGTTCAGTTGACTACTGAAGAATCTCAGGCATTGGAGCGTCCATCCAGTGGGAGCTGGAGAAGAATGATTTTATAGATTCTAGGAAGTTGGAGATTTATTTTCAATTGGAGTTGAATATTAAAGAATTATTAGAAAAGCATTAGGTGGTTTTTGTCCCAGAGTGGGTTTCCACCTTAAAAAATGTGTGCATTTATGTTCCTCTTATTTGCTGCTATCATTGTACAAACACTAATAATAATTGAAGATTAACTAATGCTCTAATTGAAAGGAATATTGATTCACCCCCCCCCCCCCCTCTCAGTATTTCCAA
The DNA here is from genome assembly GCA_034641835.2 of Pinus albicaulis. NCBI lineage: Eukaryota > Viridiplantae > Streptophyta > Pinopsida > Pinales > Pinaceae > Pinus > Pinus albicaulis. The sequence goes on along the minus strand of CM076584.1, from coordinate 227,319,980 downwards.
CACTTGACACCCGATTGGTCCATGATCTCTATTTAAAGAGCATGGATGGTCATTTTTCCGGTAACCATTTATGAGAGAAACATATGTAAATTTTATTTTTATATTAAAAATTTTCCTTAAGTGGCTGCATTGGCTCAAGCCATGGACTGTTTCCCTCTTTGAGGGTTTTAACCACGTGATTATACCGGTGTACTTATTTGTAATCTGTTTGTGAGCGGTGACCTTTGATTCTTGATCTATGGAACTTACCCTGTAAAGTCCTACATGGTATCAAAGCTTGGACCCAGGTTAGATTCCCCCGAGCTGCATTTTGAGGGGGGTGTTGGAGTAATCACCGCACCTCTATGGAATCCATAATTTCCACCCTGGGGATCCTAGTTACCAGTTTGGAAGTTTACCAATACTTGCAGGATCCCTGAGTTTAGTTAATGGTGATGTATCTCTCATATGTTCATGTTTTTCTTATTTTCCATATGTCCATCTTTCTATATTGCAATAGCTCAGAAGAGTATAGGATGAGAAATGTTGTTTGAGGCACCTCAGTCCTCCTATTAGTTATTGTTTTCATATTTTCTTCTGCTGGGTTAGCTTAAATAATTCTTCATTGCTCCTTAGGCCCACCTAAGCTTTCCAATTTCATTGTTGGATTAATATTCTAGTTTATAAACATGATTCATGGTAATTCCTACTTGTTTAATTCTATCTAAAGCCTGTCTTGAAATCTCTCTTTGATGTATTGATTGATAAGTTAAGTCAAAGAGGCCTTGTTTTGATCTTTCCCTTTGAATATGCTTATCATTTTTCTTCAAAGTTATTTATAGTTTAATGAATGATGTTTAGGTGTTCCCTCTTCATTTATTGATGCTATTTGTCTCTTATATGTTTCAAATCTTGAAAGTAGAATCATTGAAGTTAGAAATTTGTCTTACTTCATTTTCTCCGCTGGATTGTATATCTTGAATGTGTATTTGTTTAAAAGTATTGTTATAGAGTAAATGGTGTGCCCTATCTTATTCCTAGTACCTTTTCTTATTATTATTCAAGATCTCTTTGTTCATAGGTATTTGACAAAGGATTCTTAACTACTCTTTTCCCTACCTTGGTTCCCAAACTTAATGTCCATTTCACCTCATACATAAACTTTAAGATCCATTAATTACACTAGATTTGCTCTGTGATCTACTCCAATTCATTATCGAGATATCAATGATTTCATAGACTCCATAGCCCAATTGATTTAATAACCTCTTACTCCACCTATCCTACTTGATCATCTTACCCCAAACAAAACAAACAACAAACCTACACTTAACAACTAGCCTAAAATCATCAATCCAAAGTGAACAAGCTCACTTCCTTCACATAATAGAGAGAGCCGTCTCTGAGTCCAGGAAGGCTAGATCCTAGGACTCCAAAGACTGGTCTAATGTTACCCTGTCATTTGGTTTGCCAATCTTCCAAATCACGGGACACTAACACCACCTCTCAATCCTCCTATAAGGATTTTTGTCGCAATGATGATGATATCTTTCAGAATCAAAACTAGAATAAAATCCATGAGTGCTAGCCCATGCGTCTACTGTAGCGAAAGATCTACCACCTCTGACGGTGTCGTATATGTCCAATCTGTGTCCTCTATGAGACCTATTTCCATATGCCTCATTTGTATTCTCTTATTGTCTTTGACTAATCCTTAGTTGTCCCTACTTATACAAATCTGAGATGATCTTAAGGATGACTACGTTAACTTTTGCTTGGTTTTCCTGAGCTCTGGAAAGTCTTTCATGTGCCTCAATCATCATGTTATCATATTCCTTGAAATTTTTGATCCATGCCTTCAAAATTCTCAGTGTATCTACTATATCAAGAGAGTACTCTTCTCCTTGATGACCAACTGACCTTTCCCATTCCATAGAATTTATATCAGTCTTGTAAGGTGAGTCATGTAAAATGTATTCCACCATTCTTCTCTTCATATATGATATTTTATCTCCTTCAAACATGTCATGTTAGATAAAAAAAATATAGGCATAATAAACACCATACCTCAATGTATTTCAAGGGAGGCTATCACATTTGCACAAGCTAGTCCATATTAGCACGATATAGAAACATATGGACATCAACATATCAACATCATGTGTGATAGGGCTAAAATGTAATAATAAACCATCATAATCCATGCATATTAGACACATACACAATTAACATGAATGCATAAAAATACACATTTAGCCCATCTAGTCCAAGCATTTGAACTTGGAGGCTATGATACCACCCTGTAACTACTCCTCCAACATTTACCCACTTTGACAAGCTCTCGAGAGTCAATATGAGTTGAGTTTCATTATGATATAACCTGACCTCCTTGTTCTAGTTATGAAAGTAGTACCTACAAACTAGAAGTAAACTAACATCCCTCATAGACTACAGATCACTCAAGAGCATATTAACCACCCCAAGTGATCAATCCCTGAGATTGGACTATTTTTCACTCAGCTTATTCCCCAACCGCATGCACAACACTTCATACATGTGGTTGGGAGGCTATAACCACACCCATAGTTCTGTCTCCATGTGGTTATGACCCAAGTTTCCCTATTCAGTGCATGTGGTCATCAAATCTATGCCACTTTTTTAGGCTAGCCTCAATCCCATTTCCAAAAACTTCCTGTAAATTTATATAATTGTAACAATGGTGATAGGAATTCTAAAGAATTAAACTTGAGCAATATCTTGACCTAGACATTCCTGATTCATATTATGCATTTTGTCAAACACATAGTAAACATATAAGCTACATGTTATGAATGCATATTTGATCATAAGATTCTAAACTTTGTCTAAGAATCACCAAGAAGGTCCTATACTCTCTTTAGCTAGCTTCCAAAACACTTGTTATCTAATGAAATCATCAACTATCTAGTAACTTATCAAATCATGAACATGAGCCATAGTTAGAGCACATAATAGAAAAATGCATATAACCATCATATAACTATATAGAACCCATGACAAATCAGACATATGATCACCATAATAACTAGTACAAGTTCTCATAGATCACAATAGAAAATAGCTCATATTAACATATGAAAATTCCAACTAAGTGAGGGACTTCCAACTATCACCTGACCATATATGGGGTTGAACAAAATCTCTCTTTCAACCAATAACCCCCGTGCCATATTCCAAGTATGAATGTGGTATCATAAGGGTTACACCAAAATAAAACCAACCATCGATTCCTGAGGCCAAACTAACTCAACCCTCAATCATAGTGATCTCACCCATATGGTCCATAAATCACTAACATCGGCCAAATTGGTGTCTACCCATGTTTTCCAAGGCTCTAGGAACTAGCAACTCAACACATAGCCTCCATAGGGCCCAAGCTATTTTAGGGCTCTAGATAATTTGTCCCAACCCACAAGCTCCGGGAACTAGTAACTAAACCCACAACCTCGAAGGAACCCAAGTTGTTTTAGGGATCTAGAGAATTTCTCCTAACCCATTGCCATAGGAAACCTAGGAAACAATTAAAAAACAAAATGACGAACCCACTACATCATGGATATCTAGGAAATGGAAAAATGATTCCTTATGGTATAAAGATTGCTTATATATTTGTAAAACTAAAACAAAATATTCTTTTGGAATTGCACACTTCTCCTTTAGGAGGACACTCAGGATTTTTAAAAACTTACCATAGGGTGAAGAAAGAATTTTTTTTGGGATGGCCTTAAATCTTATATTCAAAAGTTTGTGGCGGAATTTTTGGTTTGCCAGTAGAATGAAGTTGAGAAAATTAAGACCCCAGGTCTTCCACAACCTTTATCCATTCCAAGTCAACGTTGGGAGGAGATTTCAATGGATTGTATCACTGGTTTACCTAAGTCCGAAGGAAAGAGTGTCATCATGGTGGTATTTGATAGACTTACCAAGTATGCACACTTTTGTGTATTATCTCATCCATTTAAAGCAAGTACAGTTGCTACTACATTTATGGACACAATTCAAAAGCTACATGGAAACCCAAGGGTTATTGTGAGTGATAGAGATCCCATATTTACTGGAAATTTTTGGCCGGATTTATTTTCTTGTTTAGGTACTCAATTAGCTCATAGCTCATCTTATCATCCTCAATCTGATGGTCAAAATGAGATAGTAAATAAATGTTTAGAAGGATATCTTCGTTGTTTTTTATCTGATAAACAAACACAATGGGTGAAGTGGTTACCTCTAGCTGAATGGTGGTATAACACTTCCTTCCATACTGTAGCAAAAAATGACCCCATTTATGGCACTTTATGGATATCATCCACCATCCATCACATCATCTTTAAGAGAAAATTCGAAGTTTCAAGGAGTGGAATATCACATCGAGCATCAACAAGAATTTCTCCAACTCTTAACGGACAACCTAAATTTGGCACAAAATCAAATGAAACAACAGGCATATAAACATCGCAGCGAGAGAAGTTTTGATGTAGGAGACTGGGTATTTTTATGGCTACAACCATACAAACAAATGTCCCTCAAGAAAGCTAAGAAGGATAATAAATTATCGCCAAAGTACTATGGTCCTTACAAGGTGTTGCAAAATATTGGTACTATGACATACAAATTGGAGCTTCTTGCTTCTTCACGAGTGCATCCAATTTTCTATGTTTCATGCTTAAAGAAGGTTATAGGTGAAAATATTCCAGTTCAATCAATATTGCCAGAACTTGATAAGGAAGGAAAAATCATATTGGAACCTGAAGTGGTCACGGAAATAAGAGCTCGACAGCTACTAAATAGATCAATTTCAGAGTATCTCATCAAGTGGAAGAACTTACCCACTGAAGATTCTACATGGGAGGATGAGAATTTTATACAGAAGCACCCAGAGCTACTCAAGCGTTTAGGACAACACTTTTTTGAAGGAGAGGGGCATGTTAGGTCCCTATATTACTAGTATAGTCCCTTATTGTTATTAGTGTAACCCCCTTATTGCTATTATTGAACCCTTTTAACCCCCATATTGTTATTATTGTGCCCTTAAATTATTATTGTTAGGTCGGATAGGATTACATTTTGGCCCCACTAGGATTACATTGTGGCCCCATGGACTCCTATATATAGAAAGGAGGTTTTTTAATTTGAATCATCCAAGAATTTTTCATTCATGTAATGTATTGGAGGTTTCCCCCTCGAAGTGGCTTATTTCTAAGGTGTTGATATCTCTTTCTTCTCTTTTTAGAGCTGGTTTCACAGCAAACGAGAAAAAAAAGGTAAAACATGGGGCTTAGACCACGGTTTGAGTCCATGGTTTTTGTGTGTCTAAGTCATATAAAAATGACATATATGAGTCAATTCGAGAAGCAATCAATCATCTATATATTTTTTGTGAATGTGATTTTAGGAAAGTTTATGCGATAAGTCTGAGGAGAGATAGGATCCAATGGTTGTGTGTGTTGGGTGCAGGAATTGCACTTAAGAAAACTCCTCAAAAATTAATTGTCAACTCGGGGGTTTGTAAACTTAGAGAAGAAGCATAGACAATGCCAAAAGTGGTATGAACTTTTCCTATTTTATATTCCTACTTCTTAATCGAAATCTTGCAAAATAAAAAATAAAAAATCCAAAGGAAATTAACACCTGTGGAAGAATTAAATAAAAGGAATATTCATATTTTTTTTAATCAAAATTAACTGATGAATGAAAGCCTATGTTTATCTAGAGTAGAGGTACTTGGCAGTTTCAAAAAGTGGGCCCTTAAGACAACCTGCCTTCTAATGATTTTCCTTCTTACACGAGTCGTTCCTTCAATACTATAATCTGCTTGCACTAGTGCAAGCACATAACTCTGTGTGAAAAGTATACTTTGTAATTTTACTGAAGACTTGTGTCTTCGTGTAGGGGCTCAAAGCCAAAAGGTTTATAGCACTCTGTCCCTATAACAAGACACTAGTTCTTGTACCAGAACGGAGCTTCCTACACCAAGTTATCGATTTCGAGAAAATAAAGAAGCGTGTTAGCTATAAAATAAACAGTAAATGTAACCAGACTTTGGAAATGACTTACACATGAAATGAAATTATTTTAATTAACCGAACCTTTCAAAATGTAAATAAACAATTGAAATAAGAATAGGATTTGAAAAATTTAAGAAAATTACTCTTCTGTCAAAGGTACTGTTATTACCCAAAAATTTTCAAAACATCATTGTGTCAACTCTGTTTTTTATCATGGTCTCAAAATGGGTTTGAAAGTAATTTTAGGATTTGGTTAAGGGTAGGTTGGAGTTTTTATAAGTTTTAAGGTCATCATTGAATTCAAAAAAAGTTTTTTAAAGGTCCATTCCATGATGAAATATTCACATTTTCCATTTAGGAGTCATTCCATAAGGTTTTGGGTTAAATTTCTGCAATTAGCCAAGAATCCTCCGTTTCGTAGCGCCGCTAGTTCATAAAAGTGAATTTTCACTATGAAAGTGCTAATACTTTCGTAGTACAAACTGGGAAAAATACACTATGGGCACTACAAAAGCACGATTTCTTAATCGTCTTGTCAATTGAGCTGAAATTTGTTAGAATCCGTCAGGAAATGATAGGATAGTGGTATGGTGAGTCAATTACTAATCAGATTCAATGTACTTACCTGTCTCACAATCATCATCGTCATGATAGGGCATGAATGAGGCATCATTCAATTATGAGATGCCATTTAAAATTCAAAATCTTGCCTAATTTGGTCATTCTCATTTTCATTTGCCTCCATACCAGTGTCTGAGCTCTAAAGCAATCAAGATAAGCCTGTGGTTGTTCTATACAAAGGCTATCTTCATCCTAATCAAGTGACGCTATTCCATATACTCAAGCGAGGTTGTTCATATCCTAATCAAGTGAGGCTATTTCATAGATTCAAAAGAAGTTGATAGGTTTTTCTAAGAAGAATTACAGAGGAAAAGAAAGTCCACAGAGGGGGACATTGTTTAAGATATGAGACTTAAAATATGAAGGCTATAATTGAAGATCAAATAGTGATGGAGGCTTTTAGAAAAGTAGGTTGTTTCCGGTTTTGTGAAAAGCTGCAAGGTTTCCATACACAGGTGTCTAAAGAATTTTCCTTGCACTTCAATGGAACAACTACCAAAGTTGGGATGTTAAATGTGCCAATTACACCTGAGATTATTGCTTCTGTGACAGAAATACCAAGGGGGCAGGAAACTTGGTTTAAAGGTTTTAAATTTGACATGGAACGATGGAAGGAATTCATGAAACCTGAGTATGCAGATATGGACCTAAATAATGCAATACCTAGAAGTTCTATCAAAGACACCTATGCAAAGTTGTTCTTCAACATTCAAAGATACTTTACATGTGAAGGAAGATACCATAAATTTTATACTTATCATTTCAAGCTACTTCTGCATTTCACATGTATGATATCACTAGATTTTCCATTTTATTTGCATAGGAGCCTTGCCAAAATGGCTAATAAAGTACAAGCCAAGCCTTATGGTTGTGAAACATCTTTGTTTCACCATGGTTTGATAAAATTATTGGTTTTGAATGAGCTTCAGAAAATAAGCATGGATTGGTCTTCATTTTTGTTTATGAATGGTTTTAAACTGGAAACCCTAACCTTATCTAGAAACACTAAAAATAAAGGAAATCCTTCACCACCAGTAGCAGAGTCTAGTCAACCTGTGGTTGCAAAATAAAAGAGGTTTGTAAAGTTGAAACCAAGGAAGCAAGTTGAGAAAAGGACAGAGAATACACAAGTGCTTGTTGCAACAACTCCATCACCTGCAAAACAGAGGTCAAAATGTGTCAAAGAGGAAAAACAAAAACAAGTTTCCAGCAAGAAGGAAATCAAGAGAGTGACAAGAAACGAAGCAGTGAAATTTGGTAAATGATGAAAAAGCAAAGATTATTATCATCAGTGGACTTATTGAATCTACTTATCATAAGGTGTTGGGTTGTAAAATTGCCAAAAATGTATGGGACAAGATTGAGAATATATATGCATGTGACTCAAATGTCAAAGAAGCAAAGCTTCAAATCTATAGAGAAAAATCTGAGCAACTCAAAATGAAAGAAGATTGCAACATTACTGCATACATATGTTGATGAAATAACCAATACTCTGGAAGGATTGGGAGAGCTAGTTGATGAGAAGACTATTATACGGAAGATTCTTAGAACGTTACCAGGGAGATTCAACCCAAAGGTATCAGTCTTAGAATACAGTTCAAATCTGGACAAAATCAACAAAGAGGAATTACATGGAGTTCTCATAGCATATGAAATTAGACTTGATGAAGAAGAGGGTACTTCACATCTAGAAAATACATTCATTGCATCTAAGAAAACCAATAAGGATAAACAACCTTCAATTGAAAAGACATGCACCTGAAAGTGTGAAGGAAAGGGAGATGATGAAGAAGGTCTTTTAGATGAATAATATGCTTATTTCACGAGAAAACTAAAAATTGGTAAGGGAAAATTCAAAGGTAAACTTCCATTGATATGTTTCAGCTATAATGAGGTTGGGAATTTTGCAGCAGAATGTCCAAACAGAAGTGATGGAAACTCAAAAGGAAAGAAAGGCTTTAAGAAATTCAACAAGCAAGGATCCAAAAGGAACTTTCTCTCTAAAGAAGATAGCTCATCATCAGATGAAGAAAATGACAGCAAAGAAGAACCCAATGAGAGAGTATTGTTTATGGCCAAGCACAATAAACAAGTAGTATCAAACAATGAAGAAGAAGGATGGACCATAGAAGAATTTTATGAGGAAGAAATCAAGCTTATAAAAGATCTCAAGGTGGAGAAGATTTGTTCCAATACTCTTCAAGAACAAGTTCAAGGTCTAAAAATTGAAGTTGAAGAACACAAATTCATTGAAGAGTCACTTCAAAAGAAGTTGGAAGAAAGAAACCAAGAAAGGGAAGAATTAGAAGCCGAAGTAGTCTCACTGCGTGAAGAAGTGAAGAAAGGAAAAACTATCAAAAACTATGCCAACAACTCAAGGGAATTGGATGAACTCATCAACAATCAATGATCTTACAATGACAAAATTGGCATCGATTACAAAGAAGAAGAAGCAAGACCTTCTACAACAAAATACAATGAACCTATGAGATCTGACATGCATGTAGACTTCATTGGACAAGATTCGCAAGAACAGCCTTGGAAGACAATTCCTCGGCGGAAATTTCCATCCAGGTACCAACATATTTTTTATGGCTACTGTTATTCATGTGGAAAATTTGGTCATAAAGTTGTATAATGTCACACGTACCCTAGGAATGAATACAATTCCAAGAGATCTATCAAATATGAACCTCCCATGGCTCAGTGAAACATCAATAGATTTGAGCATTTAAGAAATAATATTGAATGTTACAAATGTCGAAACTTTGGACACATAGCCAAAGACTGTAGACTTGAAAATCCTCCAAAAGAATCTTCGAAGCCACAAAACGAATGAACATGGAAGAAGAAGAAGAATGATAATTGTGCTCTCACTTTCAAGGCTCAAAAGAACAAAGATGTGTGGTATGTTGATAGTGGTTGCTCAATGCATATGACTAGATATATAAATAAATTTGCATCTCTAAAAGAGAAGAAGGATGGAACCATGTCCTTTGGAAATGATGGATCTTCAAATGTTATAGGATCAGGTACTGTCACTCTTGGAAGCAAAGATGCTCTAGCCAAGAATGTTCTATCGGTTGAAAACATGAATCACAATCTGCTCAGTGTTGGAAAAATGTGTGATCAAGGACACGCAATACTATTCAACTCCACGAAATGTGAAATCAAGAAAGGCATGTATGGTGAAATTGTGGCTACCACAAGTCGAGCTCCAAACGACATATATGTTCTGGATGAAGCAACTAAAGCATGTCTAATAGCTAAAGAGGATGATACAATAATTGGTTGCAATGATGATCGACTAAGTAAGAAGTTTGCTACAAAGGTGCAAAGTGATTTCGAGATGTCTTTACTTGGTGAGCTAACATACTTATTAGGGCTTCAAATATCTCAGCAAGAGAAAGGAATATTTATATGTCAAGCCAAGTACATCAAGGAAATGCTCAAGAAATTTAAAATGGAAGATTGCAAACCCATCCTTACTCCAATGATAACAGGTTGAAAATTGAGCATAAACGAATCATCTAAGGATGTGGATCAAAGGTTGTAAAAATCTTTGATTAGTAGTCTTCTATATGTAACAGCCTCCTCACCAGATGTTATGCAAGCAGTTGGACAATTAGCAATATTTCAAGCAGCACCAAAAGAATCACATATTAAATATTCGCCAGCATTGGAATATCTTCGCCAGAAGCTTGGGATTCTCCCAAGTTCTCATTAGATTTTCCTTTTTCAGAATATAAAGGGGGGTGGAAGTAGATTACAGGTCTGCAGGATGGTTGTGTGTCAGGGGGAGTGGAAGTTTGTATAGGTCCGCAGGATGGTTGTGTTTCAGGGGGAGTTACCCTTTTCCATTGATGTCAATGGGGGAGAGAATGTTGTAGGAAGAAGTGTCATGATCGCAGGGGGAGTACTTGTGTCACCATTAATTCCAAAGGGGGAGATTGTTGATCATCGGTTGTCATTGATGTCAACCCAAGTAGCACCAGGGGCTAACCCAATATTGCATGGGAATTTTGACCTACCAATTAATATATTCTGGGTCAATAATTCTTTTGATGGTTTCTACTTGTCGAGATGTTTCTGTTGATATATGACATGCCATGTAATTCTTCACGGTTTGAGAGATATTCATGTTTGAAGTTTGTACCCCCAGTTAGTGGGCTAAAGCCCCATGGGGTTGGGGAATGGTTCATTGAAAAGTAATAATTAATATTTTTTGAGCTCCTAAAATTCCTCCCACGTTCACTTGTTGAAGCTCCTCTCAACCTAAGAATTTATATAAATTGTGATATGATTTTCCTCCTTAGGCAAGGGATTTCGCCATCTGAAATAGGTCATTGTGGCATTTGCGCTATAAATTGTTTTCTATGAAGGTTCAGAAGCTGAAATTTTTATGAGGTGAAGCCGAAATCCTAAGGAAGCTGTTGTAAAAATTTCAGATCAAGGTACGCAACATTTTTGGAGATATGATCTATGGAAGTCAGGGTTTTTGCAGGCTCCTGAAATTCATCTCAAAGAAGTGACCTTGGTAAATTTGTCATAACTCTCTCTCTGAGTATCGGATTGGAATTCTATAAAAAGTGGAAGATAGTGCAAAGTTGTAATTTTTGCTCTATCAATTTCAGAGCCAAATGAAGAAACAGTGACACATCGCATGTCGTACAAGTGTGCTCTGCTGAAACAGTCCATAATTAGGGCATTGTGAGAGATTGGATATAACTCTCTCTTGAAGAATCCAAATTGTGTCAGACTTGTGGCATTGGAAAGACAACTTAGAGGAATACTACAGGACCGTAAATAAGATATTGAGGATCTGAAATAACAGAGATACACCAAATTCAATATCGAGCTCCTAGAAGGAAAGAAAAATCTCCTAAAATCCCTCCCACGTTCACTTGTCGAAGCCCCTCTCAACCTAAGCATTTATATAGATTGTGATCCTCATTTCCTCCTTATGCAAGGGATTTCGCCATATGAAACATGTCATCATGGAATTTGTGCTCTCACTTCATTTCTACGAAGGTTCAGAAGCTAAAATTTTTATGAGGCAAAGCCAAAATCCGGAGGAAGCTTTTGTAAAAATTTCAGATCAAGGTGCACAATACTTTTGGAGATATGATCTGTGGAAGTCAGGGTTTTTGCAGGCTCCTCAAATTCATCTCAAAGAAGTGACCTTGGTAAATTCTTCATAACTCTCTCTCTGAGAATCGGATTGGAAATCTGTAAAAAGTAGCAGATAGTACATAGTCTGTAATTTTCTCTCTATCGATTTCGGAACCAAATGAAGAAACAGTGACACATGAAATTCTGTACAAGTGCGCTCTGCTGAAACAATCCATAATTAGGGAATTCTGAGAGATTGGGTATAACTCTCTCTTGAAGAATCCAAATTGGGTCAGACCTGTGGCATTGGAAAGAAAACTGAGACGACTACTACAAGACTGCAAATTAGATATTGAGGATCTGAAATAATAGAGATACACCAGATTCAATATCAAGCTCCTAGAAGGCAAGACAAATATAGATCATGTGTTTTCAAGGGTTGAAAAGGACTAGACTTTCTACGACAGCAAAGCAAAGCAAGGTGCAACAGAGGGTAGCATGACAAGAGTAGCAACCAAGGCACATAACAGTAGCAAGAAGTTCATCGTATGAAGTCTTCAAGTGGGCATCATTGCATACAATCATTGTAAAGGTATCATTGTACTTAGTCATTGTAAATACATTATTGTACAAATTGTGCTAGTGTCTATCTACTAAGGGTTGAAGAGGTAGTGTTGGGAGATCTAGGATCATCATTAGGTGGTTGTGTCAAAGTTGGGGTTATGGTTTAGTATATCTTCTTCTTCTGCATCATTATATATCATTGTAAAGTGGACCATTTTCCCTGGTACGGGAGTCCATTCTTCGTTTATTCTTCTATAAGGTGGTGCATGGGTGAGTTGTAGCTCATTAGGTGTTGGGGCATCTTTTCAGTTAATTAATGAAGAATCTCAGGCATTGGAGCATCCATCCAATGGGAGTTATAGAAGAATTATTTACTAGATTCTAGGAAGTTGGAGCTTTATTTTCAATTGGAGTTGAATATTAAAGAATTATTAGAAAAGCATTAGGTGTTTTTTGTCTCGGAGTGGGTTTCCACCTTAAAAACTGTGTGCGTTTGTGTTCCTCTTGTTTGCTGCTATCATTGTATAAACACTTATAATAATTGAAGATTAACTAATGCTCTAATTGAAAGGAATATTGATTCACCCCCCCCCCCCCTCAGTATTTCCAACACTTAACACCCGATTGGTCCATGATCTCTATTTAAAAAGCATGGAGGATCATTTTTCGGGTAACCATTTATGAGAGAAACATATGTAAATTTTATTTTTATATTAATAAATTTCCTTAAGTGGCTACGTTGGCTCAGGCCATGCACTGTTTCCCTCTTTGAGGGTTTTAATCACGTGATTATACTGGTGTACTGATTTGTGATCTATTTGTGAGCGGTGACCTTTGGTTCTTGATCTACGAAACTTACCCTGTAAATTCCTACATGGTATCATAGCTTGGACCCAGGTTTAATTCCCCCGAGCTGCGTTGTTGGAGTAATCACCGCACCTCTATGGAATCCATAATTTCCACCATGGGGATCCTAGTTACCGGTTTGGAAGTTTACCAATACTTGCGAGTTTTGGTGTAATGGAAAACCTCTACATTGCAAGGCCTCAAGGATAACTTAGTATATTTCTTGTTGGCCAATAGGATTCTAGGTACTCTCCTTGGTTTTCCTCTTCCTTACTTGTTATATAAGGCATGAGGATTCATTGTAAACAGTGGGGACCTAATGTGTTTAAGAGCAATACATGGTTTTTGGAAGTTGAAGAAAATCTAGGGTTGTAGAGCTTGTGGATGATTTGCCTTGATTGATGGTGATGAAGGCTTGCTTGCAGGATCCTTGAGTTTAGTTAATGGTGATGTATCTCTCATATGTTCATGTTTTTCTTATTTTCCATATGTCCATATTTCTATATTACAATAGCTCAGAAGAGTATAGGATGAGAGATGTTGTTTGAGGCACCTGTTAGTTCTTGTTTTCATATTTTCTTCTGTTGGGTTAGCTTAAATAATTCTTCATTGCTCCTTAGGCCCACCTAATCTTGTCTATTTCATTGTTGGACTAATATTCTAGTTTATAAACATGATTCATGGTAAGTCCTGCTTGTTTAATGCTATCTAAACTCTATCTTGAAATCTCTCTTTGATGTATTGATTGATAGGTTAAGTCAAAGAGGTCTTGTTTTGATATTTCCCTTTGAATATGCTTATCAATTTTGTTTGAAGTTCCTTATAGTTTAATGAATGATTTTTAGGCGTTCCCTCTTCATTTATTTATGATATTTGTCTCTTATATGTTTCAAATCTTGAAAGTAGAATCATTGAAGCTAGAAAGTTGTCTTACTTCATTTTCTCCACTGGATTATATATCTTGAATGTGTATTTGTTTAAAAGTATTATTATTGAGTAAATGGTGTGCCCTATATCATTCTTAGTACCTTTGCTTATAATTATTCAAGATCTCTCTATTCATAGGTATTTGACAAAGGATTCTTAACTACCCTTTGCCCTACCTTGGTTCCCAAACTTAATGTCCATTTCACCTCATAGATAAACTTTAAGATCCATTAATTACACTAGATTTTCCTTGTGATGTACTCCGATTCATTATTGAGATATCAATGATTTCATAGACTCCATAGCATAATTGATTTGTTAACCTCTCACTCCACCTATCCTACTTGATCATCTTACCCAAAACAAAACAAACAACAAACCTACACTTAAAAACTAGCCTAAAATCATCAATCCAAAGTGAACAAGCTCACATCCTTCACATAATAGAGAGAGCCCTCTCTGAGTCCAGGAAGGCTAGGTCCTAAGACTCCAAAGACTATTCTGATGTTACCCTATCATTTGGTTTGCCAATATGCCAAATCACGGGACACTAACACCACCTCTCAGTCCTCCTATAAGGATTTTGGTCGCAATGACGATGATATCTTTCAGAATCAAAACTAGAATAAAATCCATGAGTGCTAGCCCACACATCTAGTGTAGAGAAAGATCTACCACCTCTAACAGTGTCATTTATGTACAATATGTGTCCTCTATGAGACCTATTTCCATATTCCTCATTTGTATTCTCTTCTTGTCTCTTACTAATCCTTAGTTGTCCCTGCTTCTACAAATCTGAGATACTCTTAAGGATGACTACGTTAACTTTTCCTTGGTTTTCCTGAGCTCTAGAAAGTCTTTCATGTGCCTCAATCATCATGTTATCATATTCCTTGAAATTTTTGATCCATGCCTTCAAAATTCTCAGTGTATCTACTAAATCAAGAGAGTACTCTTCTCCTTGATGACAAACTGACCTTTCCCATTCCATAGAATTCATATCAGGCTTGTAAGGGGAGTCATGTGAATTGTATTCCACCATTATTCTCTTCATATATGATCTTTTATCTCCTTCAAACATGTCATGTTATATAAACAAAATATATACATAATAAACACCATACCTCAATGTATTTCAAGGGAGGCTATCACATTTGCACAAGCTAGTCCATATTAGCACGATATAGAAACATATTGACATCAACATATCAACATCATGTGTGATAGGGCTGAAATGTAATAATAAACCATCATAATGCATGCATATTAGACACATACACAATTAACATGAATGCATAACAATACACATTTAGCCCATCCAGTCCAACCATTTGAACTTGGAAGCTATGATACCACCTTGTAACTACTCCTCCAACATTTACCCACTTTGAAAAGCTCTCCAGGGTCAATATGAGTTGATTGTCACTATGATATAACTTGACCTCCATGTTCTAGTTATGAAAGTAGTACCTACAAACTATAAGTAAACTAACATCCCTCATAGACTACAGATCACTCAGGAGCATATTAACCACCCCAAGTGATCAATCCTTGAGATTGGACAATTTTTCACTCGGCTTACTCCCCAACCACATGCATAACACTTCATACATGCGGTTGGGAGTCTATAACCACACCCATAGGCATGTCTCCATGTGGTTATGACCCAAGTTTCCCTATTCAGTGCATGTGGTCATCAAATCTATGCCACTTTTTTAGGCTAGCCTCGATACCATTTCCTAAAACTTCCTGTTACTTTATAGAATCGTAACAATGGTGATAAGAATTCTAAAAAATTAAAACTTGAGCAATATCTTGACCTAGACATTCCTGATTCATATTATGCATTTTGTCAAACACATAGTAAACATATAAGCTACAGGTCATGAATGCATATTTGATCATAAAATTATGAACTTTGTTTGAGAATCACCAAGAAGGTGCTATACTCTCTCTAGATAGCTTCCAAAACCCTTGTTATCTAATGAATTCATCAACCATCTAGTAACCTATCAAATCATGAACAAGAGCCATAGCTAGAGCACATAATACAAAAATGCATATAACCAGCATATAACTATATAGAACCCATGACAAATTAGAAATATGATCACCATAATAACTAGTACAAGTTCTCATAGATCACAATAGAAAATAGCTCATATTAACATATGAAAATTCCAACTAAGTGAGGGACTTCCACCTATCACCTGACCATATATGGGGTTGAAAAAAATCTCTCTTTCAACCAATAACCCCCATGCCATATTCCAAGTATGAATGTGGTATCATAAGGGTTACACCAAAATAAAACCAACCATGGATTCTAGAGGCCAAACCACCTCAACCCTAAAGGATAGTGATCTCAGCCATATGCTCTAGAAATCACTAACATCAGCCAAATTGGTGTCTACCCAAGTTTTCCAGGGTTCGAGGAACTAGCAACTCAACACATAGTCTCCAGAGGGCCCAAGCTATTTTAGTGCTCTAGATAATTTGTCCCAACCCACAAGCTCTAGGAACTAGTAACTAAACCCACAACCTCTAAGGAACCCAAGTTGTTTCAGGGATCTATAGAATTTTTCCCAACTCATTGCCATAGGAAACCTGAGAAACAATTAAAAAACAAAATGGGGAACCCACTACATCATGGATATCTAGGAAATGGAAAGGAATGGTTGAACTATCAATCTAGGAAAATATCCTTGAAAATGATAGCACATAACCAAGGATCCACATACATATACCATACATCCAAAACCAGCAATGAAATCAAACATGCAACCTATTACCTTCAACGTAAGCTTTTTTTAGTTTCTAATCCAATCTTCTCATCTAATACCCACCACTTGCTTGCTTATCATTTTCTTTCTTTCTATAAATCCAGGTGAACTATAGTTCTCCAATAATACTCTAAGTGTGCAAGAGTGTATAAGAGAATGAACAAGAGCTTAACTCAAAATAGTCAAAAAGCTAGAACTCACAAAAAGCTAGCAACTTATTTTCTTATGCATTTTTATCATTGATGTCTCCTTTTATTCATTTTCATTCATTTTTCATCCAATTTCCCTTGCATGCACATTTTTGCCTCTTCACCTTCCTTTTATCTTATTTTCCTTTATTTTCATAATTAAATGCCAATTATTGCCTCTTTTCCTTCGCCAATTCCTTTTCCAATTTATATCCGTTAATTAAACCACAAGTGATTCCCACTGTAATGTTTTCCCACCATTCAGCTTTGAATACATGTCCCACGACCTTGGGTTTATTTTATTTACATGGAAAATCAACTAGGGGTTGTTACATTATTATCACTAGTAGTGACTCTAAACATTTAACCAATGTCAAATCAATCCTTTATACAAAATTTGAAATGAAAGGATTAGAGTATTTTTATTATTTTCTTGGCCTCCATATATTTTAAACCAAGGAAGGAATTTCACTTTCCTAATCGATGTATACATGTCACCTTCTTCATCATTTTCCCATGGAAGATTGTAAACAATCCCCTTCTCTCTTTCATTTTAGAGACAAAATCGCTACCACCTATACTACACACAAAGTTGATGCCATTTTGTACCATCAATTAGTTGGTATCCTCTTGTATTTGACTCATACTCGTCCTAATATTTCCTTTGCTTTTGGTCTTGTTTCTTGGTATATGTAAAAACCTAGTGAAAATCATTTGAAAGTAGTAAAATTAATGCTTTAGTATATTTGATGTATATTTAAGTTTTGGATGCATTATAGTTCAATAGGGACTCCTTTATTTCAGTAATTTGAATTGGGTTAGTGACCTTGATGATTACAAGTCTACTACAAATTATGTTTTCAATATTAATTTTGAACCTGTCACTTAGGATTGTAAAAAGAAATAGGTTATTTCTCTTAATTTACGAGAAGAATAATATTGAGAAATGGTTGATGTTAGTCAAGGAGTCTTATGGATATACTAGATCCATTCAAAGTTTAGATTCTAACAACAATATCTAACCATCCTCTGGTGTGACAATGTGAGTCCCATCAAGCTCACCAACGATCCAAATCAACATGAGTGCAACAAACATATCAAGCTACAAATGAACTTCATCATAAATCTCATTAATGATCAAGTTATTGAAGTGATATTTTTCCCTATAGATGATTAAGTTGAAATTTTTTCTCAAAGTCTCTTATAGAAGTGATTTTTTCTAAACTTTTATCTAGTTTAGGAGCTCAAGAAGTTTTCATTACGAGGGGAGGTGCTCTAATGCCTCCTTCCTTCTATTATTGAGTCAATTTTGTAAATCCTTCAATCTTATCCCGAGTTGTTCTTAAGGGGGGTGTTAGGATAATTATATACTTAGGAGTTAGTTAATTTTAAGTTCATCTAATGTGTCTATTAGGAGAAAATGTGTTTTTTTAGTTTGAATTGATTCCATCGTAATCTAGTAGTCATGATATGTACCAAACATGGAGTGATCTAATGACTCCTACTCTCATTAATACTAATTCCTATTTATTTGTGAATTAACACCCAATTGGTCCATGGTCTATGTTTAAAGAGAATGGAGGGTCATGGTGGTTAATTGATTGTGAGAACTCTCTTATGTAAAAAAAATATTTTGCATTAATATAATTGTCTCAAGTGACCACATTGGTTGGGGTTGTGGATTGTTTCCCTCTTAAAGTATTTTAATCATGTAAAAATATTGGCATTAATATATTTGATCTAGTTGTGTGAGTGGTAATCAAATGTGTTCATCCTATATGGAATACCCTATTTTCTCAAAAATTATGGGATCCAAGAAATATAGTTGTAATTGCACCAATAATATTTTTCACCAACCCCTCACAATTGTTTTCACACATGGTATGACTACTCAACTTTGTAGTACCAAAGCTCTCTTTTTCTTCTCTTCTTACTTTCCAAAAATCAACGAGATGGTGTGAACATTAGAAGAAAACCTAGGGGGATCTACAGTGAGAAAATGGCCTATCAAATTTTGTCTCTTTTCTCTGCTACTTGTTTGACTTTCATTCTACCCAAATATGATTATATTCATCCCATGTTGTCATAAAAAGCTGAGATGACTATCTCGCCAACCTCATACATGCATTTAATGATTTCGAGTGTTTAATAAGTCAAAGAATATAATTGGTTGATGACACATTAACTTAGGAAAATGCAATGGGATTTTCCTTGGACCCTGCCTTAAGCCCTCCCTCCCTTGTGGAACCATAGCCCACCAACGTTATTATGCCTATCGTATTATAGCCATCAATGTATTTTTATTAATTAATATATGTACATTATTACAATGGTAGCCTATCTAGCCTTTTATCGATATAGGTTCTCTAGCTCAAAGTATATTGACCCGTTAGCATAAATAACATATTTACAATTGCACCACAATTCGTGGGAATTAAAACTATAATGATACATTTATTATGGAAAATGAGTTCTATGGAAAGAAAGAAATATTTTATATATTAGACTTTAAAATCTCCCCATATGCTTTTCTCTTAAATAAAGATAATTAAATTTTAGATAAATTAAATTAATAGTCTACATAGGCAACCTTGAAAAATAGCATTTCAGATATTACACTAACAAAATCTCAACTAAACTATGGTTAAATACATTTAAATCAAAATAATCTTGAAATAAATGATTTTTAAAAAAACCCTAATGAGCATATACAAATTCTTGGAATTGCATTCATTTCCAATTTTTCAATTTTATAAATACCGATTATTATAATAAATAATAAGTAAATTATCTAAACTGATATACATTTAATTATTATAATTTAACTCATATAAAATTAATCATTATAATTAATTAATATTTTCACCAAATATTTTCTATAATTAATATATTTGTTTTCACCAAAACGATTGTCTACATATTAAATTGGTTCCAGAGGGACAAATTTAATCTAGAAGGTCAGGTCATCTTAGTCCCAAATAACACATGCTGTTATAGAGTTGTGCCTTTGATTTAGGCCTAACTCCTTGACTCACTTTTAACTTTATTTTAAGTTGAACATAGTTTTTGTCAAACAAATATTTGTTTACGTTTATTGCTATGTTGTATTTATCATTTCAAACACATTGCATATTTTGTTTTAAGATGCAATGTTTTTATTAAAATTTAAACCAGAAAGCACTAAAATACACCGAATTTAAAATGGTAGTAACCAGCAATAGAATATATTTTATCGCATATAAATAATGCAGATGTCAAGGTTTATATTTAATTGATCATGGAAGTCTTTTAAATAATTTGGTTTACTTTTCAACGTGACAATATAAATCATCGGTGCATAATGTTTTCAAACATTATAGTATAAAAGTCAATCAATCAAATTATCAAATATTGTATCAAACACGTGACCAATATGTGATTTAACGTGGAAGGTGAGGGTCAAGACCACCGTTTCGCACAGAACAAATGGTAAGGGTTCTCTCTCATTTTATTACGCGTGGGAATTGACTAATTTATATAAGTAGATTGAGAGTCTCGCTCTATAAAAGTGTATGCTCGCTTTCCAACAAAACAAAATCGAGGGAGGAGACTATTCTTAATGATGTAAAGTTCTTTCAACTTTACCTTCATGATGATGTTACTAAAAGGTTCTTTTAACCTTTACCTAGGATAGTAAGTGTGATGGTTATAAAAATGAGACATTATTAGTGGGTCATGTTACCTTGCACATTTGAATTATCCATGATGATGAGGTGGCATGGTGTATGACAACTATGTTCCTCGAAGTTAGTGTAAATTAGTCCAGTATTGAATGCACATTGAATAGCACCATTTAGGTAAATCATTAATGGTTTTACTGAGGCATCTCTTTATCCTAGTGATATGTGATTGAACTTAATTGTGGAGGAGTATGTGAGCAAGTAGTCATTAGTGTGATTTTTTGAAGGTTTTTACGGTGACTTTTTACGGTGTAATTTCTTTAAATTCCGGTAGGAATTTACTAAAAAGAGAAGTTTGATTGTTAACTTTGCACAATCGAAGTGCTTTAGAGGTTTTTGAGGGTGCTGAATCCATATATAGAGTCAAAAAACCAGTTTGAATAACAAAAACCAAAATTTTACCTCAAAATTTTTCACCGGATTTCGGCACGTGAAACTTCAAAAAATCGCACTAAAGACAACTTTGTATGTGAGCACCATTTAGATAATTCATTAATGATTTTATTGAGGCATCTCCTTATCCTAGTGATATGTGATTGAACATAATTGTGGAGTAGTATGTGATTGAACTTAAATGTGTAGTATTTCTCTCCATTTGAAGTAGTTTGACTTTATGACTACAATTATATATGGTTGTTAAATTGCCGGTACATGTAATTTGTTTTTTTTATAATTATGTGTCAGTAAATACACTCGGTTTATTTCCACAATATTTTACTTAGAAGACCCACTCCCTCAACCTTGTATAGTCTTGTGTTTTTCATGTTAGAATTTAGTTCTAGCTTTCCGTTTGACTTAATGATTTGCAAAAGGAGAGGGGAATGGTGGTTTTGTACTTTACACTGGTTTATGATTTGCCACCAGATTTTATAGCTAATTAGTGAATTTTTTTTATAAGTTTTGGTATTCTCAATGCCTCTAAACAAATCAAAGGTGGGCTGAAGTCCCCATGTCTCATTGCCTTTATGTTGGCATGTTTATGATCATTTCTAACACCATTTTATTTAAGTAATTATTGTGATAGGGAAACAATGCAAGGTTCGGACATGGAGCTACCAAGAGAATATGTATCGAGAATATGTATCAATGTGAGGGAAACATCTTTTATGGTAGGATTTCATTTTGACTATCCTTTGAGCCTCTATATTTTAAACAAATTAAAATTTTCATGGAAATTTGTCAAAAATATGTTTGGAACTTTTTTTGCATGTAGGTTTGGTTGTATTTGTTTTTTTTTGGGAAACTATGGGTTTTAGGCTTGTTTGCATTTGGGTTTTTGGAAACTATGGGTGTTGGGTTTATATGCATTTTTCCTACGATAGCACAAAGGACAAATGAGTTATTATTAATTGATGTTTGTTTTGTAGATGTGAGGGTTTGGATGAGGTGATCTATTTGTCCAATCCTTAAGCAACCAAACTAGAATGAATATTCTACATTGCAAGCAGTAGAGCATACTTTGATTCATCAATGTTCGTAAGGACATCATTCCTTACAATGATTTGAATGATTAATGTTGAAAAGTAGGAAGGAGTAATCCTCTAAGCTACCCAATCTTGGCATACATTTAGGCTTTCTCATATACTCTATAGTTTATCTTTAGCAAGACCCACGACCACTACAATGCCTCTAGTGGAGAATTATCAATATGGAGTGTTTTGAGATGTATATGTTTCTAAGGATATTGGTTACCAACTTTCATGATATCAATTTGTTCCCTTTCATTCCATAGTTTACACCAATTATAGGGTTTGGTTGTGGTGATATCTTTAATTTGTTTTCCAACACAATATGCAATGTGAAATACCAAATGAGACAGACCCTTTAAGCTTGTCGCTTGGCTTCCAATACTTGGGTTTAATTTCTTTAAGTTACAATAGTAGGAGATATAACCACTTATTGCATTTTGTTGAATAAATCGCATTCCTCATTTTATTTATCTTCTCTATATAGATATGGTTTTTCTTGCATTTGTGTTCTATAATATGTGGGTTTTGGGTTTTCTTATATGTGGGATAGGATGGGATAAAATTTAAAATAATTGAAAGAAATTATTGTTTGTATTGTAGATGCGTAGGTAATTATTGTATGTATTTGGATAATTTAGGTCCATGGTCATAAGAATAGGTAATTGTTGTTTGTATTGTTGGAGTAAAGGACTTATGTTAGTATTTGATGGAACCAACACTATTGCATTTGTGGACTGTTGAAATTTGTCATTGCAAATTTAATTTCTAATTAAGATAATTACTTGTAATTGGTACATATTTTTCCTTTTAGCATTTAGTGTTGGGTGTGGAGCCTGATTATCTTCCTGATTTTTCAGAGGTTTTTGTTTCAGTCGCATTGGGTCCCTATTCTTAATGAGCTAACAATGCCACCCATTTAATTTTCGTCATGGGGTTCGAGGGGGGGGGAGGGGTAAAAATGACTTTTATAATCCCCCCCTTGGCAGGGATTCAGAGGGAGCACCCCCAAAGCTAAAAAAAAAGTTGGAAATTTTCCTTGTAAAGTATTGTAATTTCGTAGTCAATCTAGTTCGTTCATTAAGCATATGATCTGAAGGTAGAAGTTATGTTAATTTAGGGATTTTTTCACTATAAGGAACCCCGTAGATTTATATGAGGCAATTGTATTGCAACTGTGTATTATTATTCTGAGCAAGAGAGAGGAGGAGGTTGTGTGAGAGCGAAGAGGAAATTACAGTGGATCTATAGTAGGTTGCATATCTTCATTTTGCTAGATAATATTAAAGGAAGGATTGGTCATTTCTCCATGGACGTAGCCAAAATTGGTTGAACCACATATGTCTATGTCTCTCTTATTTTATGAATTTTTGTATTTGTGTTTCCACAATATTTTATGTGTTTAATTGCTTCGTTAATTAATTTATGACACTTGGATTATTCAATTATGTCATCAAGGAATTACACATTCAAAACATCAAGAAAGTAGATATCATAGTGCACAAGAGACAAGAGACACCAGATATTAGGTCAGTGGCAAGGGAAAAACCTGCAAGGATGAATCCCAACAATTCCAAGTTCCTTATAGAATCTTTATTGTTGACTTTGGAGTTACTTGTGAGGTACTCCAAGCCCTCGGGTTCAGATTTTTGAGATTGGAGCACCACAAGAGTCACTTGTGGGCTAAGAACCCAAGGTTGGGTTTTGCACCCATCATTGTTTGGGCCAAAATCATGAGGAATTTTGGACATGTGATGGATGGAGATGATAGAGGACATCGAGGAGAATCCGACGCTTTGAGGATTGTCGAATTCCGAGATGTCCTTGATGAGATATGAATTTTTGAAGTTGACAATGCGTTTTTTGGATAGTCAAGTCATGTAGGCTTGAAATGTTAAGTCCAAAAGAGATGTCCATTGGAAAAATCGTGGAACCCTTCTTATGCATATAAATAGAAGGTAATTTGATTCATTTAAAGTCATCCAACTATGCAACAAACATATGATATCAACTTCAAAGGTAGTTACAGCTCTAAAATAAGGAATTCAAGTGGGATTAAGGATTTTTTGTGGGTTTTTTTGAGACCTCAACAAGGATCATATCTTACAGTGGAAGGATTAGGTTCCATTGGACTGGTGGAGGGTATCATGTTGGCAACCCAAATTAGCCTTTGACTAGCAGTCATAAAGAGAGTTTGACCCTGAAGTTTGGGTGAAGTTGTTGAGCCTATGTGTAGCTCTTTGATGGATGAAAGAAGCTACTAGAAGGTAGATTGGAGCTTAGGTGTTGGTCAGATTAGATGATTATATCAGATCATCCTATGTTCATTGTATAAGAAGCGACTTATAGCAGTGATAGGTGGTATCCCTCCTTGAGACTTTATGTGTTGTCCTTTGATGGACTAAGGGACAACTAGAGAGAATAACGGAAGCGAAGGATCAGCGGCATGAGATATGACATAGAGACTGCAGTGAGATTGTTAGTGTATCCTGTATTCTTGTACTTGTGGATAATTGAGGGTCATTATCCCTTGTATGGGAAGCCCTATAATGTTGTATTATTCAGTTGGTTTAATATAACGAATATTGGGTTGTTCTACATATCTGTACATGATTTTTTTAAAATTTGTCTACACTTGTGCATGTGTGATTTACTACTTTATATTGTTCCTCTATGAAAAGTAGCTTTGCTGATATTCTTGGTTAGGTAGCATCAGAGATTCTAATATTTTATCTTAGGCCCAAGATTGTGGAAATTTAAGATGGTATCAAAGTGTGTTTGAGCTACTTGGAAGACAGTGAATCATCAGAGTGCACAACAAAGTATAGCTTAAGAGGGAGTTGGTCACATTGTAGGTGAATGGATAACTACAATGTTGAAGTTCCAGGCTGGTCTCCAGTATGGAGACATGTTGGAGGGCTTTTCCAAATATATTCCATGGAAGGAAAAGGATCAAGTTGGTCTTGCAAGTCAACAAGATCTGGGAGTTCACCGAGAAAGCCATCATGAATCCAACTGAACCAAAGTAGCTTGAAGTGTACGAGGATTTGAATACGAGGGTAAGATTGATCATCCTTTATGGTATGAAGGATCCCCTAATACCTCATTTCTCTAGCAAGAAAATTTCACATGAGATATGGATGGCTCTTCAGAATTTGTTCAAATATAAGAACGAGAATCGAGTACTGGTGTTGGAGGATAATTTAAATTCCACCAAGATATTGAAGGGTGAAGGAGTGACTTCATATCTGATGAGATTTTCTCAGGTAAAATATGAGCTTACTATCGTCAGTGTGACTATTTTAGAAAATGATATGGTAAGGATTGCCTTGAAAGGGTTCATCGAGGAATGGAAGCCCTTCATCAAAGGGATCATTTCCAAAGAGAAGTTTCCATAATGGAAAAGGCTATGGGATGACTTAATTCAGGCATATTTGTGAGACGATGATATTATTTCAAAGGATAGGGAAGATGAGTACGTGGCACTTGTAGAATGAATGAAGGGTAAGCAGAAAAATGACTTTATTAAAGTCAAATGTTTCAACTTTAGCGAGATGGATCATTTTTCTTTGAGATGTCCAAGAAGAATAAAGGGAAGGAGGTATTCGGCGTTGCTAATTCTACTGAGATAGATTCTCTCACCAAGATATTGGAGGACAAGGACTGTGCTATGATCTCCCATTTCCGGTAGGGTACTATCGATGAGGATGGATGGTATGTCGATAATGGTGCGACGAAACATATGACAGGGTCAGAATAGGTTTTTGAGACTCTAGATGAATAGGACTCAAAGTTGCACATGATGTTGGGCAAGAAGAGTCAGAAGGAGATCTGAGGATCGGGAGTTGTGTCATTTAGGAAGGAGACAGGATGGGTGATGCAATTCTATGATGTATTGTTTGTACTAGGACTCATATATAGTGTGATATCTATCTCAATGATTTATAATAATGGGTTTGAGGTCTTATTCCAGGATGGCAACGAAATATTCAGACCTAGAGGCTCTATCTCCATTGGTATTGTGCTTGGATTTAGAGAGCATGGTCTATACAGGCTGATGGTAAATCCTATAAATCATGGAAAGAATAAGCAGGTGAAGAAATTACATGTTCCAGAGAAGTAGATGTAGTTTTAAGCTTCAGAAGGACAAGTACAGGTTCTATAGAAGAAGGTCTGGGTTCCAGAGGCTTAGAGGGAATTGCATTCTAGCGGGAGCTTGCAGATTCATAGGGAGACTTTACAGCCCAAGAAGAGTGCATGGTCAGTGGAGAGCAAGGGTGATCCTACAACTGCTAAGAAGGAATCATGGAAAAAGTGGAAGATATTCTAGGAGAAGAATAAGAAGCAGGATGTTTCCAGTGATAGTGACAATTCAGAGAGAGGCATAGTTCATGCTACATGGATTGTTGCAGTTGTGAGTGCCAAGAGTTGGGCGAGTATTGGGAGCAGTGATGAAGATGATGAGTTACTTCATATTCATGTAAGTACCTCCCTCGCTAAGAGAGAGTGTTTATTTTGGAGTAGCTTGGGAGGTCCTCCAAGCTCTAGGGTTCAGATTTTGGAGGTTGGAGCACCACAAGAGTCACTTGTGGGCTTGGAACCCAAGGTTGGGGTTTTTTACCCATCGATATTTGAGAGAAAAGCATGAGGAAATTTGGACATGTGATGGATGGAGATGATAGAGGGTAGAGAGGAGAATCCAATGCTTCAAGAATCATCGAATTCCAGGATGTCCTTGATGATATATGAATTTTTGAAGTTGACAATGGATTTTTTGGATAGTCAAGTCATGTAGGTTTGAAATGTTAAGTCCAAAAGGCATGTCTATTGGAAAATTCGTGGAGCCCTTCTTATGCATATAAATAGAAGGTGATGTGATTCATTTTAAGTCATCCAAATGTGAAACAAACATATAATATCAACTTATTAGGCAATCGCTGCTCTAGAGTAAGGAGGTCAAGTGGAATTAAGGAATGTTTGTGGGTTCTTTATGTAACTTGGCAGGTTCAAACAGGAGTAGAAGTAACTCACAACCTCTAGTGAAAAATATGGGCCGTTTTTTGGTATATTGAGGGTTGTTTTTCTCTATTTCAGGGAGCTACGGTATTGTTGTAGCATCTCAGGAGGTCATAGGCCTATTTGGGTAACCAAAAGGAGGGTTGAGTTCCTGTTTTTTTTAGGAATTGCGGCTCTGCCTTGAGAAAAGGGAGGGTCACGGCTTATAGGAGGCATTTTGGAGGAGTTAGAGTGGGATGAAGGTGAATTTCATCTTTCCCTAACCTGCCAGCCTAACCTACAACAGTTTGACACCATAATTGAGGTATGGTGATGTTTATTTTATGTTGAATTTGTTTCTAGTTGGATGTTCCTAGTGTGGACATATTTGTAGAATCCTGTGCGATCCAATTGTTGAGGTTGAATTTAATGGTTGGAGACCTCAATAAGGAGCAGATATTACAGGTGTTGTTCAGCCTAGAGGAGAATATTGGATCATCCTGTGTTCATTCTAGTAGAAGCGACTTGCAGTAGTGATAGGTGGCAGCCCTCCTAGAGACTCTATGTTTTGTCCTTTGATGGACTAAAGGACAACTAGAGATAAAAATGGGAGCGAACGACCGGCATGATGAGATACAACATAGATAATGAAATGGTTTTGTCAGTATATCTTGTATTATTGTTGTTGGGGTCCTGTGTTTTGATAGATTGGCTTACTAAAAGACAAGGCAGCATACAAACCGAACTTTAGAGCTCTAGGATCTAGCCCTCCTAGTCTCAGAGAGGGATCTCTCAATATGTTTATAAAGATGTATCTTGAAAAGCTTAGAAGTTGATTTTAGGCTAGTTATGGGGTTCAAGGTTGTTTTTTTTTATTTGGTTGGGCAAGTATGTTTCATGCGGTATATATAGAGCATGGGAATCTACAAGCCATTGGGCAATGGAGTCATGTGAAGTCCAAATAGTTCTGACTGAGAAGGAAGGGACACCAAAGGGAAAATCTAACTTAGTCAAGGATCTGTTGAATAATATAGGTGAGATGGTATGGACATTAAGAACTAAGAGTGAACAACAAACCAAACCCTTTCAAAATGGCTTAAGGGATTCGGGGAACGCCCTATTTCCTCCAGTAAGCTCACTGCTTTGGACTTAATCAATATAACACTCAAAGAAAAGAGAAATGCAGACTAAACCATAAGAATGAGTTATAGGATTCAGGGAATGCCCTATTTCCTCCTACAAGTTGACCTTTGAGAGCTTAATCGACAAAGTCATACAATTGCACTCAAAGAAGAGGGAACGCCTAAGACATCTAAGACTGCAATTATAGGGGCCTTTAACACAATGATAACAATAAGGAATAGAGGGTATGACTGAGACAAAACCTAACTGTCAAACTGCAAGAATTAATAATCAAAGTAGACTCCAGATACAGTATTCAGTGGTAAAGAAAGAGGGAATGCCTAAACAGCCTTTAACACAACAGAATTAACCATTTCTGAAGTAAAACAAACTGAATATAAAGAGAGATATTAGACTACCCTGTCACATTCAGTAGAAAAAAACATATAAACAGTGAAGGATAAACAGGTCAGAGGTGCTTCTAAGATACATTTCTCTGCCTAAACCCTTTATCCTACTGTAGTTAAAGCATGATGGAACAAAGTGGAAAACACAAGAAATAACATTGACTATAAGAAGTACTTCACCAAAACCAGGCTCAGGGATCTGATGGTCCTGCCTCCTTCATCAACAGAAAAGCACAGATCTTCACACTCTTTTAGAACACCAAAGCTTCTTCAAAGCAGCAATATGTATTACTTTAGAAATCACAAAATGCCAACCTTTTACAATGAGACTTCGAAGAGTCTTTATAGGGAAAATGAGGAAAGTAGGTGTGGATAGTTTTAATGAACATCAAAGATCAAAGAAGGTATTTTGAATTCTCCATGCTATGCCTTAAATATTTCATTTAATTCTGGACGGGATACATTGAAGCCTCGAAAATGTTTGCTTCAATGGGGGATAACCACCCGGTCCGGACCTTAATACGGCTCCTTTTCCGTTTATGATAGTGGCTCTGACTGGTTTAACTAGGTCCAGTTACCTTTTCCCTATCGCTATTGGTTTATGATGTATCGTTAACTACCAATAGACAGGGATATCAGATCAATTCTTCTTGCTGATCAGGCAAGAGAATGACCCTTAAGCTGATTTGGGTTCAGCCAAACCACAACTAAGATTTTGCCTCTTTGAGAAGAGGATTTAAAAGAATGAAAATTTAATCTAATTGCAAACTTATTCTATAATGCAAGCAAAAAGAAACTAATCTAAATCCTATCTCAATCAGATAGATGAAAATCTAACCCAACTAAGAGCAAGATAATTAAATAATGAGAATTAAAATATGTCTGGTTTTAAATTAATGTTAAGCTAACGAAGAAATTAAATTAGCTCACATTTGTGAGTACCAAAACACATTCTATTTAGACCATTTGACTAAAATAATAAATCAACAACACTCCGGAAGAAATTCACAAAAATGATATCGATTATTATATCAATCAAACTAATAATTAAACAATAACATGTGGAAGAAATTCACAACACATTACTATTTAATAAATCAGTGTTATAAGACAGATTTCTGAGTAATGGTTATTCATAAATCAGAGTTTAATTCATAAGAGCAGAGATACTTAACAATTTGAGACAAATTATCCATATCAACAGAAATGCCAAAACATGAATAAAATGAAACAACAATTTTATTAAAATAAAAAATGAAACTGGTATTTGATACAGAAATGCCAAAAGTACCAGTTAATTGAATCTGCTTCTCTGATCCTGGTCTCTAACAGTACTTTAGATTACTTGAATTTCTGCTTTCAAGACTAGAGCTGCAGAAATTCAAACTCTGCCCATCATGCATAATTCAAGATATAAAGAATTAACCCTCATTAATGTTCAGATCTGAAATTTTCTCTCCTCCCCATCTACAACTCTAAATTCCTATTACAGAAATGCTTTTAGAAGTTTGGAATTGCAGAGGAGAGCAGCTCCTATTCCATTCTGCAATCTGCTATTTATAATATTTGCAAAGGAATTCTTGAGATGAAAGTTTGTTGAAGAAAATCTGCCCAATCACTTTTATTTGCTCAAAAATTCCAATCTTTTAATTGCTGGAGCATTCTCATTGATTGAAGTCTTTTTCTCCATATATCTTCTACTGTTTTCCTGCAAAAAAGAAATCAAAATGAATTAAAATGTAACAATAAAATCAAAATACCATTTCTGGCATTAAAACAAATCCAATCAAATTTAATTTAAATAAATCATTGAAAATAAAATATAAGCTCTCTATTGATGCCTAGGATAGTTTAATTGGCCAAATATATCATTGATGAGCGAATCTATAATTAAAAGAGGCTTGGACAAATGAAAATGCAGAAAATAAATCAGAAAATTGATTTTGCTTTAGAAATTCGAAGCTTGATTTTCTGCATGATTTTTGACCCAATTAATGAACAAATCTATTAGTGGAACCTCCTCAGAAATTTTCTCCTTGATTTTATCTTTCCAATGAGCCGTCCTGGGCCTCATTTGGCCAAGTAAAACTCATTCTATGAGCTTCCAAAGTTGATGAGTCAAATCTGGCATAAATCTGGAAATTCTGTTGCTGGGCTAAAAATCAGAGTTTTTAATTAGAAATTTAATCCTAAATTAGATTCTAATTATCTAATAATTAATCCTAATTTATTTGTTTATTATAAACTAAACTAATTATTTAATAAACTATTTATTAATTAATATTAATCTAAATAACAAATATAAAACAAAATAATCTTAATCTAATTAAATTAATTATAAACTAAATCCTACTAAACTATTAATTAGTTTAGTTAATCCTTTCATGTTGACTTTTAACCATCGGAAGATCGCATATCGCATATCGGGGTTTCGTCGTGTTTTAAGAAAATGCATGTTTGAAATCTGCGATGCGATCCTGCGATTCGAAAAAAATGTTTTTTTTATTTTATATATATTAAATTTTTATTTTGATTAAATTAATTAATATAAAATTAAACATTAAATATTATAACTTATTATAATATTAAAACTATAACTAACTACTTAATGTTAACCTACCCTACCTCATGTTTATTTCACTCACATATGGGTGAATTTGGAAATCTAAAAATAAAAACAAAGTGTTATAAAAACCTTTGGTCAATGCCTTAAGCCTTTTAGGCATCGCATATCGCAGAAATCTTGGATCGGTTTTTTTTTTTTTTTTTGAAGATTGGTATGTTATGAAAATTGCGATGGTTGCGATGTAATTTTTTATTTTTTATTTTTATTATAATTATTAATATTAAGTTTGATTTTAATTAAATTAATTAAATTAATTAAATTAATTCAAATTTTAATATTAAATATCAATTTTTTATTTTTGGTTTAATTTTAATGAAATTAATTATGAAATTATCTAAACTACAGCGACTCCAAAAATAAATAAAAAGAATAAAAATAGCATTTTTAACCCAGACTAGAAAAATGATGGGACTTTAAAGGAGTACCATTTTTAAACCAGTTGACCAAATGAGGCGAAACAAGCGTCAATGGGAGGCTTATAAAAAATTGATTCTAACAAAGCAATCTAAACAAGAATCCAAAGAAAATGAAAAATTAACAAAAGCGTAGGATAATCAGTTAAATAAAATCCCAAAAGGTGCTTAGCCAAAAAAAATTTATAGAAAGGGTCCCCATTATTTGAAGTGAAGACATCAATAATGGGGGGGTTGTGTTTTTACCACAACGGATCCATAACTCTGTAGCTCGTTTGAGGGTATTTTGACATGACGGCAATCACCCGCAGGGTGTTCTTGAGAAGGAAAACATTCGGAGAGGTATTGTATCTTCTCGATGTGAATTAAGTGAAGGATGGGCTATGAGGACTCCCATACTTCCAAATAACTGCCTCTGACAATCTGTAGTAACTTCCTTGGTGAAATCGTTGCTCTATCTCTTTTGTACTCAATCCTGTATTAGCTCTGTTCATGCCTCCTTTTGTTGATTGCTCGAAATGTTTATGTCCTGATGCAGATTTCTCTTATGTGGTGTAATCAATGCGTTGTTAGGTCTTCGAGACTTTCTGCCAAAGCTAATAACTGTGCTAGGGCTCAATGCAAAATGGAGAATGGGCAGTAGTGATTTTGGTCCTTCCTTCAGTAAAGGACTGTCCTGCTGACACATCTTGTGCACTACCGTGACCAATGATTTGTGTTCAACCGTGCTGACTGTGGATTAAGCCTCTTAATCTTCAACGTTTAGGCTTTTTAAGTCCTTTAACCCTTTTCTAATACACTTTTCCGCTCCTGTGATTGTCTCTGTCTTCCCAGACGTTCTCTCTGCAAAATTTGGCTCTGGAAATGGTATTCTACGCCACTAAACAACTCTGTCTGTGACTAATGAAATAGAGCGCAACCACAATCTTTTAACACCTACAAAACCAATAAACCCGTCAAGAAAATCCATGGGGGTGGAGGTAGGATTCTGTGGAGGCGTGGAGGAATGGTGGCGAAATGCAAAAACATTAAAGTTTTAATGTTGGGCGTAATAGTATAATGTTGATTCAAAACAAAGGTTCGATCCTTTGAATCGAATTACAAGGGAATGCACGTAAAACATATGAAATGAGTTTGGATATGGTGGGACCCGGTGAAGGCGGAGGGTGATTTAATATGATCCATTGGATCGCATGAGGAAATCAACAGTGGTGATTGTCCGACGGAGGTTAATAGGGAAATCCGATGGGGGAATTATGGTGGAAAAGAGATGAGATCTAGGCCATTGATCTCGGACCAAACGGACGGACACGATGGAATCGAAAGATCGTAATCGAGGGAGGCAGCGGGTGACACATTTAAGAAGCTCCAATTGGCGATGCGCGATTCAATGCCAACCGTTGTATCGTGAAGGGGATCAATGATGGGGAAAACTTAAAAGTTGCGATGTGATTGGAGTGGTGGTGTGATGGAGCGACTGCCATCCGATCTGGAGGCAGATCAAAGGTTCTGATGAAATCAAAGGAGTGGATGGATAGGGGCAACGGGCGCAGTGCGATTAGTGCTAGGCTGTTGGATCAAAGCGGGGATCGATGGTCGGATTTGATCAGAGGGGAAATATGGAGGGCAAATGAGGAAGAGCGTGATTAAATCCCGACCGTTGGATTTTATGTGAGATCAACGACAGAGATTGTGTCGGAGGATCGCAAATCGCAAAGGGCGGAGGGTGGCACCATTTGAAAAATTGTGATTGCGATTAGAGCGAGTTTGCGCGGGCCGTCAGATCTTAATAAGATCAACGGCAGAGAACACTCCCGAGACCCACAGAACAAAAGCATCATCGCATCGGGGTTTTTCTTTTTTTAACACTGGAAAGCGCTTCTGTTTGCCTCTCCGATTGCGATAAGCGCCTTTCGAGCTAGCGCTTGGTCTTAGCGCTGGGTCATGTGGGGAAGTGGTTTTCTGGGGCTGGGCCAAAAGGGGCTTAAGGCCTTAGTGCAGAGATGAGTTTTTAGGCCAAAAATAGGGATTTTTAGGGATTTTCTTGGCTTTCGGTAAAGGGGAAAGGGTTGTTTAAACCTGTAAAAAGGGATTTTTAGAGGTTCAAAAGGATTTTGAAGGCCTTTGAGGGGGGAAATGGGGGTCTTAAAAAGGAAAAGGAGGCTTTATGAAAATGAGGGGAGATGAGTCAAAATGGGCAGCTTCAGAGGCCTTTGGAAAACAATTTCTTTGATAGATCTAGCAGGGTTTCAGGCACGCCCTTGTAGAAACAGCAATGGAGATTAATCCAAAGGGACAAAGAATCATCATAAGACTTCAAAGATGATGGATTTTCAAGGGAAATAAATCTCTTGAAGGATTTTAAACAAAATTAGCCACCATTTGGTATATCACAATTTATGGGTGGCTAATAGTGGCTCCACTTGGGGAGGACAAGTTGCCCTTTAGGTGTCCAGAACCTCAGTAATCTTTGGTTTCGCAGACCAGTGCCTTTCCATTTGGGCAGCATTTTTTCTTTTGATCTGATAACCTTTGCAGCAACCTTAAAACTGTCATTTATTCAAAAAAACATTTCTACCTACCCATTCCTACTGTCCTAGCATTTTCTCTTCTTTTGAGTGCACTTGGACTGGCAAAATCTTGTTCAACATTTTATTTTCCAAACAGGAAAACAAACCTATCTAATGATACCCTTATTCCTCCATGAGACCAGATTAAATAGTTGGTGTCATAACTTCTCTACCTAATCTAATACCTGTCAGGTTTAAATAGTCCGATAGGCTTTCATTCTCTATATTCTAAGATAGAAATTGAAAAACTGTCAAGCCAGGATTTGACTGTCTAGCTTGCTATGGACCATGGCATAAAGACAAAACTGCTCATGGACTGAAAAATTTGCAAAAATTCAAAACTACATGACTGAATGCTCACAGACTGAGCTTTATTGAGATTTTCCTACCTACCCTACTCTAACTCTTGAAATACTTCAGCTCTATATAGTACAATAGTGCCAATGCAGCCAGTTAAGTAGTGACAAAAAGGGGTAGAAAATCTGACTGCTTGTCAGAGATAACCATAGGGTATTTTGAATGTGGGTCTTTATAACCAAGGCTACCACTAGTGGTGACTGCTCCTGATGTATCTAGCTCTTGCAAAGGATCAATGCTGGAGCATTCAAGCCATTCAGGGCCTCCATATACTCTGCCACAGGATCAATGAACAGATGATGTGCACTTTCTTCTTTCAGGCCTGCCATGATTGGTAGGTTGTCTTCATCCTGGGCAGCTTTGATTTATGCATCTTCCACTGCATCTTCAGAGTGGCTTTTGAAAGCCCGATCATCTTCTTATTGTACCTCAATAGGCAGTGGAATCTCTTCTTTCTTAGGGGGAGGGAGACTTTCCAAAAAGGCTCTAAGGTCCCAGAATTGGTATGATTGCTCCTGTGAATTTAATATTTCAATTTCAGCTTCATACCTTTCAACCAATGCTTCTAGAAAAACTTGCTTCAGATCAGGCTGGTTATTGAATCTTGAGCTGGAAAGGAAACCCTCTGGAAGGTCCTTGCTTCTAAGTTTAGCCAGTAGATTTGATATTCCACAACGAAACTCTTCAAGGGGGCTTAGCTCGGAGTCTTCCATTGATGGGGATGATGTTGTAATGCAACCGGTATCCCAGTGGAGTCTTTTGGTCTTTTAGGAACTGTGGAGTTGCCAGGTGGAAAATCGTTTAGCTTCTTCTGAAGGTAAAGTGTATTATGGTTCCACCACCATGTTTATTATGAAGCCAATCGGAAGTGTTTTTGGGTTTTTCTGAGTTTATATGGTTATTTAAGGACTTATTGAGTCTAAAAGAGTTTTCTAGACTATCATATACTCAATATGTCCCACTGTGATCGCAATTATGTTGGGGTCCTGTGTTTTGATAGATTGGCTTACCAAATGACAAGGCAACATACAAACCGAACTTTAGAGCTCTAGGATCTAGCCCTCCTAGTCTTAGAGAGGGATCTCTCAATATGTTTATAAAGATTTATCTTGAAAAGCTTAGAAGTTGATTTTAGGCTAGTTATGGGGTTCAAGGTTGTTTGTTTTTGTTTAGTTGGGAAAGTATGTTTCATGCGGTATAGATAGAGCATGGGAATCTACAAGCCATTGGGCAATGGAGTCATGTGAAGTCCTCTGACTAAGAAGGAAGGGACACCAAAGGGGAAATCTAACTTAGTCAAGGATCTGTTGAATAATATAGGTGAGATCGTATGGACATTAAGGACTAAGAGTGAACAACAAACCAAACCCTTTCACAATGGCTTAAAGGATTTGGGGAACGCCCTATTTCCTCCAGTAAGCTCACTGCTTTTGGACTTAATCAATATAACACTCAAAGAAAAGAGAAATGTAGACTAAACCCTTAGAATGAGTTATAGGATTCAGGGAATGCCCTATTTCCTCCTACAAGTTCACCTTTGAGAGCTTAACCGACAAAGACATACAATTGCACTCAAAGAAGAGGGAAAAGAAAGAGGGAACGCCTAAACAGTCTTTAACATAACCGAATTAACCATTTCTGAAGTAAAACAAACTAAATATAAAGAGAGCTATTAGACTACCCTGTCACATTCAGTAGCAGAAAACATATAAACAGTGAAGGATAAATAGGTCATAGGTGCTTCTAAGATACATTTCTCTGCCTAAACCCTTTATCCTACTATAGGCAAAGCGTGATGGAACAAAGTAGAAAACACAAGAAATAACATTGACTATAAGAAGTACTTCACCAAAACCAAGCTCAGGGATCCGATGGTCCTGCCTCCTTCATCAACAGAAAAGCACAGATCTTCACACTCTTTCAGAACACCAAAGCTTCTTCAAAGCAGCAATATGTATTACTTTAGAAATCACAAAATGCCAACCTTTTACGATGAGACTTCGAAGAGTCTTTATAGGGAAAATGAGGAAAGTAGGTGTGGATAGTTTTAATGAACATCAGAGATCAGAGAAGGTGTTTTAAATGCTCCATGTTGTGCCTTAAATATTTCATTTAATTCTGGATAGGATCCATAACTCTGTAACTCGTTTGAGGCTATTTTGACATGACGGCAATCACCCGTAGGGTGTTCTTGAGAAGGAAAACATTCGGAGAGGTATTGTATCTTCTCGATGTGAATTAAGTGAAGGATGGGCTATGAGGACTCCCATACTTACAAATAAATACCTCTGACAATCTGTAGTAACTTCCTTGGTGAAATTGCTGCTCTGTCTCTTTTGTACTCAATCCTGTATTAGCTCTGTTCATGCCTCCTATTGCTGATTGCCCGAAATGTTTATGTCCTGATGCAGATTTCTCTTATGTGGTGTAATCAATGCGCTTTCAGGTCTTCGAGACTTTTTTCCAAAGCTAATAACTGTGCTGGGGCTCGATGCAGAATGGAGAATGGGCAGTAGTGATTTTGGTCCTTCCTTCAGTAAAGGACTGTCCTGCTGACACATCTTGTGCACTGCCGTGACCAATGATTTGCGTTCAACCATGCTGACTATGGATTAAGCCTATTAATCTTCAACGTTTAGGATTTTTAAGTCCTTTAACCATTTTCTGATACAATTTTCCGCTCTTGTGATTGTCTCTATCTTCCCAAACATTCTCTCTGCAAAATTTGGCTTTGGAAATGGTATTCTACGCCACTGAACAACTTTGTCTATGACTAATGAAACAGAGTGCAACCGCAATCTTTTAACACCTGCAAAACCAATAAACCCGTCAAGAAAATCCATGGGGGTGGAGGTAGGATGCTATGGAGGCCTGGAGGAATGGTGGTGAAATGAAAAAACATTAAAGTGTTAATGTTGGGCGTAATGGTATAATGTTGATTCAAAACAAAGGTTCGATCCTTTGAATCGAAATACAAGGGAACGCACGTAAAACATATGAAATGAGTTTGGATATGGTGGGACCCGGTGAAGGAGGAGGGCGATTTAATATGAGCCGTTATATTGCATGAGGCAATCAACGGTGGTGA
This sequence comes from Pinus albicaulis, assembly GCA_034641835.2. Lineage (NCBI taxonomy): Eukaryota > Viridiplantae > Streptophyta > Pinopsida > Pinales > Pinaceae > Pinus > Pinus albicaulis. The sequence goes on along the minus strand of CM076584.1, from coordinate 227,282,153 downwards.
TTGTCCGACGGAGGTTAATAGGGAAACCTGATGGGGGAATTATGGTGGAAAACCGATGAGATCTAGGCCGTTTATCTCGGACCAAATGGACTGACACGATGGAATCGGAAGATCGCAATTGGGGGAGGCAGCAGGTGACACATTTAAGAAGCTCCGATTGGCGATGCGCGATTCAACACCAACCGTTGGATCGCAAAGGGGATCAACGGTGGGGACAACTTAAAAGTTGCGATGCGATTGGAGCAGTGGTGCGACGGAGCGACTGTCGTCTGATCTGGAGGCAGATCGACGATTCTGATGAAATCAGAGGAGCGGATGGATAGGGGTGATGGGCGTGGCGCGATTAGTGCTGGGCCGTTGGATCAAAGCAGGGATCGACGGTCGGGATTTGATCAGAGGGGAAAGATGGAGGGCAAATGAGGCGGAGCGCGATTAAATCCTGACCGTTGGATTTTATGTGAGATCGACGACGGAGATTGCGTCGGAGGATCGCAAATCGCAAAGGGCGGAGGGTGGCACCGTTTGAAAAATTGCAATTGCGATTAGAGCGAGTTTGCACGGGCCGTCAGATCTTAATAATATCAACGGCAGAGAACACTCCCGAGACCCACAGAATAAAAGCATCATTGCATCGGGGTTTTTCTTTGTTTAACACTGGAAAACGCTTCCGTCCGCCTCTCCGATTGCGATAAGCACCTTTCGAGCTAGCGCTTGGTCTTAGCGCTGGGTCATGTGGGGAAGTGGTTTTCTGGGGCTAGGCCAAAAGGGGCTTAAGGCCTTATTGCAGAGATGAGTTTTTAGGCCAAAAACAGGGATTTTTAGGGATTTTCTTGGCTTTCGGTAAAGGGGAAAGGGTTGTTTAAACCTGTAAAAAGGGATTTTTAGAGGTTCAAAAGGATTTTTAAGGCCTTTCAGGGGGGAAATGGGGGTCTTAAAAATGAAAAGGAGTGTTTATGAAAATGAGGGGAGATGAGTCAAAATGAGCAGCTTCAGAGGCCTTTGGAAGAAAATTTTTTTGATAGATCTAGCAGGGTTTCGGGCACGCCCTTGTAGAAACAGCAATAGAGATTAATCCAAAGGGACAAAGAATCATCATAAGACTTCAAAGATGACGGATTTTCAGGGGAAATAAATCTCTTGAAGGCTTGTAAACAAACTTAGCCACCATTTGGTATATCACAATTTATGGGTGGCTAACACTTTTACTTGTGGATAATTGAGGGCCCTTATCCCTTATATGGGAAGCCCTATATTATTGTATTATTTAGTTGGTTTAATATAACAAAGATCAGGTTGTTGTAGATATTTGTACAATATTTTGTAAAAAAATTTCTATACTTGTGCATGTGTGATTTATTGCTTTATATTGCTTCATTGTGCAAAGTAGATTTATTGAGATTCTTGGTTTGGTAACATGAGATATTCCAAGATTATATCCTAGACCCAAGATCGTGGAAATTCAATATGTATCAACAAGAGAAATCCAAGTCACAACATATAACCTGACCAGTAGTCCAAATGCCAAGTAAACCCTCCATTAATATTCCAAACACTACCACAAATCTATCAATAAGTTTGGTCACAAGATGCCATAATTGTGTCCTTAGATGCCACGTCCCACAAAGAAATAGTGCCTCATAAACTTGCATTAAACAGAGATATATAGCCTCATACAACTCGCATTACACATAGATATAGCCTCACACATCTAAATGTATATTCCATAGAGGCTATGAATTGGTTTCCAAATTGGTGGAGTGATAATTCAAATATATATTTGTTTACCCATGTGAAGGAACACGTCACTTGGGCAGGTTGACTTAACCATTTTAGGTTTGACCAAAAAGACACTTAAAATTCGATTTTTCTTTTCTTTTTCAAATATATAAAATTTTCTTTTCTTTGAGAATGAAACACATGCTATCAATAAAAATGTGTTTTATGACCCAAGCATCATTAAATATGCTCTAATAAATTTACAAATGACAAAAATGCATTATGAATATCGATACTTGTTACTAAATTCAACACTCCCTCTTAACTAGGGAGGCATTCATAATGACTATCAATATGTTCTCAAGTTGAATATTCTATAAGGAAGGATTATCAAGATAAGATAAGCATGATCATCAATATTATCTCCACCATCAACCACATTTCCATAACCTAGTTAGTGCCCCTTACGTATGGCACATATGCAACATTTGGTAAACACGCTCACTCTAGAAATATATGAGAGTGTTGGGATAGGGTCCCCTAGGTTGATTCTTGAGTAATTTTTGTCAATTTTTTTAAAGTGCGGCACACAAGTGAAGGGGCTTTGGGTGGGTCAAATCTCCTTCTTTTTTTAATGGGAAAAAAGGGTAAAACATGGGGCTCAAACCACGGTTTGAGTCCATGGTTTTTGCGTGTTTAAGTCATATAAAAAGGGCATGTATGAGTCAAGTCGAGAAGCAATCATTCATCTATATTTTTTGAATGTGATTTGGGAAAGTTTCTGTGATAAGTTTGAGTAGAGATAGGCTCCAGTGGCTGTGTGCGCAGAGACTTAAGTCCTGGGTTTTGTGCGAGGACTTTGAGGTTGTGTGCACAGGAGAAATAATTGTAGTCATTGAATATTTTCTTAATAAAGAGACGTTTTAGTGGAATTACTGGTTACTTGCATGATCTCTATCTTATATGTTAATGTGTTGATTTTCTTATAGATTTGTTGCAGTTTTTGTTATTCCATACACATTTTTTGGGTTATTTATATAATGATAGATCTTTGTGTTTGCAAAATAAATACATTGATGTTAAGGGTTGTGTTGAATTAAGATATAAATCAGGTTAAAAATAAATAATGCAACACAGTATTGATTAGATCATATCATAAAGGGTTAGATCCACATCATATTCCTCCCTCAGGGTGCCGAAACTTGGTTCCGGCACCCCCCCATACTGCTTCGGGTGAGACTTTGGTATGCAAAAGTAGATCACTATTGAAAGGGCCAGTAGTTGGAGGGTTTTTTTGGTTACATGGAACACTTTGAACCTAGGTCAGGACCCCTAAAGCCAAAAAATGGTTCCGTTGTTGGGACCAAGATCTGTTTGAGGGAAAATTGATGTGGCATCCAACTAGAATGAATTGCAATATTGGTTGGCTAGAAATGTGTGAAAATTCGCGATCGAAGAAAATCGGAACCCGTGATTATTTCCTAAAAAGTGGGAACAAAGATACATTTATATAGAACAACACGAAATCTTCTTTGATTCCTTCACAACAGAACTACACGAGTTTTTTTCTGAGTTCACTAAGATGCAGACCTGTTGGAAGGATGACTCAACTACCAAGTGTACTCCTCAGTTGGTTCAGCAATTGGCAAAAGCTAACAATAGGATCACTCGCACAATAGACTATTAGATCAAAAACATTTTGGGTGGATTTATCACCGAGTTTTCCATTGATATTTTTGTGTCCGACTCTGAAGATGAAAGAAGTGTTTTCAAGGGTTTGCAAGGTATGTTTCTACACTCTTGTGAAAAAGGTACTTTGTGCAACCACACTAAGTGAATGTTTAGAAGAGGTCCACCTAGCTCTACGCACAGTGGAAAAAATTATAGATAAGATCTGGAAGGCGATTTTGGTATAGTCTCCTCAAAGGTAGAACAAATAGCGATGATGAATATGAGGAAAGCATTTTAGGTGATTCTACGCATGCATAAGATAATAGCATAGTTGTGTTGTAAATCCCATCTACCCCACTCCCATGTCCACCTCACACTCCACTCCACTCCACTGCACTCCACCTCCACCACTAGAATTCGATATGGATAACTCTAGTAATATGCAAAGTTTTAAGGGTGTCGGGAATGAACACATCGAGCAATTCTGGTTCATTGCAGAGGCTGTGTGGAAGGAACAACAGATTGTTGATGGTGATGTCAAGAAATAATAGATTTTTATTTCATTCCAGGAATGTGTGCTAGAGTGGTACATGAGGTATGTAGCGGCTAATCCAACTATGATAATAGATGATATCAAGATAGCATTGAATGAGAAATTCCAGAAGCTAAAGCCATAGGTGCAGTGTGTTACCGAATTAAAGGATATCCACGAAGAAGTAAAGGAAATTGTATAGGAGGCACATCAGTGATTAAAACACATTATCAGGGATGGAGGAGTTAGTATTAGTGATGATCAACATAAGGAATATTTTATTGCAATGTTGTTGCCGCATTTGCACCTGCCTTCGTCTCAGCAAAATATCACAACCTAGACCGAATTTTTAGAAATCACGATGAAACTGGAATCCTTTCCAGTTCAGGAAACGCAGATCAGGGTTCAGCAGATTCAGAGCTAGTTGGCTGCCCTGCACTTAGAACTGCAAATCCTACAAAAAGAGAATGGAAAGGACGGGTGTGCGGGGGTATGATGTATGCACTACAAAGGCGAGGGATACTACAAGGAACAATTCCCAGTATATGGTGAATATCTGGTGGTTGGAGGAACGAATCTGATCAAGCCTAATATAGGGGCAAGAGGGCCATGTAACCCTATGATATGGTGTGCACTATTTAGACAGTCTAAAACGTTGGGTTACTGGAAAAAAAATCAGAAACAGGTTATTCCTCTTTCTATAAACTATTTCAAGTAACCGGACATCACCCTATAGACTATTTTCCCTAGTTGGAGAAGTATATTTAGTCTCCTAAGCAGTTATATGACATATTTTTTCGGTCTATAGGCCATGATGATAAAAATTGTCTTAGTTTTGACCTAATGATTGAACAAGTTTCTTCCTATAGTTTACAGTTGGAAGGTAGAGGTCCGGATTCACCTGCATCGCCCTCTGGGTGAGGGGGAGTTCAGGGCCAAGGTCATAAAATAGGAGGAGGAGTTGGTCGTGGAAGAGGACAGATTATCTATTATAATTTTTTAGAAGTTAGCCACTTTCCACGAGACTTCCAGAACCCAACGCACCCATCTTGTAGTTATTTTCAGTAATTTGAGCACGTAATTGAAGATTTTTCTATTTTTTTTGCAAAAATGAAAGAAAATAATACTCGAACACCTGTACAGAACATTAAGATGATGACGGTAGAGCCACGCAATTTAGAGCCTAGCCTTAATATTACAACTAGAAGTGGTATAAAAACTGGTGCAAATCAAGCCAAAGGAAAACAACCTATTGCAGATGTCTAGGTTTAGAAAGACCCTGAGAAGAAGGAAGGATTTAACTTAGAGAAGGAGAAGGATACTTTTACTGAAGCTAAGAAGAATTTTATGGACCCTGGTGCATCGACAATAAAAGCATCGACTAAGCCTCTTATGAATATCATATATGAGATTGATCCAGCTAATTTTAAAGTGTTCCTATAGGCTTGTATTAATTTTTTTGACAATAAGAAGGTGGTTGACAACCTTCAAAAATTGATTGATAACTGCACCGAGAAATATCAACCTTAGGTTGAACAAAGGGTTGTCAAAAAAATCCACAATAATAAAAGAATAACTAGACAAGAGATGCACTTAACTACTCAGATATGAGACTTTTAGATGGATCAAGCTATTCTAGATATGGGATCTGATGCAAATGTCTTACCTATGAATACATGGAAGAAAATGGGATAAACTAAGATTGGATGGTCTTAAATTCAATTGCGCATGGCTAACTAGTAGAATATTATCCCAATGGACATGCTCTCTAGGGTAGTAGTTGACATTGAAGGAGTCAACGTGTTTGTTGAATTTGAAGTCATGGAAATTGTTGATGATGTGAATCTATATCCTATGTTGCTAGGTCCAGACTGGGTTTTTAACATGGATGATGTTATTAACCTCAAGTGTAGGAGCATGGTGTTTGAGAATAATGGGACAAGGTTTGTGGCCCCCCTGGACCTTACTGAAGGATCAAGGTATACAGAACCAGTGCGTAATGAGTATGCAGAGGATGATATTGACCATGTCTATAGGTTAAATGCGAAGGATGAGGATTGGATCAATCCCACAGCAGATGGAAGTCTTGTTTGGGAAAAATATAGTTTGTGCTTATCAGACTCAGATGAAGAATTGGAACACTGGAAGAACTGCTTACATGAAGTATGTACATTGTGTTGTAATCGGGTAACCAGATCTCTACGTTGTATATCCTCTGAGGTATGTGAATTACCCCATTATGATGGTATAGGAGAGGTCAATCTATTGTTAAATACATTTGAAAGGGATATCCTAGAAGAACAGAGGTTCCACGTGCTTGATCTAGCTCTACGCTTGACAACCCCAGTGCATTGTTGGGGAACCCACAAAGAGAATATTTCTAATTAGAGGGAATGTTATCGAATGCTATGACTATATTTTGGGGAGAAGAGATGCAGCCAAAATGGGTTCACATATTCATTCATACCTTGGAAACTGTACGCATGAACTTGTTGCTGGATACTGAGCTGCAACACGGTACTACTGACTGGGATGCGCTAAAAGAGAGATTTATTTTCACTTTCATCTTTGAAATTAGATTATACGCATTGATGAGGCATTAAAAGAGATTAGAAATGCTATTTTTGACATACCAAGGGAGCCAGTAGCATGGTCCCTACCAGAATGGATGCACATATGAAGGATGTAGTTGAGTGTTGAAATTTGACTACTGAAGAAAATGATGAGGATCCTAGAAACATTAACATCACTGAGTCTGAAGGACAACGAGCTATCACTGAACCTGAGATTGAGTTGGTTGATGTTATTGAACCTGTTAAGACTAGAAAAGTCAATATTGGCACCAAAGAGCAGCCTAAGTTTTCCAATATAAGAGATTACTGGGACGAAGATACCGTGGGAATGATTGTACAAATCCTCACTGAATATCAGAATTTGTTTTTAATATTCCTAAATTAGCTTACAACTAATAGGAATTTTAATTTTTCTTTTAAAATCCAGTTGAATGAATAAAGGGGCAAGGAGGCTCATAAGTTGCTTAAGTATGTATAAAAATCCCTCATAGTGTGAAAAGGGATCATGAAATAACCAGATCAAGCATCCACATGTGTGAGCAAGGTCTAAAATATGTGGAAAAGGTCAATTTTGACCAGGTCAACATGATTTATCCTCCAAGAGTGGATCCTAAATAAAGATAGCTCAATGTGAATAGGGATCAATCCAACTAGTTAAAATGAAGACACCTTGAGTGTGAAAAGGGACAGGGCATGAAGATTTAGTAAAGTTTGACTAAATCAAATAGCACTGTAAAACGATGAGCAAGGCACATAGAGACAGCGTAATTATGGTGGAGGAGCCTTTGCATGGAAGCAACCTCATAGTGGGGTGGGACCCTTAGTGAGGAAGCTTACCAACTATATAATGGGGGAGATGGAAACCATATGGATATATTGGAGATTATATTTTATGTGGTCTGTTTATACTTCTACATACTTTGGCTGTTTAGCTAGGGTTGTTGCACTGCTTAGTGCAAGGGTTTTCCCGGGTGGGGATTCCCTACTCTTTCTTGGAGATCTTGTCTAAGAAATCTAAGAGGAGACATTTGAGCTCAATTTTCCACTACCTAGTGTTGGGCCAAGCACTTACCTTCAGAAAAAATGCAGTCCCTTCAGAAAACTACGTTATTTCTTAAGGTGTGCAGTGGGAGGGGTCAAAACCCCATTTTGAGGATCTAGTTTCCCAAGAGGACGATCAACCTTTATTTGGGGGAGCTAGAAGGATAGTCTACAACCATATCTTTGCATGTTTAGCCATTATTATGTAGAGCTTCAGCTATACATCGTGATTCAGCCATAGATATGCAACAAATTTCTCTTGTATATCTTTTCTGTTAAGAAACCTTTGTTGGGTCTTCTTGGATCTGTATAAAAGGGATTAGATCTCTGTTTTATGCCTCATTGAGTAATATAATAAGAATATATTATTTATCTTCCTATTTCTGAGTTTTTCCTCCATTATACTGTGCAGTCTCTTATGCAGCAATTTCTGTGTGTTGTAGTCTTGGGGTTTTGTCAATTTTAAGCCGTCTTGAGCATGGGAGGCCTGTTTAACTAGGCTAAAGGCATTTTTTTCTGAAAATATTTTTCATGCACGTCCTATATTGTCTATTCTAAGGGAAAAAACCGTTATTTTTCACTTTTATAACTCAATATTAATAAAATAACGTTTTTAGGGCCAAAATTGCTGCTTTTCCCCACCGGGTGACATAGTATAAAGGCATAGTTTGTTGCTGTGATTTTTTTATGATGTATATGTGTTTAAACACACTACATGAGTTTATTACTTGTTGATTTCCAACTTTTGAATACCTTAAGGTATTCTTATTGTTGTATAAAATCCCTATTTTGGGATATTACAGTGGTATCAGAGCAACTTTTTCTTGGCTTAGCTTGTGAGCTTCCAGAATTATGGATTTCTCTCATAAGGAGGAGGGGATTTTCAAAAGAAATCAGATAAAACCCTTGTTTTCTAGGGAAAGGAGGTTCTCAAAGCTTCTCTTTTCAAATCTGTAGGGAAAAAACAAGGGCATCAAAGAAATGAGGAGGGAAACACATGAAGATCCTTCAACAAGATCTATACAAGAGGAAGATTCTAAGTCATCATCTTATGTATATGAGAACTCAGCCATATCATCATATCTACCACGTTCTATCAGAAATTTCTTCATGAAGAGGAGGAAAGGAGATGTGCTAAAGAGAGATACTATTTGTGATTATTTGCAGGAGTATGAAGCTCAATCTAAGGAGTTCAAAGATAACTTGAAATTCCAAGGGTTTTGAAAGATCAAGGAGGACACAAGCAAAAAGGGGGAGCAACATGATGTAGGTAGATTCTTTCTATCTACTTTTTATGGGTCACCTCTATGTCCAGCTAGGGCTTGGGTGAAGGAGCTAGACACCTATGTGAAACAACATCAAGTTTCAAAAAATGAGGCCATCCAAGTAGCAACGCTGCATTTTGAGGGTAATTTTTATGCTTGGTGGTTATTTTAATCTTTTTCCTTGAGAAATGAAAATACACCTACTTATGCACAATTCATTGAAAGAATAGTAGAATGGCTTGATGGAGAATCATGTAAAACACTTTCTCTAGAAGCTATAAAACCATATTAAACAAAACTTTTGCATGGGTTGGGAGGGTCTATAAATCCAAATCCATTTCTGGAAAATATTGAAGAGGATTTAAACTTGTCTTGTACCTTGCCAAGGGAAAGATCTCCATTGAATGAAAAGTTTTCTTCTCAAGAAGAAGAAATGAAGACTCCTCCTGCAAAAGGGGACCACGATCTAAGGTCTCTTGTTGATGATGAGGTATTTTCAACTGTTGAGGAGAAGGAAGAGAATGCTGGGGATAAAAACGTAGTCCTAAAAAGATCACATCTAAAACCTCATGGAGGGGAGGGAGGAGCAATTTCTCTAAGAAGAGAAACTCTTGCACTCTGCAAGAAGTTCCAAAAGATCTCACATATGGAGGTTGTGGCACAATCTATGTGCAGCATGTGCCATCATTATCAAATGGTGAGAATCTGAATATTGCAGAGAATAAGAGGGAGGGAAAAAATCATATAATGGGGAACATACACCTCTCTTATCTCCAAGAATTGATGCACAAAGGAGGCAGGAAGGTCTATGCAAGGAAGGCCAAGACCAATCAGTCCATACATCTATACATCCTACTTTGTGCCTTGATGTCTCTTTGAAGGGAGGCATTCTACCAGGGATACCCCCTGATTGGAAGAAATCTAAAGTATTCTCTCAACTATATGCAACAGCAACATATTTTTCTAGAGAGGGAACCTTGCAGGGAGCCACTATAGCACTGAGAATCATTTATGGGAGGCTAAGAAATTTTCTGAAATTGAATTTTCTATCTTCCATTCATCTATTTGTGTTGGAAAGGATAGATTCAAAAATCTGTGTTGATAAGGGCATAGTATCAAAAGGCCACTCCATAGCCTTGGAGCAACAAAGGATACTCCAATATATAACGAAAATTTCTGAATATAACAATAAAGTATTTCTATTTTTGTATGCAGGAGAAAAACTGTGGAAGTTTTGGAGAAGGAGAACCTTTCAAAGGGAGGATGACTCTCTTAAACTTCAATCTTGTCTTGGGCAAGATCAGCTACAAGAGAGGAAAAACAAGGAAGTTGGGAATACTCCAACATGTGACTTTGACATCAAGCATGTCAAGGAGAAGAGCCATCATATGACAAATGCCTCATTTAAGACTTCTACAGCGCTGTCAATGTTGGGAAGCCTAGACCTTTATTAGGAGTCCCAACTCTTGATGGAATATTCCAAGGACCTATTCACATGTAAGGTTCTTGATGGGAAAGCAATGGATGGGAAGTATAATGTAGTTAATAGAATAATTTATGTTCATGATCAGATCTACTTAACTAAAGGTTCCAAACTCAAGAATAAACTACTTAACACAACCTATGAGGTCTTGTTTTCAAACCCCATTGGTTTCATTAGAACATACCATACTATCTTAGATGGATTCATGTGGGAAATTTTCAAGGAGGAGATGCACTCTCATATGAGTAAGTGCATGGATCATTTTTTGGTTGAGGAGGAACATAGCTCTTGGGAAGAGTTATCATTACCACCTCCTTATTCATTGAGTGTGAGAAGGAGCTCATCCATGAGCTACCTCGCTGCTTTTAAACAAGTGTATGATAAACATTGTATTTCTGAACCTCATGATGTATTTCCTATATACTTGCATTTTCTTAACACTCATGTGTAGAACTTGGCTCCAAGAGGGGGCACCTTTTCTTATGGGCTTCATGAGCCACTTTGGGCCATGAGCAATGGTGATGTTGGTCATTCCTTGGGAGATCTGGGAGAGATGATGTACTCTTCATGGTGGGATTCATCAACACCAACCATCATACACCTTCTCCAAGCGTGCAAGAAGGATGAGGCAACAAACAAGTGTGGAGGAAAAAATTTGTCATATCATATCCTATGGAAGTTAGGAGTAAAACTGTGTTGGTTGCAATTGAGGGACCATTGTTCTTCTCCATTATTGCATATGGTAGCTAGCATGACTATAATTCTGATTCCATATGCTGAAGATTTTCTTATCCTTGTTGGGAAAGTGGTTGGAGGAGAGACACATTTGTTGGATGTGTCCTTGGGGGAAGAAAGTCCCTACATTTTTTGCACTACATGTTCTAAGGGGAGCATGGAAAACTATATGGCCACTATTGTATACCACTTGTTTCTTTATGATGTGGACCATATGTTTGGTTGGAACCCTTGGGGCATGCCTCTCATGAGCCATTGGGAGGAGATTTTTTATGAAATACCAAGCTGGGAGGTAGTTCATTTCATTTGGATCATAGCATGGAGGTGGAAGGCCTTGATTGGTGGTGAAATTCCCCATGATGATCATCACTTCTATCTTGAGGAGGCCACAAGAAGGAGAGGGGATATTTTGTAGCACCCTTGTAGTTTCTTGAGGACAAGCAAAATTTGGGAGGGGGAGACTGTAATATTCCTAAATTAGCTTACAACTAATAGGAATATTATTTTTTCCTTTAAAATCTAGTTGAATGAAGAAAGGGGCAAGGAGGCTCATAAGTTGCTTAAGTATGTATAAAAATCCCTCATAGTGTGAAAAGGGATCATGAAATAACTAGATCAAGCATTCACATGTGTGAACAAGGTTTAAACTATGTGGAAAAGGTCAAGCTTGACCAATTCAACATGATTTATCCTCCAAGAGTGGATCCTAAATAAAGACAGCTTAATGTGAATAGGGATCAATCCCACTGGTTAAAATGAAGACACCTTGAGTGTGAAAAGGGACAGAGCATGAAGATTCATTCAAGGTTGACTAAATCAAACAAAATTGTAAAAGGATGAGCAAGGCACATAGAGACAGCGTAATTATGGTGGATGAGCCTTTGCATGGAAGCAACCTCATAGTGGGGTGGGACCCTTGGTGAGGAAGCTTATCAACTATATAATGGGGGAGATGGAAACCATATGGATATATTGGAGATTATATTTTATGTGGTCTGTTTATACTTTTGCATACTTTGGTTGTTTAGCTAGGGTTACTTCACTGCTTAGTGCAAGGGTTTTCCATGGTGGGGATTCCCTACTCTTTCTTGGAGATCTTGTCTAAGAAATCTAAGAGGAGACTTCTGAGCTGAATTTTCCACTACCTAGTGTTTTTACAAGCACTTACCTTCAGAAAAAATGCAATTCCTTCAAAAAACTGCGTTATTTCTTAAGGTGTGCAGTGGGAGGGGTCAAAACCCCATTGTGAGGAGCTAGTTTCCCAAGAGGATTATTAGTCAATTTAGCGTCCTAAATTGCTAACATAAATTATCAACCAGGGCTAGTAAACTGATGAAGTGTGGTGCACTATATGTGCTTAAGTGACCTCTTCCTTACTTCGTTGTATGTGTTTTTCTTATTGTTTTTGGGAACAGAACATTCTAAACTAAATGTAATCTACCTCCGGAGTGCTCTAACTGAATTAACATGCAACTAGTCTATGGAATTATACAGTCTGTTTGTCCATCATGATTGGTATTTTGGAAGAGTTCCTTCTTTTGGAAGAGTTAGAACAATTATGACTGTGTAATTGGATGCAAATGCAAATATAAAGGACTGAAAGCAAATGAAAAACTAAGATATCATATCCATATCCTACTCGTCATTATGATGTCTTGGGCAAGCGTTTAAGAGCAAGAACAGAGATGATACTTAGTACAAACACACACAACTAAATCATTCATTATCGCGGTCATGTCTTGAACTTCTTAAGAATTTCTTGGAAGAGTTTCTTCTTGTGGAAGAGTGATTAGAACAAGTGTAACTGTGATAGTGAACAACAAAAACTACAACTAAATCCTACAGTACTATAGCCATTCATCATTCATCATTATAATCTTTTGGAAGAATTTCTTCTTGTGAAAGAATTAGAATGAATATAGCTACAGTAGCTAATTAAAAACAACTACGAATTCAACTTCTAATCCTACAATACTATAGCCATTTCCCATTCATCATTATAATATTTTGGAAGAGCTTCTTCTTGTGGAAGAGTTAGAATGAGTATAACTATAGTAACTAATAAAATCAACTATGAATTCAACTTCTAATCCTACAATACTATAGCTATTTCCCATTCATCATTATAATCTTTTGGAAGAGCTTCTTCTTGTGGAAGAGTTAGAATGAGTATAACTATAGTAATTAATAAAAACAACTACAAATTCAACTTCAGAAACGTAAAGGAAACTAAGATACTCAACATGATACAACCAAATCTTTTTCATCTAATAATGATATTTTGGAAGAGCATTTTAAGAAAAAGAATGATTGTAAGATAATGAGGATCTTTCAGTTAAACAAATAATACAAGACATGAATTAAAAGCTACTTATCTAGAAAGCATGTAGAAGCCTCCTTGGATAGCATGGGCCCTCTGCTACCAATTTGGTGAAGTCCTTCAGCTCCTTAAAGTTGTAATCAAAACATCATCAAAGAACTGAATTTCTTTATTGAAAATCTCACAAATCTACATCCCATTCCATCTTGAACTTTGTTACAAAATACTCCTATTTTCTCCTACTTCTTCCTTACTTCTACATTAACTATGATAGGAGAAAGCTTCTCCTATTTATACAAAATATGAGGAGATATCTCATTAATGGGAGTCCATGAATCTCTCCCTCCATCTCTAGAGTTACAATCAAAATAGGAAATGATAAGACACATGTCTTTCTAGAGTTTCAACACAACTTGAGGAATGAGACACATATCCTCTTAAAGTTTCAATACAACAAGGAAGTGAGACACATATCCTCTTAGAGTTTCAATACAATAAGGAAGTGAGACACATATCCTCTTGATCCCATAATCTTCTCCAACCAAATTCGAATTTGGCTTTAGAGTGCCACATAAGGGTCTTCTAGAAGTCTCCTTTTGACCTACACATGTCATAAAACTCATAACACATATATAGATATATGAAACTATGTTAATTTTCTAGTTTCTAATCATAAATTCACTTAAAATACATAAAATAAATAACTTTGGAAAACAAGGATCCTAACCCATATATTTATGAAAATGGTTACTTGATGTGGGGTTTTAGGTAAATGGTTATGACATAATGGAAATATGTATGAATATGGAGAACACTTTTGAGACTCAACATACCCCCCAACTGAAGTTGTTGCATGTCCTCATGTAACTATTGCAATGATTCATTTGTCCATGAGTTGATCTTTGACTCATATAGATTCGTTCCAAACTTTGCTTCTCGATATTTTTTTTTTTTTTTTTTTTTGGCAAAGTATAATACATTTGATTGCAACACATTTTTTTTTTCAATGGTTGGTTCTTGTGTGACAACCATTTATTTATTTTTAGCATTGGTTCTTGTGTAACAATGCTTTATTTTCTTTGTTGCATCAAAGTTCATGAAAACATTTAGAATCAACTACTTCATCAATGAATTGATCATTTGCAAGGCATATAATCTTTTGAATCATGTTGCAACAATAGTTGGTTGGGAAATATATGTGGATGGAAATGAAATGAAAATGTGTGATAGTGTATGACATGTGGATATGAAATGATGTCCCTTCCCCCCCAACTAAAGATATGACAATTTGGAAAAGGGAGTGAGGAATTTTTCCAAAGTTACAATTTTAGCATTCTAATGAATTACATGACTAAAAATTAGAAAACAACATACCTTCACTTACCTTAAATGTGGATGAGTTGTGTATGTGTGGTGGCTGCAAAATTCTGATCATATTCTTCTTCAAGTGGCTGAACAAGAGAAGTCATGGATAAAGAGATGAGATGACTTTTTATTGCTCCTACTAAAACTTGCTGAATCTGCTCCAAAATGCTGAAAATAATAGTCTTCATGTCTTCAAAACTCATTGGCACAATTCCTACTATGTGAAAGATGTTCTGATGTCGAACATAGAAGGAAATTGTTGAATTAGTGGCCATTAATGGATGCCACTAGTCAACACGAGAACTCTCACCATTGATGACAATGAGAGTTAAGATGCCCAAACACATCTTGCTAGGTACGAATGATTTTGCTGATGTCGAGTCACCTAGAAGATCTGACGAACAAGAGACATTAATGTATTCCCATTGTTTGTCAGCATGAGAACTTGCCATTAAGGCATGCAAGCCTCAAGGTTTTTTTACAAAGAACTTAGACTCAAAGGACTATGGACTCAATAGTTTGCATTGAAGCAGGGCTTATTTGCGGAATGAAAATGACAAGAAATGGAAGATGAAAATGGAAGATGGCAATGGAGAGTAGAAATGGCAATGGGCAATAAGCATGTGAATGAGCCTCTTGCTTTTATTTGTGGTTATGAATGGACAAAAAGAAATGGAAAATGGATGTGAATGTAAATGGAAAATATGAAGTGAAATGAGGTGAATGGTTTATTATGAGGTATGGATGTGATGGAGACAATAGTATCTGAAAGTTTTTCAAGTGTTTGAATCTGATTTTGCATCAGCATATTTCCTCTTTGTTGCTGATCATCCTCTTATGAAACAAATTGGTCTCTTAAAGAGACACCATTCTCTTGTAGTCATTTGTTCTTCCTCCTGGAACCTGCAAAAAAAACTAATACTTCTTCTGCAATGGAATGTAAGATTATCAAAGGGAGAGAGGTGATCAATCTCTCTAGTTATGATATTTACACACAAAACTAAGAATTTGTATTAATGAAACAAGTTCTCAAAGGAAGAATCAAAAGAATTTATACCTGTTTTGGAATTAGTGCTTCAAGTTGAATGTTGCTTCTTTTCAGCAATTTATTTCATTATTTTCCATTTCAAACTCTAATGATGGATTTCTCATTGTGTAGATCTTGTTGAGACCTTTCCAACAATACTTAAATCATCAAAATCTGATTTTGTATGAGAAAGTTAGGCTGATTTGAACAATGAGGTTTTTCAATTGGAGAATAGCGGCGGAATTGGACCTTAGCTGCAGAATGTCGACGGTTTCTGTAGCCAAAAATCTTGAATAAAGGTTAGCCATTCATCTTTCATAATCAGTCCAAAATTTTAATCAATACCTTCAGAAAAGTGAGCAAATAACTAATTCATTTCATTGATTCAAAATTATTGAATTTTTTTTTTTTTTTTTTAAATCAAAACAAAATTGAAAAAGAAAAATGCAATTTTTTTTTTTTTTTTTTTTTTTAATAACAAAATTGGAAAAAGAGAAATGCAATTTTTATTTTTTTTATTTTTTTAATAACAAAATTGAAAAATACAATTTTTTTTTTTAAATTTGTTTTTGTTAATAAAACCATATGTTATATTTTTAAAAATTAAAAATATACATATCTATTTTACTAAACAAAACAATTTTACAATGTAAAAACATTATGTTGCCTATTACAGAAGAAACAAAATTTCACACTCGATGTTCCACATTTCACTATGTACTTGGAAATCCAAATATCTCTTAAAAAAAATCACTGTGTGGGCAGCAATATGCGATTCTTGTGAAGATTATCAATTTTCTCGTGAATCCCAGCTTTGAAATTTAATAGAGAAGAATTATTTGCAAAATATGGATTTGGCAAAGTTCTGAGTGAAATTGAACGTGAATGGAATGTGCATTAAACAAAAATTAATTTTTCCACCTGAAACGTGCCGTGTTCAAACAGTGTATTCTTCAAAAAACCGTTTTTTCCTTACGCAGACAACGACACAGGGCTATGAAGAACCGGAAAATTCTCCCAAACCGCCACAAATTTCTTAAAACGATTTCTGGGTTACCTAATTGACCCCTTTCCCGGAAAAACCCACATCTCAGTTTTTCAAAATTCATTTCGGTTTGATCAGAAAACGTGTTTCAAGATGACGTGTCAATAGCAGTTGCGTTTCTGGAGATGCTCTGGCAAAAATCGTTTTCTGATTAGTTCCGTGAGATTTCTGAGAATTAATCTGTTCAATTGTTCCATATCATGCTTCATTTGACCGTTCTAAAATTTATGCGTGACCTATGACTCCATTTCTCTCGTTGCCTTCCTGTTCTCACTTGCTTTTCTCACAATTTTTTTCTCCTCTATTCTAGTTTGCATGTCAATGTGGCTTTCCTTGAAATTTCGATTCCTGTTAATGCCAATGGAATTCTCACACTTATTGCCTTTCTTCTTACCAAGTGCAAGCGAAGAAACTGAGTGCTCTTTGCTTCCACAAGATCGATTGCTTTGGCCAGATAAAAGAGATGACTGATGAGAATTGTGAGGCCCATCAGCATGCTTCTCGCAACTACTTTCTTCCCTTGATAAATAAACACGAGGCCGACTTTTTGGAACCACTTCCTTTTCAGCTTCAGATTTGTTGTCTGGCTCAGCCTGGAAGCCCTCAAAACCTTGGTTTTCGGGTAGATGATCTGAAGATGGTGGCAGAAAACAGGGTGATGTGCAGATTGGCTTCTTGGCATCATAAAAACAGAATTTTGGAACCTGAGCAAATTTTCGTTTCCTATGGCTTTCCTCTCTGTTTTTCTTTTTCTTGCTCAACGAATTTAAATCTGAGAGTTTTGATGGCAGTTCCTTTTCTTATTCAATGCTTTTTCAATGTTGATGATCTCTTAGATTTGCAGAGAAATGGTTATCACGAGAGAAATGGTTATCACGAGTATTCTGCACAAAGATATTCTCCAGTTTCTCTTGGGCAGTCTGACTTGTTCCTAAATTTCTATGATTTCTTATCAGGATTTGATCCCAGCATATTTTCATCAGATTTGTAGAGTGCTGGGCGGCATTGTGGAACTTTTGATTGCAGATTTTGTTTTACAATTGCAAAGGTTAGATCTGCTTCTTTGGTTTCGTTTTATTGTTCAAAATTTTTCAAAATGCCATGGCCATTTCATTGGTTTTTTTTGTTTTTGTTTGGTTGTTTATTGATTTGTTATTGGTTTTTTTTTTTTTTTTTTTTTTTTAAATTTGTTTTTGTTAATAAAACTAATATGTTATATTTTTAAAAATTAAAAATACACATATATATTTTACTAAGCAAAATGATTTTTTATTTATTTATTTGTTTTGTTAATTATATTTTGAAAAATAAAAAATATACATATGTAATTTACTAAACAAGACAATTTATTGAATTTTTTATTTTATTTTAAATGATTTGTTATTAAAATTATATATATATTTTCAAAAATAAAAATATACATATATAACTTAGTAACAAAACAATTAAAATTTTTTATTTATTTATTTATTTTTAATTGATTTGTTTAATAAAATTGTGTATGTTATATTTTCAAAAATTTAAAAATACACATATATATTCATTAAACAAAACAATTTTATTGAAATCAAAGTTTTTCATGAAAACAAATTTTTTTTAAATTGTTGAATCAATTGAAATGACGAAGTTTTATTTTGTCTCCTTTTTTTTTTTTTTACATAACAATTCTTTTTCTGATCCTCCAGATCACACAAAGCGCAGTAGGAGAGCATACTCAAGAATTATTAATTTTTTTTTTTTTACATAACAACTCTTTTTCTGATCCTCCAGATCACACGAAGTGCAGGGGAGAGCATACTCAAGAATTATTAATTTTTTTTTAGTTGTAAGAAATAAGGTCTCCTAATTACACTTCCCCGGCAACGGCGCCAAAATGTGTAGTCAATTTAGCGTCCTAAATTGCTAACATAAATTATCAACCGGAGCTAGTAAGGCGATGAAGTGTGGTGCACTATATGTGCTTAAGTGACCTCTTTCCTTACTTCGTTGTATGTGTTTTCTTATTGTTTTGAGAACGAACATTCTAAACTAAAAGTAATCTACCTCCGAGGTGCTCTAGTAGCAGTTAACATGCAACTAGTCTGTAAATTCTACGATGCATTTGTCCATCATGATTGGTATTTTGGAAGAATTCCTTCTTTTGGAAGAGTTAGAACAATTATGACTGTGTAAATTGGATGCAAATGCAAATATAAAGGACTGAAAGCAAATGAAAAACTAAGATATCATATCCATATCCTACTCGTCATTATGATGTCTTGGGCAAGCATTTAAGAGCAATAACAGAGATGATACTTAGTACAAACACACAACTAAATCATTCATTATCACGGTCATGTCTTGAACTTCTTAAGAATTTCTTGGAAGAGTTTCTTCTTGTGGAAGAGTGATTAGAACAAGTGTAACTGTGATAGTGAAAAACAAAAACTACAACTAAATCCTACAGTACTATAGCCATTCATCATTCATCATTATAATCTTTTGGAAGAATTTCTTCTTGTGGAAGAATTAGAATGAATATAGCTACAGTAGCTAATTAAAAACAACTATGAATTCAACTTCTAATCCTACAATACTATAGCCATTTCCCATTCATCATTATAATATTTTGGAAGAGCTTCTTCTTGTGGAAGAGTTAGAATGAGTATAACTATAGTAACTAATAAAAGCAACTATGAATTCAACTTCTAATCCTACAATACTATAGCTATTTCCCATTGATCATTATAATATTTTGGAAGAGCTTCTTCTTGTGGAAGAGTTAGAATGAGTATAGCTATAGTAATTAATAAAAACAACTACAAATTCAACTTCAGAAACGTAAAGGCAACTAAGATACTCAACATGATACAACCAAATCTTTTTCATCTAATAATGATATTTTGGAAGTGCATTTTAAGAAAAAGAATGATTGTAAGATAATGAGGATCTTTCAGTTAAACAAATAATGCAAGACATGAATTAAAAGCTACTTATCTAGAAAGCATGTAAAAGCCTCCTTGGATAGCATGGGCCCTCTGCTACCAATTTGGTGAAGTCCTTCAGCTCCTTAAAGTTGTAATCAAAACATCATCAAAGAACTGAATTTATTTATTGAAAATCTCACAAATCTACATCCCATTCCATCTTGAACTTTGTTACAAAATACTCCTATTTTCTCCTACTTCTTCATTAATTCCTCATTAACCATGATAGGAGAAAGCTTCTCCTATTTATACAAAATATGAGGAGTCATCTCATTAATGAGAGTCCATGAATCTCTCCCTCCAATTCTAGAGTTACAATCAAAATAGGAAATGATAAGACACGTCTTTCTAGAATTTCAACACAACTTAAGAAAGGAGACACATATCCTCTTAGAGTTTCAATACAACAAGGAAGTGAGACACATATCCTCTTAGAGTTTCAATACAACAAGGAAGTGAGACACATGTTCTCATGATCCCATGATCTTCTCCAACCAAATTCGAATTTGGCCTTAGAGTGCCACATAAGAGTCTTCTAGAAGTCTCCTTTTTGACCTACACATGTCACAAAACTCACAACACATATATAGATATATGAAACTATGTTAATTTTCTAGTTTCTAATCATAAATTCACTTTAAATACATAAAATAAATAACTTTGGAAAACAAGGATCCTAACCCATATATTTATGAAAATGGTTACTTGATGTAGGGTTTTAGGTCAAATGGTTATGAAATAATGGAAATATGTATGAATATGGAGAACACTTTTGAGACTCAACAAGGATGATCGAGAATTTTTTCTTTAGGGGAGCTAGAAGGAGAGTCTACAACCATATCTTTGAATTTTCAGCCATTATTATGTAGAGCTTCAGCTACACAACATGATTCATCCACAGATCTGCAGCAAATTTCAATTGTATATCTTTTTTGTCAATAAACCTTTGCCGGGTCTTCTTGGATCTATATAAAAGGGATTAGATCTTTGTTTTATGCGTCATTGAGTAATATAATAAGAATATCTGATTTATATTCCTATTTTATTATTTTGACCTCCATTAGACTGCGCAGTCTCTTATGCAGCAATTTCTGTGTGTTGCAATCTTGGGGTTTTGTCAATTTTAAGCTATCTTGAGCATGGGAGGCATGTTTAACTAGGCTAAAGGAATTTGTTTCTAAAAATATTTTTCATGCATGTCCTATATTTTCTATTATAAGGGACACAACCGTTATTTTTCACTGTTATAACTCAATATTCAGAAAATAACGTTCTTAGGGCCAAAATTGCTGCTTTTCCCCACCGGGTGACATAGTATAAAGGCATAGTTTGTTGCTGTGAATTTTTTATGATGGATATGTGTTTAAACACACTACATGATTTTATTACTTGCTTCTCTCCAATTTTGGAATACCTTAAGGTATTCTTCTTGTTGTAGAAAATCCCTATTTTGGGATATTACATTGTTCCCCACTAAATTTTCTGAGCTAAAGGGGATTATTGGAGATCTTGGTATGATGAGGATCACTTAAAAACTGGATGCCAGTCCCATTAATAAATTCCCTTATATATTTAATCCAAAGTATAAGTAAAAGGTCAAGGAAGACTTGGAAAAGATGGTTGTTGCAGGAATTATTGAGCCAGAAAGGGAGTCAGATTGGGTAAGTCATATGGTAGTTCAAGAAACGAAGACAAAAGGTGAAATTAGGATATGTGTTGACCTGAAAAAGTTGAATGATGCATCTGTACACGATTTGTTTCCGACCCCATTCTCAGACAAAGTTATGGACAACGTAGGAGGGCAGGAAGCCCATTCATTTACTGATGGATTTTTCGGGATATCACCAGATCATGATCGCACCATAATACTGGAGCAAGAATACCTTTGTGATGGAATGTGGTTCATTCCAATATATTGTGATGCCATTTGGTTTGAAGAATGCGCCAGCCATATTTTCATGCATAGTAGTTGCTAATTTCAAAGATTATATCCATAAGTTATTAGAAGTGTATTTCAATGATTGGACTATTTTTGGACTGCTGAAGAAACATGTCTCCAACCTATGCTTAATGCTCGATACTTGTTGGAAGCATCAAATTTCTCTGAATTTGAAGAAGTGTGTATTCTGCATCCCTTTTGATATTTTTCTGGGACATATTGTCTGTAATAAGGTATTGATGGTCGATCTAGCTAAAATTTTTGTCATTATTAATTTGGATCCTCATAAGAGTGTGAAGAAGTTTCACTCAATATTGGGACATACTAGATATTATTAGAATTTTATTCAAGCTTATGCACAGATCACTGCGCTTACGGAGAAGTTGTTGAAGAGGGACATCAATTTATGTTGGGATGAAGACTGTCATAAGAGGTTGAATATACTTAAGGAAAAGATGACGACTATGCCCATCAATGGTATTCCCATATTGGTCGAAGTAATTCCATGTACACATTGATGCTTCATGTATCGCGTTAGGAGTTGTATTAGCGTAGTCAGGTCTTGGAGATATTGATCATCTGATTGTGTTTGCAAGTTGGAAGTTGTCAATGTTGAGTGCAATTATTCAACCACAGAAAGAGAAGGGTTATCCATGGTGTATGTGCTACAAAAGTTTTGTCACTATCTTCTTGGAGGTCATTTCAAGATGTTCAAAGATCATTCTACTTTGAAATACTTGGTGAATAAGCCTATATTGGGGGGGAATATTTGTAGGTGGCTCCTTTTGTTCCAGCAATAATATTTTGAGGTGATTGTGAAGCCTAGAAGGTTGAATGCATGACCAAACCACTTATTGTGCATTGAAAATGGTGAAGAACCAATTAATCTGGATGACGGGTTACCATATGTGTAGTTGTTCGCTATTAAGATAGTTGATGATCATTTTGTTGATATCATACATTGTCTAACCACTAGCTGTATGCTTACATAATATATGGCAAGCAAAAGAAATAATTCATACTGCGCATAGCATATTTCACTTTGATCACAGGTCAATTAGACAAGATCCGAGTTGATGAAATTTTGATGCAATATGTTCCTGAGTTTGAGAGACCGAGCATACTGGCAGAAGCACATGGAGGTGTTTCAGGTGGTCATTATGCTAGTAAACCGATTGCGCAGAAGATATTAAGGGTTTGGTTATGGTGGCTTACTTTTCACAATGATTATAAGGAATATTGTCACGCTTTTGATGTATTTCAGAGGACTAGAAGACCCTCATGTAGACATGAGATGCCGCTACAACCACAAGTATCTTTGCATGCCTTCAAAAAATGGGAAATAGATTTTGTAGGACTCATTAACCCCCCAGGGAATAAAACTAGAGAATGATACATGATCACTACTAAAGATTAATTAACTAGGTGGGTGGAGGCTCAACCTGTGAAATATTGTAGCTCAAATATAACTGAGCACTTTATTTTTGACGATATTTTGACAAGGTTCAGATGCCCCAAAATCTTCAAGAGAGACCAGGGTATGCATTTCCTAAATGAAACCATTCATGATCTAAGAGGAGAATTCAGAATGCATCATCAGAAGATTACGCCTATCATCCCTAGGCAAATGGAACCGCAGAATATTCCAACAAGATTCTTGAGAACACACTCACAAAGATATGCAATGCTAATCGCAATGAGTGGGATGTGCATGTACCAGTTTTTCTATGAGCATAGTGGAAAACTTGTAAGAAGTTGATAGGACAAACACCTTTCAGGATGGTCTACGAAAAAGAGGTTGTTATGCATATGGAATACATTATCCCTAGTTTGTGCATTGCAGTGATAACCAACATGGATGACGAGCACATTATGGAAGAGTGTCTATCACAACTTGATGCGCTAGAGGAAGATAGAATCATTGTTTGTTTTCACCAGCAGGTGGATAAGGTACACGAGAAAGTTTGTCATGATAGACATATTAGATAGAATACTTTCAAGAATGATCATTTTGTGTTTCTCTATGATAGTAAGTGTGTGCACTTTCTGGTGAAGTTTAAGATCCACTGGCTTGCACCCTATACGATCAACAAAATCATAGAGGGAGGAGCGATATGATTGGCTAAGTTAATTGGTGAATTAGTTCCTGGATATATTAATGGTAGTCGCATAAAACCTTACAGGGATGATCCAATCCATGTGTGTGCTAAATGAATATATGTCTGGTAGAATTTCTTAGTGCCTGGATAGTTTTGAGAGGGCGCAGGACTTTAAAAAATTCTATCAGAGGTTATAAAAATTCTTTCCAAGATTTGGTGCACCAAAGCTTGAAGGAGCCCAGGTGCCTGTGAAGTCAACACAATAGCCATGCCAGGAGGTTGTTACAGTCGCGGATGGTCTAGAAAGTAGCCATTGGAATAGTAAATCTGGACAGGAAAAATTTATTACCGTTTGGAGGAGTGGGTAGCTTTCATTTAATGAGGATATTACAGAAGATTCGGGGCCATTTGAGAATTAATGAAGTTGCATCAACAAACATAAGGTCGTTCAGGTCGTGGCATCGCTATTAATATGGCATGGAGGTCTTCATAAGCCCCCTTTTATTTCTGAGTTATCTAATCAAATGTTCTCTTTTTTCTCGCTCCCTTTGCCAATTCTTATGTCTGCAGAGTGGGAACCACTTGAAGAAATGTTGTGACAATAGGGCTTAGGAAATTTGATTCCATAAACCATGACTGCAACTAATCCTACCCCTACTGTGTCGCGAGCACCTTGTGCCAGTGGCACGCAGAAGAAAAAGAAAGGTCAAACATTGGGTACCAGGAAGCCTCCACGGAAGCATACCCCGAAGTCTAAACTAGCTCCTGGCTCAAATAGGAAGAAGAAACCGATGGAAGATGAATCAGAGGTAAATGTTCCAGAGGAAGGATTTGTAGAGGAAGTGGAACCAATTTCGTAGTGAATTTGGTGCACGATAACTACCTCTGGCTAGGAATACAAATTCCCATTTATGATATGATCATCCACCATATTATAGGCTTTCCATACCAAGGAGAAGACCCTGCAAAAGCCTTCTAAGGGAAGAGTCAGGATAAGCAAGTCGTAGACAATATGAAGCAGAAATATAAAGTGATTTGTATTTAGCACCATTAACGACCCCACGGTCATATTTTCTACACAGATATTGGCGTGCAAACTGATGAGGAAGTGTTGCACCAAATAGGTCAACACTAGTCATTGCGTTAGCTGTGCAGTGTGTCAAAGGGGTCTAGTACAATTGGGCAAAGTATGTATGCCAAGAATTTTTGGAGAATGTCCAGGAGGCACAGGAAGAAGGGAAGTTGTTCCATTATGCATGGTTGTTGTTGCTCATCGCACTCATTGGATGGAAGCCGCCATCACAATCACAACTCCCCATAATTGACCATGATCTATGTGCAATAGTCCTCTTTGTGGGTGAAGAATAATCCATCATGGGTGACAGAAAATAAAATATTTTGGGTCTTATTCGAGACATAACTCCATCAGGTTGTTGTGTCAAATTTGCACCTCTCACCAACCTTATATGACCAATACAAGCACATTGTAGACTTCAAGGCTTTATTTTACAATGTGCACATCCATGCAAGGGTAGATATGTCCAAGGTGTGCTATGACCTACCTTACCTTGTCACAAAATATAATCCCGTCTAGGTAACCACCAACTGGCATCCCTCTTGGTTGATTTCAACAATATATGTAGACACTACCTCTTCCACCCCACACAATCCATTTGCATCAAAACTAGGCACCAAGAAAGACACAAAGAAAGATACACATGAGACCACAACAATGAATAAGACAAAGGAATAG
Source organism: Pinus albicaulis (assembly GCA_034641835.2). Lineage (NCBI taxonomy): Eukaryota > Viridiplantae > Streptophyta > Pinopsida > Pinales > Pinaceae > Pinus > Pinus albicaulis. The sequence goes on along the minus strand of CM076584.1, from coordinate 227,256,623 downwards.
CCAAAGGACACTGTGGATGTTCCCAGTGATGAAGAGTTGGAGGATATTGATGGAGACCGTGTAGACTCACCTTTAACATAGACAGACACCCATCGAGGCACCAAGAGAGGGCCCCAGTCCTTGATAGGCCTCCGCAGGAAGATGAAAGAAACAAAGAAGACAAGATCTAAGCCTCTTGTGTTACAGAAGGTGATTTTGAAGAAATTGGAAATGTTGTAAGGACAATCACAAAATAATCTTGGAGTACCATTGAGAAATAATACAAGACCGTCCTCGAGGATGTGTAGGAAGGCCTCCAGCAAAAAAGGGTTCAAGTGAGTGAGATTCAAGAGGGAATGAATCAAGAGAGCACGGTTCAAGTGAGGGTGATTTCAATCAGCACTTGAGTCACCGAGTCAACTCTAGAAAGCAGATTAATTCATATTCCTAGCACAATGATCCACTCCTCTCACCTAAGATATTGTTCCACTGCCCATGCTTGGTCAAATATTGGAGTGAACTTGGCCACACTACCTAGTGACCAAATGCACATTATGGACACAATGATCATGAACAAGTTGCAATATCAGGATTAACGTTCGTTGTGCCCCACTTCAGAAGAAAAAAAATAGGCCTACACATTATATTAGGGGAAACAACTTGTCGAACAAGCAGAGAGCACTGCAGAAATCCAGTGCACATAGCTCGAATCACTCATCAACTAGCTCTGCTCTGAGATCTTGGGATTGTAGGTATCAAATAACACTGCAGCCACTACAAAATACGAGAATCTTGCATCCGCGCTAAAGGATTTACAGAAGTAAATCGAGACAGTGCGTGCGAACCTAGAACAAAATATTGCAAACCTAGAGACCAAGCTCCAGCCAAAGACATGCTAGAAGTCCGGGCACAACGAGCTGTCGTTATTCAGCAAGAAACACTTTGGGATATGGAAACACCTTTTTCAAGGACGAAATGGGGATATGGCCCTCCACCCAAGAATATCCAGCACTTCAAAAATTGTGGATTGACATTTGGGATAAACAATAGCAGTTTGATGATATTCGGGTCATCATGCAGACCTTGGTTCCCGCCCAAAGATTAGCCTGGTTGCAAGAAGTATGAAATATTCAGGATGAGATGGATGCGTTGTGTTGAAAGGAGAAGCTCTTGGAAGCAAGGACCCAACCTTGGGCGAATGAAGCACTTCAGTTATCAAAAAACATTAAGGTTGTGCCTAAGGGACTTTTCTTAACTCAAAACAGCATCATCTTGGCAGTGGAGGACCCTTCCACATAAAATTTAGTCGAACAAGTGCATAGCGCTACAATGTAGTGTGTCGAGGCCATCCAAACTCTGCATGAATCCATCCAGGCGCTCAAACCCAAAATGCAGGAATATGGAGCAGAGTGACAAGAGGACGAGTCATGAGTTTGTGTTGGAGGCCTGTTATGCTAGGGTCCCCTAGGACGAGTCTTGAGTCATTTTTGTCAATTTTTTTAATGTGCAGCATGTAGGCCAAGGGGCTTTGGAGTGGGTCAAAGCTCCTTATTTTTGTAACGAGAAAAAAAGGGTAAAGCATGGGGCATAGACCACAGTTTGAGTCCATGGTTTTTGTGTGCCTAATTCATATAAAAATGGCATATATGAGTCAATTCGAGAAGCTATCAATCATCTATCTATTTTTTGTGAATGTGATTTTAGGAAAGTATATGTGATAAGTTTGAGTAGAGATAGGCTCCAATGGTTGTGTGTATTGGGTGCAGGAATTGCACTTAAGCAAACTCCTCAACAATTAATTGTCAACTCGGGGGTTTGTAAAATTAGAGACGAAGCACAGACAATGCCAAAAGTGGTATGAAATTTTCCTATTTTATATTCCTACTTCTTAATTGAATTCTTGCAGAGTAAAAAAAAAATTCCAAAGGAAATTAACACTTGTGGAAGAATTAAATAAAAGTAATATTCATATTTCTTTTGATCAAATTTAACTGCTGAATAAAATCCTATGTTTATCTACAATAGAGGTACTTGGTAGTTTCAAAAAGCGGGCCCTTAAAATAACCTGCCTTCTAATGGTTTTCCTTCTTACACGGGTCGTTCCATCAATACTACAATCTACTTGCACTAGTGCAGGCACAAAACTCTGTGTGAAAAGTATACTTCATACTTTTACTGAAGACTTATGTCTTCGTGTAGGGGATCAAAGCCAAAATCTTTAGAGCACTCTGTCCCTATAATAAGACACTAGTTCTTGTACCAGAACAGAGCTTCCTACACCAAGTTATCGATTTCGATAAAATAAAGAAGCATGTTAGCTATAAAATAAATTGTGAATGTAACCAGACTTTGGAAATGACTTCCACATGAAAGGAAATTATTTTAATTAACTGAACCTTTCAAAATGTAAATTAAAAATTGAAATAAGAACAAGCTTTGAAAAATTTAAGAAAATCAATCTTCTGTCAAAGGTATTGTTATCACCCAAAAATTTTCAAAACATCATTGTGTCAACTTTGTTTTTGATCATGGTCTCAAAATGGGTTTGAAAGTCATTTTAGGATTTGGTTAAGGGTAGGCTAGATTTTTTATAAGTTTTAAGGTCATCATTGAATTCAAATAAAGTTTTTTAAAGGTCCATTCCATTATCAGATACTCATATTTTCCATTTAGGAGTCATTCCATAAGGTTTCGGGTTAAATTTTTGTAATTAGCCAAGAATCCTCCCTTTCGTAGCACCGCTAGTTCAAAAAAGTGAATTTGCGCTATGAAAGCGCTAATACTTTCGCAGCGCAAACTGGGAAAAATACACTATGGGCACTACAAAAGCGCAGTTTCTTAACCATATTGTCAAGCTAAAATTTGTCAGAATCCGATAGGAAATGATAGGATAGTGGTATGGTGAGTCAGTTAGTGATTAGATTCAATGTACTTACCTGTCTCAAAGTCATCATCATCATGATAGGGCATGAATGAGGCATCATTCAGTTATGAGATGACATTTCAAATTCAAAATATCGCCTAATTTGGTCGTTATCATTTTCATTTGCCTCCATACGAGTGTTTGAGCTCTAAAGCAGTCAAGCTAAGCCTGTGGTTGTTCTATACAAAGGCTATGTTCATCCTAATCAAGTGAGGCTGTTTCATATACTCAAGCGAGGTTGTTCATATCTTAATCAAGTGAGGTTTTTTTATAGATTAAAAAGAAGCTGACAGGTTTTTTTAAGAAGCATGGCAGAGGAAAAGAAATTCCACAAAGGGGGACATTTCTTAGGATATGAGCCTGAAAATATGAAGGCTATAATTGAATATCAAATAGTGGTGGAGGCTTTTAGCAAAGTAGGTTGTCTCCGGTTTGTGAGAAGCTGCAAGGTTGCCATACATAGGTGTCTAAAGGATTTTCCTTGCACTTCAATGGAAAAACTACCAAATTTGGGATGTTAAATGTGCTAATTACACCTAAGATTATTGCTTCTATGACAGAAATACCAAATGGGCAGGAAACTTGGTTTAAAGGTTTTAAATTTGACATGGAACCATGCAATGAATTCATGAAACCTGAGTTTACAGATATGGACCTAAATAATGAAATATCTAGAAGTTGTATCAAAGACACTTATGCAAAGTTGTTCTTCAACATTCAAATATACTTTACATGTGAAGGCAGATACCATAAAGTTTATACTTATCATTTCAAGCTGCTTCTACATTTAACAGGTATGATATCACTAGATTTTCCCTTTTATTTACATAGGAGCCTTGCCAAAATGGATAATAAAGTACAAGCCAAATATTATGGTTGTGAAACATATTTGTTTCACCATGGTTTGATAAAGTTATTGGTTTTGAATGATCTTCAAAAAATAAGCAAGGATTGGTATTCCTTTTCATTTATGAATGGTTTTAAACTGGAAACCCTAACCCCAGCTAGAAACCCTAAAACTAAAGGAACTCCTTCCCCACTAGTAGCAGAGTCTAGTCAACCTATGGTTGCAAAATAAAAGAGGTTTGTAAAGTTGAAACCAAGGAAGAAAGTTGAGAAAAGGACAAGTAATACACAAGTGCTTATTGCACCAAATCCATCACATGCAAAACATAGGTCAAAAAGTGTCAAAGAGGCAAAACAAAAACAATTTCCCAGCAAGCAGGAAATCAAGAGAGTGACAAGAATCCAAGCAGTGGAATTTAAAGGAAAAACAGTTGCTATAGCTACAGAGGATAGATCAGTGATAAAAATAAATTTAGATGACATCCTTCATGAAATTGATATAGAGGATTCACACATTGTGCAAGCTAATTTCATTGGAGTAGATGAACAAAAACAAAAAAAGGTTAAGTCAGCAAAGGAGCTTGAATTTGAGGCTGAAAATGCAGCCTTTATCTTTCAAGCAAGGAAACCTTTAACTAGGCATGCTAAGAAGCTCAAGGAAGGCAACAAGGAGGTCCAAGAAACTATTGAAATAGTTAAATTCGCTGAAGAAGTGGTTGATCTCTCATCACCAATAGTAGAACATGCAACCAACAAAAAAATGAAGGAAAAAGAAGAAATGACAGAGTGTCAACATCTTGAGGAGAAATTGAGCTTAAAAAATCAAGAGATCGCTATGATGAGAAAGAGAGCCAGAAAGCATAGTATTGAGAAAAAATAGTTCAAAAGAATGAAGGTAGTATGGGAAGGTCAGACTGGTTCTAGGTCTGAAATTCCAAGTAGTGCAGAACAGTTTTTCACATGGACAGTTCTAGCCATCAAGGAAGCTAAATTCGTCAGAGTAATCAACACTCACTTAAGAGCCAGTAATAGAAGACTTAGAGATCAAGTGGATGATTTGGAGCAGCAACTGAAACTGACTCAAGATGAACTAAAAAACAAAGGTGCAAAATGACAATCATTAAAAATGTCAAAAGCTAAATCAAGTGAAAAAATTTAAGAAGGACCTCATGAAAAATGTGCTTTTCAGTTCATATGACTTTTTGTTTTGATGAAACAAGTGGTATTTTGAGTTTTGGCACATTTTTGGTTTTCATTTTGAAAAAATCTGGGAAAAATGCTCACTCAGCAGCTTTGTAGCACAAAAAGTGCAAAAAGAGTGTAATATTCCCACTTTAGCACACAGCTAAAGGGAATATTAAATTTTTTTTTTATCACCTAGCAGCTAAATAAATGGGTAAGGAAGCCCATGCATATCAAAAACATGAATAAAGTCCCTCATAATGTGAAATGGGATAGTCATAAGAGCTGGATTTCACACCCTTATGTGTGAAAGAGGACATTTGCATGGAGACAAGGTCAAGTTTGACCAAGTCAACAACGCTGAGATAGGAGGTGGATAACACTTTGAAAGACAACGCAGTATGAAGGGGAAGATGGTTATTTGGTGAAGGAAACCCTAATGAGTGGGACCCATGGAGAGAGGGCTTTCACTTGTTTAAAAGGAGGGCAAGGCAGCCATTGTTATTCATGATTTAGATTATTGATTTCATTGTCTGTTTAGACTTTGTGCATTCTCCTGCTGTTTAGCAGAGTTGCAGTGCTACTTAGAACAAGGATTTCCTATTTAGGAATTCCTCCTCCTTTCAAGAGAGGCCTCTTGAAGGAGTTTGTACTTCATTTCTCCACACTTAGGCTTCAGGCCAAGCATCCTCCTTCAACTAAAACACAGTTTCTATTTAGAGCTGAGTTGTGTTGCAGGGTGTTGCAGTGGAGGTTCCTCAACACCACTTCCTGGGCTTATATTTTAGAGGAGGGAGCTTCCTTTCCTTTGGGTGATCAGTTGGGAAGCCCTTGGAGCATATTGCAGATCTTGGCACTTGGCCAATACATCTTCTTGCACCTACAACATAGTATCCCTTAGTGACTGCGTTATTTTCAGTGATTATTTGCAGTGAGCGATTGCAGTGTTTGTCAGAGGGTGAGATATTCAGTGTTATGATCAGAATTTCACTTGGAAGATACATTGGAGGAGGCCTATTCATTGGATGCATCATCTTCAGCCATCTCCATCCAGATCTAGTCCTTGAGTTGTAGCTTCTACCCCGCAACTCCGACATTTTGCAGTTTTGCATATTTCAGCCAATCCTTCCAGGATTGTCTTGAAATAGTGTTTGGGAGTGTAGATATTATCTCCCATCATTGTATCAGCCATATATATGTAGATATATGATGTTTTGTATTTCCTGTAGCAATTCTCTCTCTATGACTGCACAGTTTTGATCCATAGACATTCTGCTATGTATCAACATTTCACTATTCACATATGTATTCATGGGAGGCTTGTTTGCCTTGATCATTTGATGTGTATTGCACTTATTTGCTGCTGATATATATAATAAAATAGATTTACGGTTTTCATACATCTTGGTATGATCTTATCATTGCTACTCCATGTTTATGTTCATGTATTGCTGGATCTCCAACTTTAGAATATCTTAAGATATTCTTATTGTTGTAGAAATTCCCTATTTTGGGATATTACAATGGTATCAAAGCATAGACTTGGCTCAGCTTATGGAACTCAACCATGATGCTATCAAGAGAAGAGAATATGAAGACTCCATTATTTGGAGGAAAGAAGAAGGACAGGCTTTCAAAGTTTCTTCCTAAATCTGTACACAACATTCAAGAAGATCTCAAGGAGATCAGAAGGGAGATGTGCATAGAATCTCCCAGAGGATTTGAATCTGAATCAAAATCTAGAATTTCACATAATGAGTGTGAGCATGCAGCCACACACATTGATGCATAGCACAGTCACATGCCCAAATTTTCCATGAGAGAGATGGATAAAGAAGGAATGACTAGGAGGGGAACTCTTAGTGATTTTCTGCAAGAGTATGTATCTCAAACTCAGAAGTTTAGAGATCATGTTACTTTTATGGAGTTTTGCAAGATCAAGGTGAAGAGAAGAAAGCAGCATAATATGGATAGATTTCTCCTATCTAATTTTGATGGTTCACCTACTTGTTTAGCCAGATCTTGGGTGGAAGAACTAGACACCTTTTTGCAGCACCACCAAATTTTTGAAGATGAAGCAATCAAATTTGCAGCACTGCATCTTAGAGGTAAGGCCTATGCATGGTAGATATTTGAGTCTTTCTCTTTGAAAAATGCAAATAATTCTTCTTATGCAAGGTTTATTAAGGCATTGGTGGGAAGGTTTGATGGAAAAATTTCTGCAACACATGTGGAGAAGTTAAAAAAACATAAACAAAAAAAACCCTTGCATGTGATGGAGAAAACTATAAACTCAAATCCACTTCAGAAACCCATGGAGGAGACTGACATCTTGCAAGATACCTTTTTAGAGGCACATCCACTATCTCATATTCCTGAATAAGAGGGCATGGGGATCTCTTTTTAAAAAGAGGATCCAATACTTGGGAGTTTGTCCATACATGTTGATTAGGAGAAGGGCAACAGCGCTGTCATGTCTAGAGTTTATCTAACACCTCATGCAGAGGAAGAGGGAGCTCTTGCTCCAACTAGAGGTATTCTTGCATTATTGCAAGAAATTCCCCAGGATCTCACATGTGGATATCAAGGCACAACTCATGATTTATATGTGTCTTTGATAGAAGGGTGTGAACCTATAGAGATATAAGGAGGAGATAGGGGGAATGACCATCATCATGTGATGAGGATCACACACCCCTGTCTATTTCGTGAGGTTGATGTACCTAAGAGGGAGACTGGATTGCACAGTGAGAGAAGGGATAATTTTTTCCATACATATATGCAGTCTACTCTTGATGAGGATGTCTCATTGCATGGATACATTTCACCAAGGAGACCACCAGATCAGCAGATGATGAGATATGATTCACATTTTGAGGCACCATTCATTGATTTCAAAGGAGTGGATACCTTGGGAGGTCATTGTACAATGCTAAGAGTCTTGGGTAGAATCAAGGAGGAGAGAGGCATTCTCTCAACATCATCTTTACCCACTCTCATTTCATATTCTGCACTGTGGAAAAAGCAGCAGGGGAAGGATAACAACCTTCCAAATTGCATCTTTGGCATGGGATATGTCAAAGAGAACGATGACCATATGAAAGATGTTATTCATGATATATCTTCAACACTGTCACTATGGAGGATAGATCCATATTGGAACTCCCAGCTATTGGTGGAGTATTCCAAGGATCTTTTCACTTACATGATATTGGATGACCAGTTGCATGAGGAGGGATATTCAGTCAGAGATGGGGTCATCTACTACCATGGTAGGGTCTTCTTATCTGGAGCTTCCAAACTCAAGGATAAGTTGCTACAAGCAGCTCATGGAGATTTCCTTTTCAGCCACACTTATTCTATGAGGACATACCACACCATCATGGAGGGGTATTTTTGGGAAGGCTTTGAGGAGGAGATGTATCATCATTTGAGGAGATGCATGGATCATGTAGAGATGGAGGATATACATAAATCTTTGAAAGAGTTAGCATAGTCACCTCTTTCCTCTTTGAGGATGAGAGGAGACTCATCTATGAGCCACTCCATTTGTATGAGGAAATTATATGGTGAGGGTATTGTTTGTTTGCATAAGGATTTGTATAATGTATATATGCATCCCTTAACCATATATGTGCAGGATATTTCTCAAGGAAGGAACATTCTTCCTTCTAGACCTCATGGTCTGCTTGAGGCCATGAACATTATTGATGACTACTCCCTAGGAGGACTTGGGGAGGAGATGTATTATGGAGAAAATGCTCACTTTGTACCATACATCATTCACTTTCTTCAAACATATGAGGAGATTGGGACAACAAGCAAGTGGTTGAGAAGCCACACTTTTTGTCACTCTCTTTCGCAATTGAGGATCAAACTGAGTTGATTAAATTTGAGGGACCATTGTCCTTCTCCCTTGCTACATATGGCAGCAATTATGGTTCTCATTATGGTTCCTTATGTTGTTTTTGTTCTTGTTTTTATTGGGAGCATGATTGGGCGAATGGCACATTGGTTGGATGTGTCCCTTGGGGGAGAGATTTCCGACATTTTTTGCATTACATGTTCTAATGGGAGCATAAGAAGTAGTATGGCAACCATAGCCAAAAAAAAATTCTTTTATTAGGTGAGCCATGGGATTTATTGGATGCCATATGATGGTGACTTCCAACTCATCACATATGAGGTGATTTGGGCCAGCATGCTTCATAACGTTGGAGGAGAGATCCTTGGAGGTCTATTCTTCATCTTGCCACTTGAGGGAAATATTATTGCAGCCCAAGATCAACATATACTCTGCACTTATCCTAAGTGGAGAGGAGGAAAGTGTGTGGTAGGCTATTTTGTCTACCAAGATCAGATTTTCAGCCCATCTACATTGCAGGAGCTGAAGGTGGAAGAGGATTTTCAGGAGTTGTCATGTTGGGAGGTAACTCATTTTGTATGGATGATTGCTTGGGGATGGGAGCTTCATATGGGGATGGTAGATCCCAATTCATATCAGACCTCATGCCTCAAGAAGGCCCGTCAGTTTTATCTTTGTAATTTCTTGAGGACAAACAACATTTGGGAGGGGAGGACTGTAATATTCCCACTTTAGCACATAGCTAAAAGGAATATTTTGTTTTTATCACCTAGTAGCTAAATAAATGGGTAAGGAAGCCCATGTATATTAAAAACATGAATAAATTCCCTCATAATGTGAAAGGGGATATTCATAAGAGCTGCATTTCACACCCTTATGTGTGAAAGAGGACATTTGCATGGAGACAAGGTCAAGTTTGACCAAGTCAACAGTGCTGAGATAGGAGGTGGAGAACACTTTGAGAGATAGTGCAGCATGAATGGGAAGAGGGTTATTTGGTGAAGGAAACCCTAATGAGTGGGACCCATGGAGAGAGGGCTTTCACTTGTTTAAAAGGACGGCAAGGCAGCCATTGTTATTCATGATTTAGATTATTGATTTCATTGTCTGTTTAGACTTTGTGCATTCTCCTGCTATTTAGCAGAGTTGCAGTGCTGCTTAGCACAAGGATTTCATATTTAGGAAGTCCTCCTCCTTTTAAGAGAGGCCTCTTGAAGGATTTTTTACTTCATTTCTCCACACTTAGGCTTCAGGCCAAGCATCCTCCTTCAGCTACAGCGCAGTTTCTGTTTAGTGCTGAGTTGTGTTGTAGGGTGTTGCAGTGGAGGTTCCTCAACACCACTTCCTGGGCTTATCTTTCAGAGGAGGGAGCTTCCTTTCCTTTGGGTGATCAGTTGGGAAGCCCTTGGAGCATATTTCAAATCTTGGCACTTGGCCAATACATCTTCTTGCACCTACAACGTAATATCCCTTAGTGACTGTGTTATTTTTAGTGGTTATTTGCAATGAGGGATTACAGTGTTTGTTGGAGGGTGAGATCTTCAGTGTTAGGATCAGCCTTTCACTTGGAAGATCCATTGGAGGAGGTATATTCATCGAATGTAGCATCTTTATCCATCTCCATCCAGATCCAGTCCTTGAGTTGCAGCTGCTACCCTGTAACTCTGACATTTTTCAGTTTTGCATATTTTAGCCAATCCTTCCAGGATTGTCTTGAAATAGTGTTTGGGAGCATATATATTCTCTCCTATAATTGTATCAAACATATATATGTAGATCTATGATGTTTTTTATTTCCTATAGCAGTTCTCTCGCTATGACTGCGCAGTTTTGATCCATAGACATTCTGCTATGTATCAACATTTCACTATTCACATATGTATTCATGGGAGGCTTGTTTGCCTTGATCATTTGATGTGTATTGCACTTATTTGCTACTGATATATATAATAAAATGGCTTTATGGTTTTCATACATCTTGGTATGTTCTTATCACTGCTACTCCATGTTTATGTTCATATATTGCTGGATCTCCAACTTTAGAATATCTTAAGATATTATTATTGTTGTAGAAATTCCCTATTTTGGGATATTACAAAGAGTGAAAAGCGCTACAAAACTGCTGTAGCAGCTTTTTTCACTCTTTCTCATAAATTTTTGAAGGGAAAATATATGGATTACGACTTGAAATTTCTAGAGGAGTTGTGTTAAATGATAATGAAGATAATCCTGGAGGAAAGAAACCAAAATTTTGAAAGTAAAAGGGTAAAAAGGTTGCACTACAAAAAGCGCTATGAAACTGTGTTGTTTTCATAGTGCAGGTCTATTTTAGCTATTTTGAATAGTTTGATGGTGGTTTCGGACAGCTGGGACTTAAGAATGGTTTTGGGCAGGTATTAATTTAGTTTCTAACAGTAAATAACCTCAAAGTGATGGTTTCATGATGGTCAGAGTGTCTCAAGAATGCAAAGAATCCTATGCCTAGAAACATGGGATAGTTTCCTAGTTTAATGGAGATTAGTATTGAGGTCATAAAGAGTTGGAGCTTATCATCTAGATTCGACCTTATGTAATCCACTTGGAAAATGATCTAGTCTAGTTTAGATAATTTTTTTATGAGTAAAGTTAAGGAGTTTGAATCCTATTTGTAATAGGATTGTTTATTATATTTTCAGTTGTCATTTTGTAATAAATACCATGTCATATGGTTAGGCAAGGTGTAAAAAAGTAGTAATTCGATGTATCTAGCTTAGGGTAAGGTTATCCTATGTTGTAAATGATCTATAAAAGATGAATAAGTTGAATATGCATCGGTTGGACATTTTAAGAAAAAGACCGTGTTTATTGTAAGTGACTGGTTTTCAGCTTAATATAGATTTTTCCACATATCCAAATTGAGATTCATAAATAATTCTAGTGTGTTCTTGTTCTAATTGCATATTTTTAGTACCGTATTGCAGTGGTGTTTTCTTATTTTACTCATAATTCATCATTGATGCTCTGACTTCGTCCATATACAAACTGACTGTGTGTTTTACAGTTTCACGTGTATATCTCTTGACTAGAACTCTAATATGCCTTAAATTACATGATAAGTAGATTTTTTGGTTTTACTGAAGCTATTTTGACTCCATAAGCCCAATGTGCACTTGCTAATGTGATTTACAGCCAATATCTATCATTTATCTGCTTATTACCCCACATAGAGTTAGCCATCTATATTTCTATCAAAAATCAGTAATCCTTGAGAGAGCCCTCGTAGGTTGAGGAGGCTAAGCCTCAATCAAAAGATCGATTTGAAACAGTTACATGAGATTTATTTTATTAGCAGCCTATCAAGTTTGATTTTGTGATAACATTTTGGTGCATCTATCAGGAGTTTAAAGATTATACTTTCCCGAGATTTTGAAGCTCAACTTCTAAAGGTATCAGGAGCTCGAAAGCTTTTAGAGGCTACATCTGACTTGGTGATTCCATTTAAAGTTTATATAATCAAAGGTGGCTTCAAGAAGGAGATACACGAGGATTAATCCTGACCCAGAGCCACCTACTATCATGGAAAATCCAAACACCATTTCAAGAGGCAGTCAAGGCATTTCTGAAATATCAAGTACTCCATCTCATTCGAAATCCTTGTCCTCTGAAATATCAAGAAGTCCTGAAGATAAAAGAGTTGATGATAAAATTCATAAAGTTTTGTTTATATCAGAAAGTGAAAAAGAGCTAATTGAAATTATCTTAGACTTGCATAAGAGAGGAATTGATACCTCAGCTCTAGTAACACAAGAAGACAAAGAAGAGTTTTGTGAAGATGTTACTTCTGATTTGTTATTGGAAAGAGAGTCTTTAGATAAATTGAAGGAGCTTGATTCTTTTGAAGTCTTGTTGAAATGTAAAGCTGGTTTACCTCTTCCAAATTGGAGCTCAATTGTTAGTGGCCCACAAAGACCAAACAGTCCTCCTCATAGTAGTTTTTCATCCTCTATTTCTGCCATTCCTAAAGCTAATATAGTACCTCTAACCATGGCTAGAAATCCACCTGCTGCACCTGCTAGATATGCCCCTCTTGATCTTCCAGCTGTATTACATGACCTCCATAGAAAATATGTTGCTAGAATCAAAACTTGGGGAAGTGATGAAGACATTACAGCAGAGGAACATGTGGATCAATTTAATGATTTTATAGACAGGGAGGAGGTTGATGATGAAGATGTTAAGTTGAGGTTGTTTGCTCAGAGTTTAATTGGTGAGGTTGGAAAGTGGTATAAATCCCTTACTCCTAGGAGTATTCATAATTGGAATGAGTTTGAAGATGTTTTTATAAGAAAATGGGGAAATAGAACTAATCCAGTACAAGCCCTCACCGAGTATAGTACTTTGAAGAGAGTTTCTAATGAATCTGTTCAAAAATTTTCAAAAAGGTTTAATAAGTTATTAGACTCTATTCCTACTCATTTGAAACCACCACAAGCCTTAGCTCAAATGATGTATGCTGAAGCTTTTGACTATGAGTTTTCCATACTGCTGAGAGAAAGAGAATCCCCTACACTTGCTGAAAGGCAAAGTGATGCAATGAAGGTGGAGGTCAACTTGATAGCAGCTAAAAAGTAAAAAATGGGTAAGAATAAGTTGAAAGAAGAAGAGAAGCCTTCCTCCTCTACCTCTCGGGATAAGCTAGATTAAATGCTAAAAACAATGGAAAATTTGATGGATAGATTAGCCCTTAGGAATACCTCTGCTCCTCCTGTACAACATGAACCTCAATTTAGAAACCCTCAGTTCAGGAGACCTCAGAATCAACAAAGGCCAAGGGAAAACATAAATCGGCAGCTTGATCCTCTAGTGAGACCTCCTTTCCAACAGAACTTGGTTGATGAAGAAGATGATCCTGAAATTCCTGAAGAGTCTATTCACTATTTTGATGAGTAAATGTTTGGAATTTTCTTGAAAAAATAATAACACGATAAATCATACCAAACTAATCATGAAGAGGAAACATCAGATTATCTAAAGGGGTATCAACATGCTATTTTTGAGATGCAAAAACAATACAATCTTAGAAATACAAATGTGCCTATCATTGCAAACAAAAATCAGCCTAAGAAAGATACACCAGTTGTCCCTCCTATCAAAGAAGCTGAAAAAATTGTTTATGTTTTCAACCTTGAGAATGAAATTTCTAAGATTAATATATCATTCCATTTTGGTGAGATTCTCAAGGTAGATGAATATAGAAGCAAGATTGTTAAAATGTTAAATTCATAACCAAGAGTTGTTGATATCTGGAATGTATTAGAAGATCATCCAACCATATATTTGGGTCCAAGACTAGAAGATGAATAGAATGAGCAAGTCCCATCTTTTTATGTAAGCCTTAGCATTCATGACATGACATTGCATAATTCTATGTTGGATTCAGGGGCCTCTCACAATATTATGGCCAAAGTAACCATGGAAAGAAAGGGATTAGAAATAACTAGGCCATATAAATACATGTTTTCTTTTGATTCGAAAAGAGTTCAATGCATTGGTTTAATCAAGGATGTTGTTGTTGGTCTAACACAATTTCATGCTAAGACTGTACTCTTGGACACCGTAATATCAGACATTCCACTGAATTTTGGTATGATGTTGTCAAGGTCATGGGTAGCAAAAATTAAAGGTACAATGCAGATGGATATTACTTATGTTACCATTCCTATTTTTGGTGAGCAAATAATCTTATATCGAGAAACAAGAATGGCATACATGGTGAGTAGTAAAGACAAACCACAAAATTTTCCAATTTATGCTCTTGATACTGAACTTGGTTCTGCTATTATTTTCAATGAGTTGAATAATGAAGCAGAAGAGGAGAGGAAAGCAGAAAATCAAAGTTCTGAAATTCAGCAGTCTAAAAATCAGCAAACAGAAGATTAGCAAGTCAGTGATAAGGAGGTGGAAGGTTGGTGGTCATTGCATTTTGATGGATCAGCAGGCATAGAAGGAGCAGGAGCAGGGATTTGGATTAAAATACAAGTGATGAGAGTAAGTTCTTTTCCTATAAACTGAACTTTGATTGCATGAACAACATGGTTGAGTATGCATCCTTGATTTTGGGTCTAGAAGTTTTGAAAAGAATGAATGCTCAAAAAATTTCTATTTTTGGAGACTCAGAATTAGTCATTAAACAGGTTGAAGGTGTTTATCAAACAAAATATACAAGGATGAGAGCATATAGGAATTTGGTTTTGGACAATTAGAAAATTTTCAAGCCTACTAATTCATTGTCAGAACTAGAGAACAAAACTCCAATGTTGATTCTCTTACTGTGTCTGCAAGTATTTTCATTATTCCTATGCATTCTGTTGGTGTCCAGATAAGAATGATTTATCCACCCTAATATGACATTAATTTTATCAATCCGGGAGCGTATCCTTTCAAGGCAACGCACAAGGTATATGCAGGAACAAAAACATAATCCGTCTCAACCAAGGGTTTATAATCAAGGTTCAAAACATTTCCGTGAGATTAAATCAAATACTGAACTTCAAAACAATCTTAACAGTAAAGAATAATAATAGCAACCGTAACAAAGAAAAAATTCACACACACACAGACGCAACACCTTATCAGAAGAGCGTGCCCAGCTCTCTGATCAGGGCTACGTTAGTCGCGAAGACACTTAGAACAGCAAAACCAAAAGTACTTTATTAATCTATAAGATGTGATTACAATATATTTTCGGGAACCCCCATTTACAGGAACAATATCCATTTTATACACAAGTAGAGAGAATACCGTATCTCCCCGGATTGTGTAATTCATGATTCGTAAGTACATGCACGCTGGGAACAACACAAACATCGATGTCCAGGATGTGAATATGTGCTAAGAATGTGCCCAAGGAATTGTGACTCTAGCCACAAGGATCTCCTCACCACCATTACCAAATCTCTGCTAAAAACCACTGGAGCGAGGGTTCCTGTTCTCTAAACTGCAGTCAAGCACATATCTTAGTGCTGCAAATAGGTAAGACTCCATGACTTTACTTCATTAATTAAAATATTCCAATTGGACAAGTTAGGGGTATTTACCTCATAAGTTTAGCATAGTAAATGTAGGTAATTAAACACAAAAGGATAAAAAAGGATGATAAAAATGGTCAGAAAGGTAGCCAGATTTGGTGCCCAACATCTCCCCCCAACTAGCCTTTTGCATGCCCTCATGCAGTCTGCTGCCTCCATAGGTCTGGGTTCTCCAAACTATGAGCTTCATGAAGCCCAACAAGATCATACTCTAAAGCCATATTTGTCCCCAGAACTTTAAATCCATTAGAAAGGAGAACTTCCTTCCACCAATCTGCTGGAACATTGCACGTTGGGGTGTAAACTTTTGTAGGAAACCAAATAACAGGATACTGAAACCAAAGCCCCATCCACCAGATCCCACATGTTTGAATGCATACCACATATCTGGGTAATTTGGTGAGTATTCATGAAAAGTTGGGTGCCCCAAAAGGCTCTCTGTTCCGGACAGCTTTCGATGACATCATCCACCTTCTCTGACAACAATCAAGGGCATCTTTTTGAAAAACAGTTAATTGATTAATACAAAGGTCAAGGCACCACCTTTGCATCCTCAGCATTATTTCTCTATTCTCCTCAAATTTCAAAAAGGTATGGTGTTTATTGTACATTGTATCTGACCTCTGATGTTCTCCTCTTACTATAAATGGATTTGTAACTTGATTAGACTCAAAAGTGTCACAAGCATTCTGCCAATGGATTTGATTGAAAGCATAAGAGGTGAGGGCCCTCAAATGGATGCCCCCTACATACGAGACCGGGTTAAAATCTCAGTTCGGACGTAACAAATACCCATGCAGGTAAAACTCACACATCAGATGTTGAGTTGGCACATCATGATTCCTCATGATTCGGAGGAATTGTACACCATCTTATATTTCATAACTGACCTCATTTTTTATGCTCTCCATGCAGAATAAAAGAAAATGTTCATGCAAAAACAAAGAATAACAAGAAGCAGGGGGACGACATGCCATCACCTCTTGCACCAGATTGAACATATGTTCCTTATCATCTTTCAGTTTGGCCACTTTTTTTTCCAGCTACTCCATCTTGAGCTGCTGCTTCGCATGCCTTAATCTCATAATATCTATGCGCTCCACATATTCAAAGACGGTTGTGGAGGCTCTCTCCTCAGTTCTTTTGATCGCATTCTTATACTGAGCCGTAGTAGACTTCCACGTCTGTAATTAAGCCATTAAGGCATACTCTCTGGCTTCGAACAGTTGTTAAATCGGGTCTGTTTCAGTTTCTGCTTCAACCCTGACGACTTTGGATTTCCTGGCTCGCTCCTTGTACTTGTTTATTCATTTCTGCATCCTCTGCACTTTCCTTCTCAAATCCCTTACTTCCATTTTGAGCCGCATTACTTCCTTAAACTGTTGTTTGTATCTCTATTTGATGGGAAGTCTTCGCTGTCAACGCAGCTCTACCTCTTCTTGCTTGATCTGTATTTCTTCTGCCTCGATAGCTAGAGGTAAATCCCTTGGGACTGCCTCTGTCGGGCCAATGGTCGGTCCAACCTCCTCTTCCTATTCTTCTTCTGTTATTTCTTGCTTCACTCTTTTCATGCCTATGTGCTCCATTGGTTCATTCGTCGGGACCACTCTGCTTGGTCCCTCCTCTTCACCAATGGCCATTCTCTGTGACCAATGGTGACCTGGTAAGATGCTCCTCTGCCGATATGCCTGTTGGGGCCTCTTCTGTTATGGCCTTCGTTTTAAATTTGAAGCCATAGGAATGGAAAAATTTTCTTCCTCTCTTTGCTGCAGGGAACGATTTACCCTTGCTCCCATAGGAAGAAAGGTGGGAAACTGGAACAAATCCTCTATATTTAGCCCTGAGGTCGACATTGGTTCTTGTGGGGCAGCATCAGCCTCACACCTTATTTCTCCCATCATTTTCTCCATGATTTATCTAGTCGGAGTGGTCACGACTTCTTCTTCAATCGGATTACCCTCATCCATTGGTTCCATATTGACAGGAGATCCCTGTGGAGTGGCCTCGGTCGCAATGTCGACCAATTTGCCCTCTTTCATTTGTTGTGGGTTTACCTCCGTGCCCATCGCACTATCTATTTTCTCGGATGACTCCACGGATGGGGATGGTTGTTGTGTAATAGCCTTGGCCGTAGTGCCAGTGGGTATCTCTGCAAATTCCATCCATTCCATGAGTTCAGCTTGCTCTTGGGGAACCGTCTCTTCTTCACGCTCTTTAGTCTCCATTTCCATCTCTTCAGGATCCTCCTGATCAATGTAATCATAATCCTCTTCATCTCCCTACATGGCTTCATCCTCCTGCATGGCTTTAGGTTCTTCTAACCTAACAGCCACAGCGGCTTCTATTTCCTCCTCTGTGGAATTCCGAAATAATTCCCATGGAATTGGGATCTTCTAAATGGCGTTCATTACTAACAACTGGACCATCCCATGGTGAGGGAGGACTACCAACACCTTTCGCGCCCCTCGAGCCGAATTTTCCATCAAATGAAGGCTCCTTAACAGAAAATAAGGCACATTCATCGAAAAAGCCTCTGCTTGTGGAAATCACAGATGAGCCAATATGCAGAGGTGATATTTGAAGATAGTAGAATATCTTCCTTCACATGTCATATACTTTATAACAAACTCTGCAACTTCTCCCCATGGACGAGGTAATAAAGTTCTGTCGTATCTCCGACCCTTCTGCGCAATACTTTCTCAAGCTTGCAGAAAGGCTTCGGGGAGTTCTAGGAGGGGTGTTCTCCTTAAAAACCAGCGTTCTCCACCTTGCAGAAATCCACTGACTTCCGCGATGATTTCTTCTGTCACTAGAATTTCGACTCCACGAACCTGATAAACTCCTTCTTCCAAATTCAATACGAATTCCATCACAATTTCCTCATCCCATCCATTCATCCTGTCAAAGTAAACATCCCAACCTACATTTTCAAATACTTTCCATACCTCCCGATTACTCAGGACTCTCATTGAATCATCAGGTTCATGTCGCACAGATTGGCCACCCATTGCTGTAGAGGCGGAGTCAGCACGATGGCTACAGTTAGCTGGCAGGGGGGAGTGACAGGGCTCCAAACTGTTAGCAATTGAAATAACGTCATGGCCACTTTCAGATATAATGGATAAAAAGTACTAGTATGATTGGGAGTAATGACAGTCTATGGTAGTATTGTTATATATTCTCAAGATTTAATGGGGTATGTGGGGAGGTGATTGATATGACTTTCGTGTGTACAAGTGCGCATTCCAACTCATATGGTATGATTACAAGGTACTTGAAATCATTAAATTTGGTTTGGTGGGAATCGTGTGTCATAAATACCTTTACGAAGTACGTTGTCATTCATTATGACGGTTCCCTCCCCCCAACTAAATGATGGCCATCCTCAGCACGTTTGACCATCCTTTTGGAATATTTAATTAAATCCATAAAATCAATGGAGACGTATCTGCAAACTTACCTTAAAGTGGAGTAGCACTGGAAATATCTGTCGTAATATCAGCATAGTAGGTAACGATGTTAGTGAATAACATGGATAGTGAGTAACGACAACAGTGAGTAACAGTAGCTACGGAGTAACAATAGCTACGGAGTAATGGCAGCTACGGTGTAACAATAGTTGTAGAGTAACAGCAGTTGCGGAGTAACAACAAATTTGGAGTAACAACATCAGTGGTGTAGCAGCAACTTTAGAGTAACAGCATCGGCAGTGTAGTAGTAACTTCAAAGTAACAGCATCGGCAATGTAGTAGCAAATTTGGAGTAACGACATCGCCAGTGTAGCAGAAACTTTGGAGTAACAGCATCGGCGGTGTAGCAGCAACTTCGGAGTAACATCATCGGCAGTGTGGTAGCAACTTCGGAGTAACAACATTGGCAGTGTAGCAAAAAATTCAGAGTAATAGCATCAACGGTGTAGCAGAAACTTCAAAGTAACAGCGGCTACGGAGTAATAGCAGTTGTGGAGTAATAGCAGTTACCAAGTAACAACAACTTCAGAGTATCAGCAGCTACGGAGTAATAACCACATATTATCATCATTTTTCTTTTTTTCCTTTTTAAGGAAGAGTCAGGGTGTCTTCTATTGCAATAACCATTAGATCAGCTAAATCTGAAAGGGTTTTGACAAAGGCATCTTTAGAGGCTGGACAATGGTATAATTTTAGATGGTTTCCATTCACTACAAACATGGTCTGATTCTCATCAATTGTAATTAATCTAACTGTTCCATTGTTGAACACTGCATCCACTTGATATGGTCCCATCCAACGAGTGCAAATCTTGCCTTTGAAATCCTTAAATCGGGAGTCATACAGTAGCGCCCAATCCCCTTCATGAAACACCTTAGTTTTGATGAATTTATCATGCCATTTCATTCTCTGTTGTTGAACAGAAGTAGTTCTTTAGATAGCTACTGATCGGATCTCATCTAACTCATTAAGTTGTTCTAGTCAGTGTTTCTATGCTTCTAATAGATCTAAGCCTACTTCCAGAGCTGTTCTGAGTGTGCTAATTTCAAATTCTACCAGAAACAAGGGGGATTTCCCATAAACTAATTCAAATGGAGAAAACTCCATTGTTTTTCTCCATGTTGTTCTATAGGCCCATAAAGCTTATGGAAGTTTTTGTGCCGAATCCCAGCGATGACTTGCTACTCTCTTTGTCAAGATATTTTCCAATACCTTGTTTGTACTCTCTACTTTCCCATTCGCCTGTGGATGATAGGGTGTTGTCACTCTATGTTTGACCCCGTATTTCTGCATCAATTTCTCTATCATATGGGATGTGAATTTTGATCCTTCGTCTAATACAATTTCTCTAGGAGTCCCATACCGAGAAAAAATTTCTTCAAAAAGGAAGTCTTCCACTACTTGCTTTGTTTCTCTCATGACTTCTCTAGCTTTCACCAATTTAGTTACATAATCGGTACAAACTAGGATGTAGGATTTATAATAATAAGGTGGGTTAAAGGTTCCAATGAAATCGATGGCCCATTTCTCAAATGGTTCAAGGATTATTTGGGCTTGAAGAGGCATTTCATCTGCTCCCCCAAGTTGTCCCATCCGCTGACAGCTATCACACCTTCGAATGTAATCCTGAGCATCACGAAAGACGGAGGGCCAATAATATCCCATTTGCAGCACTTTATGACCTATCCTTTTTTCTGCAAAATTTCCTCCAGAGGGTCCATCATGTGCAGCCTTTAAGATCTCATAAATATCATCCTTTGCCACACAATGCCGAATCTGCTGGTCAATCCATGTATGGAAGAGATATCCTACCATCCATGAATATCGGGTACCGGTGAATGATCTTCCTTTTCTCCTTATAGGACAAGTGACGAGGCACCTCACATGTAGCAAGATAATTAGCAATATCTGCATACCACATAGTGTTAGCAGAAACTGCAAAAATATGCTCATCTGGGAAATTATCTTCAACTGGTGTATTCTTACCATCATGTTCTATCCTAGATAAGAAATATGCAACCAAATTGTCTTTCCCTGGTTTATCTACTATAGTAATATCAAATTCCTGTAGTAGCAACAACCATATTGTAACACGACCAGGGGTAACAGGTTTATTTATTAAATACCTGATGGTTGCATGATCAGTGTGCACAAAAGTAGAATACCCGGTAATATAATGCCAAAACTTGTTGATGGCATAAATGACAGCAAGGACCTCTTTCTCAGTCACCATGTAGTTTAATTCAGTAGGGGCCAAATTATTACTAACATAGTAGACCTTGTAAGGTACTTTATCCTCCTATTGTCCTAGTACTGCACCAATTGCTGTTTGGGAAGCATCTGTATGAATGTGGAAAGGTAACACCCAGTCTGGTCCTCTAAGAATCGGGGCACTGCAAAATAATTCTTTAATTCTTGTGAAGGCTATATCATAGTCATCTGACCACACAAATTCTGAGTCTTTTGTTAGTAATTGAAATAGTGGGTGTGCTACTTTTGCAAAATTTTCTATGAAACGCCTATAATAGCCAGAACAGCCAATGAAACTACGTACCTGTGTGGGTGTTTTAGGTGTTAGAAAGTGCAGAATTACCTTTATTTTTGTTGGGTCCATCCTGATTCCTTCAGCCAAAAGAAAATGTCCCAGAACAATTCATTTTTCCATCATCATGTGGCATTTTACTGTACTAAGGGAGACACACACTTGTATACATCTTTCAAGAATTTTTTCTAAATTTTTCATCCCCTCTAAGAATGAGTCCCCATATAGAGTGAAGTCATCCATATAAATTTCAACACCATCATCTATCAAATCATAGAAGATTCCCAGAATTTCCCTCTGGAATGTTGCAGGGGCATTACACAGGCCAAAAGGAAGGACCCGATATGCAAATTTTCCCTAGGGGCATGTGAAACTGGTCTTGTCTTGGTCCCTAGGAGCAATCTAGATTTGATTATATCCACTAAACCCATCCAGAAATGAGAAAAATGTCTTTCCAGCCAATGTGTCTAAAACTTTATCGATAAATGGCAGGGGAAAATGGTCCTTCTGCATTGCCTTATTTAACTCTCGATAATCCACGCAGATCCTCCATTTACCATTCTTCTTATGGACCATTAAAAATGATGAGACCCATTGGATGTCTGAGATAGGGTAGATAAAACCCACATCCAATAATTTATGAAGCTCTTCTTTCACTATGTTTTTCAATGCAAGATTCATCCTTCTTTGAGGTTGTCTTATAGGACTACAATCTTCCTTGATATAAATGTGATGGGTACATAAGTTGGCGGGGATCCCCTTCATGTCTGAATAATCCTAGGCAAAAGCTTCCTTATGCTTCTGAAGAACATCTACCAGCTGCTTCTTCTCATATTCTGACAGACTTGGATTAATATTCAGAGTTTTCCCTAGTTCTATCTCCACTTGAACACTTTCATGAGGTACATCAACATCTTCCTCTAATTATTGCACTGTTTCAATATCTTCCTGAGTTTCACAGCTTAGGATGGATTCTAAGACCTGTTGATTTGAATTTGAAATGGAACAAGGATCATTCATGAAGGAAGTGATCACGTCATCTTCTGATTCCATCTTCAACTGAAGAGCCTGCCTGATAGTAAGGACCGGTCTCACTTCTTCATCTTCGACTCTA
The DNA here is from genome assembly GCA_034641835.2 of Pinus albicaulis. Taxonomy (NCBI): domain Eukaryota; kingdom Viridiplantae; phylum Streptophyta; class Pinopsida; order Pinales; family Pinaceae; genus Pinus; species Pinus albicaulis. Next base: position 227,233,635 of record CM076584.1, on the reverse strand, counting down.
TCATAGATACAACCTTCTTGCTGCCTACTGACTTTTTAGGTGCATCTGGTTCTGTAGGTGGGTATAGTACCAAGTTATTGGTGTTATTCCCATTAGAGATAACCATATTTCCTGAATGACACCCAATATAAGCTTATGTAGTAGCCAACCATGGCCTACCCAGAATAAAGGGGTGACCACCCACTGAAGATTGTGTATGAAATACCAGGAAATCTATAAGGTAATGCCATGCATCTACTGAAATTATCATGTCTTCCAACTTCCCTACAGGTTTGACTGTAGATCGATCCACCAATTCGAACATTGTAGGTTTATGCTTCAAATTTTGAAGGCCTAATGTATGCATGGTTTCATTGGTGATGACATTGATGATAGCACCCAGGTCTACCAACACATTTGGAATCTCTACCCCATTAATTTGTATTGTCAAAACTGGGTTCCCCAGATCTCCATATTTCACTGGTATTTATTTTCCCATCATGAAGTCTGATAATTTTCCCATAACATGTATAGTGAGGGGGTCCTTAGTTTTCTTCGCAGGTTTCTTTGAACAATATTCCCTAAGAGTCTTTGCATAAATTGGAACATCCTTCATAGCTTGTAATAAGGGAATTTTAACAAATAAATTCTGCAATTCTCCTAATAAATCAAATTCAGCTTGTGGGCTTGGTTTACTAATAGTCAATCTCTCTAGGTAAGGTGGTTTAGATTGATGTTTGTTTACAGGAGGCATCTGGTTTTTAACAGTTTGTTTTGGCTCTCTACTAGTCGGTTGTGCCTCTCTTTCTTCATTATCAAGTTGTTCAATGATAACCGGAGGGGTTTGGACATTGACTGTTCGACCTGATCGCAAATTCATTTCATATAGTTCTGCAGTAGAGATACTATACGAAGGTAGGTTAAGAACATCAGCTTGATGGGCTCCTTTATTATTGGGATTAGGATTAGGCTGCATTGGAAGCTGAGGATGGATAGGTTGATTACCAGGAGGCACATTAGCGGGTAATTGGAGTTGCTATTGTGGAATCTGTTGAGGAAACTGCCCTAAAGAGGGTCCTCACCAAGTTGGAGCCCATGGTGAGCTCATACTGGCTTGAGGGTTCCATTGTTTCTACAGTGGGTACAGGTATTGTGGCCACATAGGGGGACAAGGCATGGTCTGAGGATTCATGTTGTAGTTATTGAAATACTAAGATGGATCTGGATACATACCTTGATTTCCCATCAGTGGTCGAAGTTTACATGGCTTCCTAGTTCCCATAAGCTACAATTTCTTCGTGTCCTCCCCTACTCCTTCAAACACCGCTTTCAGGCCCGGCAAGGAAGGGCATGAGCTTGTTAAATGATTCAGCTCACAGATGTCACATTTTTCTATGGAATTTAATGGGAATTCCCTTTCCAAATGATTCTTCTTACACTTCGGGTAGAATATTGCCATGGTCCTATCGAGTTCCAGCTACTTCTGCTTTACTTGCAAAGTATCCATTTGTGTTGATAGGGTACTGAGAATATCTGTCCTTAAGTTGTCTAGAAGGTTCCCGATTTCTGCTTTCGTAACACCCCTAATGGATCCTTTTATTGAATGAACCCCTAATCTGTTTCTTGCAAGCCCCCTCGAGCACTGGTTACACAAATCACAAATACCTTCAAAGGTTTCCTTGGAGATGTATCCCTTTCCCACAATATTCAATAGTTCCATTGAGTACTCTCGAAAGGATCGAAGGAGGATAACCTTCAAAATTTCCTTATCCGGATCAGAATGACCTAACCTCTGTAAGAGGTATTTAAACCTCTCCACACAATCTTCCAAACTTTCATCTTCCTTTTGTGTGAACTTGAAAATCTCCTCCTTGACGTTCCGGGATTTGCAGTAATCCTGGTACTTTTCCAGAAATGCTGTTTGCATATCATTCCATGTGGAAATGGATTTTCCTCCAAGGCCCATAAACCATCGCAAAGCCATCCCTTTTAGAGTAGAAGTAAGAATATTTAACTTCTGAGCATCTGTCGTGTAATAATACCCTCGGCACACTATGTCGAACTCAAATAAAAATGTTTCAGGATCCTCTGAAACAAGCCCATAGAAGTTCGGTAAGGCTGCCAATGGGATAGGCTTTGTAGGCGCACCAGCTCCCAAATTCCCAATGGGAAATTTGATTGTGGAAGTTGTGGGAGCCATAAATATCTTCTATAATCGCTGGGGATTTCAACAGGCTCTGTGGAAGATGGCCAGGGACTCCTCACTACTGGGACGCGAGTTACTTTAGTGGCACTTCCTCAGTCTCTTGGCGATACCAATATCCCCTTGTTTCTTCTTCTTGTGTCCTGATGGTTCAATTTCTTGACTAAAACTTCCTTTCCCTTACTAGAGCAATCCGACTCCTTCGATTTTCTACTTGCGATTTCTTCCTCTGTTATTGCCAGCACAAGATCCTCTTGGTCTGGTCTACTGTTGATTATTTCTTCCGCTGCTAGAGGACTGTGTTGTACCAAATCATCAAGGGATATCGTGGCCTACACTTTTTGATCCACTGACTGTCCCTTGGACTTCACTCTCCTAGCCCCCAGCCTTATGGCTATGCGAGAAGATTCTTCTGACTCCACCTTTTCTATAATCTGCTGAATATAAGTTTTTCTTCCCAGATTCGGTCTTCCCCTTTTTGGGGCTCTCACTCCACCCCTCTTATTTAGTTCTTTGTTCATACAAAAATTGGTATGATGGAAGGTCTGTGTATGAACCTACAATGCTCCAATCTTGGAGTAAGGCGTCAAAAGACCATTCCTTCCCCAAGATAAAAGATTTCACAAAGAAAAAAGAAAAAAAGACAACAAAACAAAAAGCTAGGGTTTCAGGCCTGGAGCAGGGCATTAAAGAACTCCTCCCTCCCTGGGACAAGAACCAAAACAACACAATCCACAGGAAGACCTAATACTCCCATATCTGAAGTAGGGTGTCAAAAGACTCCTCCCTCTCTAGGGTAAAGCTAAGGGTTCCCCACAAGAAAACACATGAAAGTTAAAAAGAAATAACTCCACTCAGGGCCTGGAGCAGGGTGTTAAAAGACTCCTCCCTCCCTAGGAAAAGAATATGGCCCTAAATCCCAAAAAAAAAACAGAAATAAACAAACCAAAATTAAAACCTATGCTCCGGACCTGAAGCAGAGTGAGAAATCTTGATCTCTCCCCAGGACGAGAGATTCACCCTCTAGTTGATTCGAATCCTTGCTTGCACCTTGTTAGTGTCCCCAACAACAGTGCCAAAATGTTGTGTCCAGGTAAGAAAGATTTATCCACCCTAATTCGACATTAATTTTATCAATCCGAGAGCGTATCCTTTCAAGGAAATCTGTAAGGTATATGCGGGAACAAACACATAATCCGTCTCAACCAAGGGTTTATAATCAAGGTTCAAAACATTGTCGTGAGATTAAATCAAATACTGAACTTCAAAACAATCTTAACAGTAAAGAATAATAACAACAACCATAACAAAGAAACAATTCACACACATGCAGACGCAACACCTGATCAGAAGAGTGGGTCTAGCTCTCTGATCAGGGCTGTTTTAGTCGTGAAGATGCTTAGAACATAAAAACCAAAAGTACTTTATTAATCTGTAAGATGTGATTACAATATCTTTTCGAGAACCCCCATTTATAGGAACAATATCCATTTTATACACAGCACGAGAGAATAACAGATCTCCCTAGAATGTGGTAATCGCGCATTCAAAAATACACATCAATTGGAACATCACAAACATCAGATGTCCAGGATAGAGAAAGGGGCCAAGAATAGGCCCAAGGAATCATGACTCAGGTTGCGCGATCTCCCTATAGCTGATCGTTACCAAATCTGTTGCAAACTGCTGGAGCGAGGGTTCCTGTTCTCCAAACTACAGTCAAGCACATATCTTAGAGCTACAAATAGGTAAGACTCCATGATTTTACTTCATTAATTAAAATATTCCAATTGTACAAGTTAGGGGTATTTACCTCATAAGTTTAGCATAGTAAATGTAGGTAATTAAACACAAAAGGAGCAAAAAAGATGATAAAAATGGTCAGAAAGGTAGCCAGATTTGGTGCCCAACACATTCCACAGAAAAATCTGAGGTTGAGATTCACCATAGACCAGCTACCCCTGATAATATTACTCATTGGCAAGTTTTTTAGGATGATCAATAAGTGAAAAAATTTATTGAGCTGAAATAAGAGTTTCAAAATATACAAGTAGATCAGCAAAACATGTTGACTGAATCTAAAGGGAATTCTAAAGTTTTGCAACTAAAGAACAATTCCATACCAAAGGGACTCATACCTCTAGAAATTTTTTTTGATCAGAATGATGTTTTTGAATCCCCTAAGATACAAGCTGATGATGACGAAGTTGAGAGTTGCAACCTTGGTAATATAGCTAAGCCCAAAATGATTAAACTTTCAAAGTTTCTTTCAGCTGATATGAAGTTTAAGTATGTTGAAATGATGAAGAGATTCATAGATGTCTTTGCTTGGAACTATGCTGATTTGAAAGAATATGATCCCACCATTATTCAACATACTATTCCATAAAAGAAAATGAAAATCCTTTCATGAAAAAGTTGAGGAGGATCAATCCACTTCTCATGCCATTGATTGAGAAGGAGGTCAAAAAAACCTTTGATGCTAAAATCATTGTCCCAATCAGATTTTCAAATTGGCTTGCGAACTTGGTTCCAGTTAGGAAAAAGAGTGGAGAAATCAAAATATGCATTGACTTCAGAAAATTGAATAAAGCTTCCCTGAAGGAAAATGATCCCCTCCCAAAGATGGATCAAATTTTGCAAACTATTGTTGGTTCTAAGAGAATGTCTATGTTTGATGGTTTTTCAGGTTATAATCAGATCCTTGTACATCTTGATGATCAGGAAAAAACAGCCTTTACTACACCATGGGTCACTTTCATGTACGCCAAGATGCCATTTGGTCTCATGAATGCAGGAACTACCTTTTAGAGGGCAATGGACATTGCTTTTTTTGAAGAAAAGGACAATATGATGGTTGTTTATCTTGATGACATAATAGTCTTCTCAATGAGGGAAGAAGATCACTTGAAACACCTAGAAAGAATTCTGTTGAAGTGTAGAAGGTTTGGCATCTCTCTAAATCCCACCAAAAGTATTTTTTCTTTAACTTCAAGTAAATTACTTGGACATATCATTTCTAAAGATGGGATTAATATTGATACAAATAGGGTCAATGCAATTCAGAATGTGGATTTTCCAAGAAGTAGGAAGGAGATTCAATCTTTCCTTGGAAAGATAAATTTTGTAAGGTGATTTATTCCTAATTTTGCTGAGATTGTGAAGGACATAACAAGGATGCTAAAGAAGGGAGTTGATATTAAGTGGAAAACAGAAGCAAGACACTCATTTGAGGAAATCAAAAGGGTACTCACCCAAGCACTAGTATTGATTAGTCCATATTTCTCAAAGGAATTTCTGGTTTTTACTTTTGCATCAAAGAATACTATTGCTGGAGTTCTGCTACAAAAGGGACAACAAGGTATTGAGCAGCCTATTTCTTTATTTAGTATGACATTAGCCAAATCTAGGATGAAGTATAATATCATAGATAAGTAGGCCTATGCCTTGGTGAAAGCTATCAAATATTTCATAATTTATATTCTGCATTCTCATACTGTGGTGTTTGTTCCCAATACTATTGTGAAAGACATCCTCAATCAAGATGACCATGATGGTAAGAGGGGGAAATGGATTTCCAAATTCCTAGAGCATGATACACATATTAAGCCAATGAAATTTGTCAAAGGGAAAGGCTCAGAAAAGTTGATGGCGCAGTCAAAATTTGACTGTCTTGACATAAACTTGATTGCAGAAATATCAGAAATTTAAGATGATGAAGAAGAACTAGTTCCTATTGAAGAAAAATAAATTATTTCAGATTGGTAAAAGGAGGTTGTTTTTTTCCTACAACACCATAAAGCACCTGTTGATCTAACAAAGTCTAAATCAAGGTTTATTAAGCTGAAATCCTTGAGATATTTTATTTTTGACAGAAACCTGTTTTGGAAGGATACTGATGGAATTTTGATGAATTGTTTGTTGGAAGAGGAGGCTGATAAATTAATTGAGGAGTTCCACAAAGGAGATTGTGGAGGTCACCATTATTGGAAGGCAACAGTGAACAATATTCTAAGAGTAGGGTATTATTGGCCTACGATGTTTAAGGATTTCTACAAGAGGGTTGTTTCCTGCCATGAATGCCAGATTTTAGAGGGTAAGAAGAAGCTTATACCTTTACCTTTGATGCCTATCTATGTAGAAGTGCCATTCCAGCAGTGGGGGCTAGATTTTGTTGGGGATATTCATCCATCATCATCAGTTCAACATCGCTGGATTCTTATAGCGACCGATTACTTCACCAAATGGATTGAAGCAATCCCAACTATGCAAGCAAATGATTCTGTGATTATTTATTTCTTAGAAAATAATATCTTGTCTAGGTTTGGTTTCCCCATGAATATTATAGCTGATAATGCACAGGAATTTAAGTCTAAGAAGCTGATCAATTTATGTCATCAATATGATATTACTCTTGGGAATTCTACCGCATACTATCCGCAAGGAAATGGTCTTGATGAATCTTCTAACAATATCATTGAGGGATCATTAAAAAGGTGTTGCAGGAAAATAAGAAGGCTTGGCATTTGAAGCTGAAGTATGCCTTATGGGCTGATAGGATATGCACAAAGAGGTCAATTGGAACTTCACCATATGAATTGGTATATGGTGCTAAGGATATTTTTCCTACATCACTAGGGGTACCTGTCATGAAGCTAATTCAAGGGCTAGAATAGGAACCAATTGCAGTCCAGAGGAGAATTAATCAGCTGATAGCTCTGCAAGAGAAGAGAAATGAGGTTTATAACAACAATTAACAATCTCAAAACAGAATCAAGAGGACATTTGATAAGAAGATCAAGGAAGACAATTTTCAAATTCAAGATGAAGTGCTGAAATGGGAGGCCAAAATTGAAGAGAAAGTCAAACATGGTAAGTTTGAGAACTTACGGAAAGGTCCTTTCAAGATAGCTGCTTTTCATGGAAATAATACTTACATACTGCAAGAGATGGATAGAAAATCATATGCTAGAGGACCTGTCAATGGCAAGTTTTTGAAGAATTATTCTTCCTAAATTCTGTTTGATTATTCATGTCATTGTACATATTCCATTTTATGAGTTTTTTCTGCTAATAATGACAATATAAATGAGCAATCTTCAGCTCGAGGTGAAGGCCATTAGAGCTTGAGGAGGAAGCTTGGAAATTTCAAAGTTTTTCTATTTTGGTCAAGAAAATGGATAGCAGCACTGGAACTACTAGTTCTTAGTGTACCACAGGGGCACACTATCCCGAGTGGAGCCACTGTTATCACCCAAAAATTTTCAAAACATCATTGTGTCAACTCTGTTTTTGATCATGGTCTCAAAATGTGTTTGAAATTCATTTTAGGATTTGGTTAAGGGTAGGTTAGAGTTTTTATAAGTTTTAAGGTCATCATTGAATTCAAATAATTTTTTTTAAAGGTCCATTCCATGATCAAATACTCACATTTTTCATTTAGGATTCATTCCATAAGGTTTCGGGTTAAATTTCTGCAATTAGCCAAGAATCCTTCGTTTCGTAGCACCGCTAGTTCAAAAAAGTGGATTTGCGCTACGAAAACGCTAATACTTTCGTAGCGCAAACTGGGAAAAATACACTGTGGGCGCTATGAAAGTGAGGTTTCTTAACTGTCTTGTCAATTGAGTTGAAATTTGTCAGAATATGTTAGGAAATGATAGGATAGTGGTATGGTGAGTCAGTTAGTGATTAGATTCAATTTAATGACCTATCTCACAGTCATGATCGTCATGATAGGGCATGAATGAGGCATCATTCAGTTATGAGATGACATTTCAAATTCAAAATCTTGCCTAATTTGGTCATTCTCATTTTCATTTGTCTCCATACGAGTGTCTGAGCTTTGAAACAATCAAGCTAAGCCTGTGGTTGTTCTATACAAAGGCTATCTTCATCCTAATCAAGCGAGGTTGTTCCATATACTCAAGCAAGGCTATTCATATCCTAATCATGTGAGGTTTTTTTATAGATTCAAAAGAAGCTGACAGGTTTTTCTAAGAAGCATGGCAGAGGAAAAGAAAGTCCACAGAGGGGGACATTGCTTAAGATATGAGCCTAAAAATATGAAGGCTATAATTGAAGATCAAACAGTGATGGAGGCTTTTAACAAAGCAGGTTGTCTCCAGTTTTGTGAAAAGCTATAAGGTTGCCATACACCGGTGTCTAAAGAATTTTCCTTGCACTTAAATGGAACAGCTACCAAAGTTGGGATGTTAAATGTGCCAATTACACCTGAGATTATTGCTTATGTGACAAAAATACCAAGGGGGCAAGAAACTTGGTTTAAAGTTTTAAAATTTTACATGGAACCATGCAAGGAATTCATGAAACCTGAGTATGCAGATATGGACCTAAATAATGCAATACCTAGAAGCTGTATCAAAGACACCTATGTTGAGATTCAACAAGATGATGATCTTAGTGAAAATCGGCCACCTTCGCTAAGTGAGCCCGCAGGCTTTTTTTAGGTGTAAGTCTATCTTTAGACTATGTTTATTTTTAGACATGGTGATCATATTTCAGAAGTTGCAAGATGCTATTTTTGGATGGTTGATCAAGTTGGAAAAATATATGAAATTCTATGTTTAGAATATTGGGCTAAGTCTATTTATAGATCGTCGATCTAAAAATAGAAGTGTCAATTATTATTAGCTCTTAATAATAATCAGATAATAAACAACAACTTATTCTCTTTAAATCCTATCCTTCAGCAGGCAGATTTGGAAATGTGGAAAAATCGTGCCAAAGGAATTATGTAATCTTAGGTTTACCTCGTCTGCATGAGGACCGAGTTAGAACCTAAATGGAAAAGCAGGACAGTAGTTGAAGAATAGTTCATGGAGTTGTTATTCAGCTTTACTCAGTCTAATGGAGTTAAATCCCTACCGTGCTAGTTGTATCTAGTCGAACTGAATGATACACTAGTGAGAGTGGAGTGAATTAATTAGTTAATTAATTCACAAATAATAACTCATTAATCAACTAAAAAAATACAACAGTTAACTATAGTGCATGTCAGTTCCAGTGGAGACCCAGTGGTGAGATAGGTGAAAGGGCAAGATGGACTATCCGTTGTGACTATAGTGATGCATTGATTGCACCACACACAAATTGGAGTTGCCAATGAGGATTTCACAGTGCAAGAAAGGTAGATTAAAATTCATTTAGGGGTATTCTTCAGTAAGGATTGCGCAGTGGAGGCATGCTATCAGGTGGCAAGAAATCAGTGCATGGATTTGCAGATTTCTTCTGATTAGTGTGTGACGATTGATTGTACTGAGAGCTTGATGTACTAAGCTTTGTATGAGATTGTTACATGATCTCCATGATACATAATATATGATAGTTGGGGGTTTTAGCTTCATGATTTTCTGTTAAACAACTGTGTTATGTGCGATTGTTTTCATTGCTTCATGTGTTTGCAATTGAGTTTTAAATTTCCGCAAAAGATTAACAGTGGAAGGATTCTGTATTTATAAAGAAGATAAATATTGTTAGATCAGGATAATATGGATGTATACATGCATATGTTATATAATTTCTACATGGTTTTAGAGCAATTTTAATTCTATAAGATTGCAATTGTGAAGAATTGTTCAGTTTGTGCTAGTGGAAAATTCGAATTTGCTTCCTAAAATTCTTGGTGCGATAGTTGAGTATACATTGAAATGTCATTCAATGGGTTGTGATTGGAGTATGCCCTTGAGGGCAGCTCGAATTACATAGCCTAGAAGGATAGGATGGAGGCAGTGCTAGAAGATAATGGACTGAAGGAGTTCATCGATAGTGATGTTCCTAAGCCTAGTTCTAGCGATGATGCATTACTTGACGCATGGAAAAATAAGATAGAAAAGACAAGAAGAAATTTTTTGGAAGGTGTGAAGGACCATATTGTGTCCAGACTTCATGGGAAACCCACTCCATTTTCACTGTGGAAGGCTTTGACAGATTTTTTCCAAAGCAGTAGCTACCAAAGGAAGTTGGCCCTGAAAGATAAGCTCAGAAAAATAAAAATGGAGAAGGGCGAAAGTATTCGAAAATATCTCACAAATTTTGTCCACTGTAGGGATGAATTGGGAACTGTGGGGATTAATTTTGATGATGATGACTTGGTGAGCTTGGCTCTCCATGGTCTTCCAAAGAGTTGGCATAACTTCGAATACTCTGTCAATGGACAGGAGAAATTGTCGGGATGGGAGAGAATTTGGTCGGATCTTGTGTAGGAGGAGATAAGGCGAAGTACCAGGGATGGATCTTCATCAAATAATGAAGATGAAGAGAATTTTGCTTTGGCTGCCAAAGAAAGGAAAGGGAAGGGGAAGAAATTTCCTTGAAAATCTGAAGCTAAAGGCAAGAAGCAGGATTTGTCCAAGGTGAAGTGTTTTCACTATCACGAACTGTTGAACCCTTAGTTAAATTGAGAGGGGGGGTGAATCAGTTTAACACATATATGGACTTTTAAAAAAATTTCCCTTAAAACTTATTTACACCTTCATTTCATGATCAACATAATATGTGAGAAATCTTAATTTGTGAGCAGCAAGTATCAAGCAGATTTTTTAATGTAACAGCAGTCTTAATATGTGAGCAACAAGTATTAATCAAATTAGATAAACCACATCAACACATAGACATCATGCACAAAGGCACCAGATATAAGTGGAAACCCATAAAGGGAGAAAACCACATCTTATTATTGTTGTGATGTAAAGGCAAGCTCCAACTCCCTCTCACCACTGATTTTCTGTAGGCACCAACCTACAAGAGGCTCCAACCTCAATTCTGCAAGCTACAACTTGCAAGGAAGCTCCAAATCCCATCAATTTTCTGGAGGCACCAACCTGCTGTGAGGCTCCAACCCGCCCGCCATAACGAAATTTTATCAAGCTACAACGGATGTGAAAGCACCAACTCCCATCTATTTTCTCTCGCAGTGCACCAACCCATGGAGGCTCCTACCCGCCCCGCCCAACGGACATCTACTGGGTTACAACTCGTCTAATCTCACAAGTAAGGAAGCTTCAACTTCCTTACTCTTTCAAAAGAAAAAAACTTGCTGATTTACCTTGGATATAAACTCTGTTCTGTACTTTCTCTTCTGTTGCTCAACAATCCTCATATCTATCCTTATATCATTTCTACATATTCTCAGATTCACTATCAGCTTCTCCTTCTTCTTTGCTCATCTCCTCCTTCTTCTCTGCCTCACTGCTTCATTTATGCATTCTCTAACTTTTCACAGCATCTCGTTCTGCTCCTCCTTCTTCTTATCTTCTCTACCTCAATTCCGCCTTCTCCAATCTCTCTCTCTCTAACCTCTTGTAGCTTTCTTATTTTCTTCAAATCTCTTCAATTCTGCTGCACATTCTCTTCTTCTCTCACTCTGTTTTCATAACCTTCTCCCCTTGGATATTACCCTGTTTTATACAAAATAGCTTCATGGTTGTTTGCATTCTACTGGGAATTCGAAATGGATAGCCATGTCTCTTTGCCTTCCGCCTTCTCATCTCTTTTATCCGCTCATTCAGAAAACATAACTGTAGGTACCAATTTAACATTACAGTGGGATATTTTTTCTCTTTTGGAGACTTGCCAATGCATCACAACAATATAAATTAAAATCATTTACATTCAATTACAATGAAAACTCCAGCTCACTCATTGAGCCTCTTGGCTCGCTGCGCATTTGTATTTTCTTTGACTGTGTCTGTATTTTTCATCTCTGCTTGCTCTTATGTCCTCTGCCATGGTGTAACTGCTACATACAATTAACTGTTCAATTCAACTCTCGGCGTTATACAAATAATAAAACGTTTTAATACTTAGAATTCCCTTACGGGCCCACTCGCTGAACTTGTTCTATCTTCCGATGCGATGCATTACTATCCACATATTAGAAATGTGCATGTATCGTTTTGTGTATACATATATGTGCTGCGGTGCTCTCCTTTCCTCTTAAACTTTGGATTAATTAACTTGGAGCAAACCTGTTCTTAGTCTTATCTTTTGGATGGACCCCATATGCCAGCTATACTCTACTCGTTTATTTCAATCGCAATCGCAACATTCACAATACTCTTGTGATTTGGTATTTTAATTTCCGCCGATGCGATTACCAAAGGCCCACCATATAGTCAATCGAATCATATCCTTCGTCCATCCCTTAGTGAATTAACGGCTCTCATCCAATCGCTAAGTCGCAATCATAACTTTTGGTTTGTCGATACTCTTTTACCTCCGATGCGATCAATTACTGTACATTTCTCTGTGCCGATGCGATGAATCGCTTTTCGAGTTCTTCCGATTGCGATTAATTGCAATCGCAAATTGCATTTTCATGTTCTAATGTTCTTATGCTCCGATTCTTTGATGCGATTGGGTGAGGGTCCCACTAGCTATCAAATCTCTGGACCTCAAACATATATGAATCGTTGTTTAAACCATATCGGGTTCGGAACTTCAATCGCAATCGCAATTTCTATTATCATGCTTCGCTACCACACTTTACTCTAATGCGATGTAACACTGTTTACCGAAACTCAAACATATATCAATCATGGTTTATAAACCCATTGGGTCTGGAACTCAATCAAAATTGCAACTTGTTGTTAACCTGTTCTGTTGTCAATTTTCCGATGCGATTGGGAAAGGGTCCCACCATATAAGGCTTTGTTACCTTTGGTTCTTTTGATCTCGAGCTCAATAATATGAAACATATGCCTTGTATTATACCTTTGGTCCCTTTTCCATAAAGCGCTCCATTTAAATTTATATATATATATGCTTTGGACCTTTGTGTATAAGGCGCAATATATGTAACGCACTGCATATATATAAGCTTCCACTTATGCCTTTATTGTATCCTCTAGCTGGGGTAATTATTCTCGGAATTTATGTTTATGTATCCTCCAGCTTGGGTAATGATTCTCGGAATTTTATGTATGGGGGGGGGTCCCACCCTACACACGCATGTCTTCAGTCATCATAGTATTAAGCCTTTCGCTCAGACTAAAACCCAGCATTAATGTATATATACATTTATATAACCTCTCGGGCTCCAGAGTTATTTTAACTTGCCTTCATTGTTGCTTCGTAAGGTTCCGCTCCTTTTTGGCTCAGGGTTTCGTTCAACGCTTCAACGTTTTATTGTAATTAACTCCGCCTACGACTATGCACTGAATCACTCCAATTCACGACTTTGCTCTTGAATTACTTCTGGTCCACACCATTCATGAGGCTGCCTTTCTGTTTTGTTTTATTCTTGGCTCACCTTATCACTCCACCATTCGATCACCCATCGAGCCCATTCGTTATTCCTCCATATGATATCTGCAATAATATCTCAAGGAGCTATCCCCAAACCTCACAGCTCTTACGGATTCCTCAATCTTAGATTCTCGCCCTTACATACTGAAGGCAATTCAAACCCACATTCTGTTCAACCAATTTGATTCGAACTTTTTTTGTGCTTCTATGGAACGCTGTCCCTTTAGATTGACCTTCCTTTCACACATATTAAGTCTTACCACAAGGTTGTAGTCTTCAATCAAAGTCTATGCCATACAAACTCAATTAATGAATAATTGCTCAATAATTCATCTGCAAATTGTATTAAACCCCTGTATTAAGCTCCTTTAGGCCCTTTCAATCTTCACTTCTCTGTCTCTCTAGTTCTGCTATTAAATACCCCCCTTCTACTGTCCTCACTTCTCTGCAGCACCACCTCATCTATCTCCTGCTGCCTTTGTTCCTTCTATGCTGCCTCTGCTGCCTCTCTTTTTGTTTCCTCTACTCCTTGGCTGATGTTTCAGGTGCTCCTCCTTTGTCATATCCTTTTCCATCAATGACAACATTTCCAACACGAACATGGGAATTTCACCACTAACTGGCCATAGAAGAAGAAGAGCAAGAAGGCTACTGGAGCTGCAGCTGGAGAGGCCTTAGCCTCACAATTTGAGCTTGATTTATCTTTGATCACATGCTTGGTTTCAAGCTCAATGGGATCGGTGTGGTATCTTTATAGTGGTGCGTATTTCCATATGACGGGAGACAAGGAGTTGTTTAGTGACTTGGAGGAGAAGGACCTTCAAATGCATATAGATATGGGCGACGATGGTCGCTAAAGTGTGACTGACATTGGGATCATTACATTTGAGAGGAATTCAGGTAATCCATTTCTGTTGAAAGATGTTATTCATGTTCCAAGTCTGAAGAATAACTTGGTCTCGGTCGCAATGTTGGAAGACAAAGGTTATGACGTTGATTTTAGCGATGGAAAAGATTTTTTGTGACATAAAACAATAGTTCAAACCAAGAGGATAGGGATTCGAGTTAAGAATCTCTACAAGCTGGAGGTAGATGGCTACGCAAGAATGATGGGAAAAGCAGAAGAAGTGGTGATCTAGGATGAGGGCGAATTATGGCACAGGAGATTGGACCATCTTCACCATGGCGCTTTGAAGATTTTGCAATAGATTTCTACTGTACTTCCCAAGGGTACTCTTGCACAGTCAGATCAGTGCAAGGGATGTACTATGGGTAATTTTTTGAAGACCACCTTTCATAAGAAGGAGAACCATGCTTCGGTGATCCTCAAGAAAATTCACACAGACGTGTGTGGACCTTTCTCAGTTGCTTCAACAACAAAACACAGGTATTATGTTATATTTTTTGATGACTATTCTCATGGATGCTGGATTTTCTTCATGCAGAAGAAGAGATAAACATATGCTATATTTTCTTTATGCAGAAGAAGAGAGAAACATTCTCAAAGTTCTGTGAGTTTAAAGCATTGGTGGAGAAGGAGTCGGGGAAGCAAGTGAAGGCTCTACAGAGAAATAATGGTGTTGAATATATCTCGGGTGAATTCAAAGACTTCTATAGCAAAGAATTAATTTGAATAGAACTCATAGTAAGTCATAACCCACAGTAGAATGGGGTTGCAGAGAGGAAGAACAAAATGATCGTGGGTGCTGCACAAGCGATGTTGCATGACCAGGGCCTACCGATGCACTTGTGGGCGGAAACATGCAACACTACGGTTTATGTGCAAAATCATTGTCGTCATAGAGTACATGGCATGAGTACACCTAAAGAAGCTTTTACTGATAAGAAGCCTGATATTTCTCATTTGAATATTTTTGGCTCATCTGTTTACATTCGTGACAAAGGACGCCAGGAAGAAGCTGGAGCCGACTGCAGAAGTTGAGATATTTGTGGGGTACACAGAAACACTATATCATGTGTATTTTCCAAATAGTCGAATGACTATGGTGCGACGGGATATAAAATTCAATGAGGTGAAAGCCATGAAGTTGTCGCTTGAGAGGGAACTACACTTGCATGAAGAGGAGGAACTTCTTGTTCCCAAAGATGAGCCTCTAGAAGTGGATCAACCAGAGGAGGAGATTCATGGAGTGGAGGAGTCCACTCATGCAGAACCAAACATCAAACAAGGTAGAAAGCATGCCACAGAAGATGAGAGACTGAAGCTTGATGCGGCACAGAATGTAGGAGTCCCTACATCACAATGCAGATAGAGACAGTCACCTGACTGATTTAATGGATACATCGTTCTTATGAGCAAGTGTATCATGACAAAGCCATCTTCTTTTAAATAATAAATGAAGGAGCCCACATGGGTAGATTCCATGGTGGAGGAGTATGACTCCATTCTCAGAAACAGTTCTTGGGAGATTGTTCCAAGGCCAGTGAGTAAATCTATTGTAGGATCAGGATGGATCTATAAGGTAAAGAAAGCTACTGATGTGAGCATCGAAAAGTATAAGGAAAGATCTGGTTCCCAGGGCTTCTCACAGATTGAGGGGATTGATTATGAGGAAACCTTTGCACTTCTCCCATGATATTCTTCCATAAGGACCATCCTTGCTCTCTCAGCGTAGATGGGTTGGCACATTCATCAGATGGATGTGAAGACTGCATTCCTTAATGGGATCATTGAGGAAGAGGTGCACGTTGAGCAGCCTGAAGGATTCGAGATCTTCAGCAGCGAGTCACATGTGTGCAGGCTCAAAAGAGCGCTGTATGGGTTGAAGCAAGCACCATGTGCTTGGTACACATGGAGCAATAGCTATTTCACTGGACTTGGCTTCACCAAGATTGAGGCAGATGCAAACCTATACCGAATTGTGGTGGAGGGTAAGCTTTTAATCATTGTTCTTTATGTTGATGATTTATTAATAACAGGTGATGAGCAGTTGATACACTCATGCAAGGAAAATCTTGCAAAGGATTTTGAGATTAAGGATTTGGGCCTCCTTCATTATTTCCTTGGATTGGAAATATGGCAGTGGTAATGTGAACTGTTTGTGTTTCAAGGCAAGTATGCTCGGGAGATACTTGAGAAGTTTCACATGCAAGGCTGCAAGCCTATTGACACTCCTCTTCTTGGAAATTGGAGGAAAGAGGATGCTACATCGGCAGAGGTAGTGGATGCCACTTTTTATCGATAGTTGGTGGGTTCATTCATGTATTTAGTTAATACAAGACTGGACATATGCTATGCAGTGAACCAGCTTTCACAAGCAATGATTAAGCCTACCAAGCTCTTTTGGAAGGAAAGCAAGCATGTCTTGAGGTATCTCAGGGGCAGATCTGAGTATGGCTATGGTACAGATAGATGGATGAGGTGAAGTTGCATGGCTTCACAGATGCAGATTGGGCAAGCAGCCCAACAGACAGAAAGAGCACATCAGGAGGGGTTTTCAGTATCGGATCTACAACAGTTTCTTGGTACAGCAGGAAAAAAAGATCCGTGGCACTCAGTTTAGCGGAAGCAGAATACGTGGCAGCAAGTCAAGCTACATGTGAGGCTATCTGGATGAGGAAGATCCTGTTTGGTTTATTTGGTTCACATTTAGATCCTAGAGTGATACATTGTGATAATCAGAGTTTCATTAAACTCTCGATTAATCTTGTGTTTCATGATAGATCTAAACATATTGATATCCAGTATCATCATATTAGAGATTGTGTGCAGCAGAAGATCATGTTTCTTCAGTACATTCCTACGAAAGATCAGGATGCAGATATTCTGACGAAGGCGCTCAATAGGAGAAAATTCAAATACCAAAGAGGCAGGATCGGGGTGAAGGATAATCCCTATCTTGTTGAGAGGGAGTGTTGAGGTTCAACAAGATGATGAGCTTAGTGAAAATAAGTCACCTTCACTAAGTGGGCCCTTAGGCTATTTTTAGGTGTAAGTCTATTTTTAGACTATGTCTATTTTTAGACATGGTGATCATATTTCAGAAGTTGCAGGATATTGTTTGTGGATGGTTGGTCAAGCTGGAAAAATAGATGAAATTCTATTTTTAGAATATTGGGCGAAGTCTATTTATATATCGTCAATCTAAAAATAGAAGTGTCAATTATTATTAGCTCTTAATAATAATCAGACAATAAACAACAACTTATTATCTTGGAGCACTTAATTTTAGTGTAAAGATTTGGAAAATCAGTGGGCTGAAGGAATTATGCAATTCCTAGGGTTTGCTGGTGGTTCATGCATGGAGGACTCAGTTAGAACTGAAGTGGAAAATTTATGATAGAGTTGGAATAGTAGTTCATGGAGTTGTTATTCAGTTTAACTCAGTTAATGGAGTTAAACTCACTTGAGCTATTTGTATCTAGTCTAACTGAATGATACACTAGTGAGAGTGGAGTGAATTAATTAGTTAATTAATTCACAAATAATAACTCATTAATCAACTAAATAAATACAACAGTTAACTACAGTGCATGTCAGTTCCAGTGGAGACTTGGTGGAGAGATAGGTGAAAGGGCAAGATGGACTATCCGTTGTGACTATAGTGATGCATTTATTGTGCCACACACACATTAGAGTTGCCAATGAGGATTGCGTAGTGTAATAAAGGTAGATTCGAATTCATTTAGGGGTCTTCTTCAGAAGGGATTGTGTAGTGGAGGCAGGTTATCAGGTGGCAAGAAATCAGTGCATGGATTTGCAGATTTCTTCTTATTAGTGTGTGATGATTGATTGTACTGAGAGCTTGATGTACTAAGCTTTGTATGAGATTTTTACATGATCTCCATGATACATAATATATGATATTTGGGGTTTTTAGCTTCACTCTTTCCCATTAAACAAATGTGTTATGTGTGATTGTTTTTATTGCTTCATGTGTTTGTAATTGAGTTTTAAATTTTCGTAGAATATTAACAATGGAAGGATTTTTTATTTAGCAAGAATATAAATATTGTTAGATTAGGAGAATCTGGATATATACGTGCATATGTTATATAATTTCTACAACCTATGCAAAGCTAATTTTCAACATTCAAAGATACTTTACATGTGAAGGTAGATACCATAAAGTTTATACTATCATTTCAAGATGCTTCTGCATTTCACATGTATGATATCACTAGATTTTCCCTTTTATTTTCATAGGAGCCTTGCCAAAATGGCTGATAAAGTACAAGCCAAATCTAATGGTTGTGAAAGATCTTTGTTTCACCATGGTTTGATAAAGTTATTGGTTTTGAATGAGCTTCAGAAAATAAGTAGGGATTGGTCTTCCTTTTTGTTTATGAATGGTTTTGAACTGGAAACCCTAACCCCAGCTAGAAACCCTAAAACCAAAGGAACTCCTTCACCACCAGCAGCAGAGTCTAGTCAGCCTGTGGTTGAAAAATTAAGGAGGTTTGTAAAGTTGAAACTAAGGAAACAAGTTGAGAAAAGGATATAGAAGACACAAGCGCTTTTTGCACCAAATCCATCACTTGCAAAACAAAGGTCAAAAAGTGTCAAAGAGGCAAAACAAAAACAAGTTTCCAACAAGAAGGAAATCAAGAGAGTTACAAGAAGCCAAGCAGTGGCATTTAAGGGAAAAATAGTTGCTACAGATACAGAGGATAACCCAATGATAAAGGGAAATTTAGATGGCATCCTTCATGCAATCGATATAGAGGAGTCACCCATTGTGCAAGCTAATTTCAATGGATTAGATGAACACAAACAAAAAAAGGTTAAGTCAGCAAAGAAACTTGAATTTGAGGGTGAAAATGCAGCTTTTATCTTTCAAGCAAAGAAAAATTTAACTAGGCATGCTAAGAATCTCAATGAAGGTGAAAAGGAGGTCCAAGAAACTATTGAAACAGTTAAAGTCCCTGAAGAAGTGCTTGATCTCTCATCACCAATAGTATAACATGCAGCCAGCGAAACAATGAAGGAAAAAGAAGAAATGACAGAGGGTCAACATCTTGAGGAGAAATTGAGGTTAGAAAATCAAGAGATTGCTATGATGAGAAAGAGGGCCAAAAAGCATAGTATTGAGAAAACAAAGTTCAAAAGAATGAGGTTTGTATGGGAAGGTCAAACTGGTTCTAGGTTTGAAATTCCTAGTGCAGAACAATTTTACACATGGACAGTTCCAGGCATCAAGGAAGCTAAATTTGTCAGAGTAATAAATACTCACTTGAGAGCCAGTAATAGAATACTTAGATACCAAGTGGAGGATTTGGAGCAGCATCTGAAACTGACTCAAGATGAACTAAAAAACAAAGGTACAGAATGACAATCATTAAAAACATCAAAACCTAAATCAAGTGAACAAATTAAGAAGGAACCTCATAAAAAATGTGTTTTTCATTTCATATGAATTTTTGTTTTGATGAAACCAGTTGTATTATACATCTTGGAACCTTTTTTGTTTTCATTTTGAAAAAAACTGGGAAAAAATTCTCACTCAGCAGTTTCGTAGCGCAAACAGTACAAAAAGAGTGAAAAGCACTAAGAAACTGTTGTAGCAACTTTTATCAGTCTTTCTCATAAATTTTTGAAGGGAAAATATATGGATTATGACTTGAAATTGCTAGAGGAGTTGTGTTAAATGATAATGAAGATAATATCGGAGGAAAGAAACCAAAATTTTGAAGGTAAAAGGGTAAAAAGGCTGTGTTACAAAAAGTGCTACGAAACTATGTTGTTTTCGTAGCGCGGGTCTATTTCAGCTATTTTGAATAGTTTGATGGTGGTTTCAGACAGCTGGGACTTAAGAATTATTTTTTGCAGGTATTAATTCAGTTTCTAATAGTAAATAACATCGAAGTGATGGTTTCATGATGGTCAGAGTGTCTCAAGAATGCAAAGAATCCTATGCCTAGAAACAGGGGACAGTTTTCTAGTTTAATGGATATCAGTATTGAGGTCATAAAGAGTTGGAGCTTATCATCTAGATTCGACCTTATGTCAATACACTTGGAAAATTATGTATTCTATTTTAGATAAGGTTTTTATGAGTAAAGTTAAGGAGTTTGAATCATATTTGTAATAGGACTGTTTATTAGATTTACAGCTATCATTTTGTAATAAATACCATGTCATATGGTTAGGCAAGGTGTCAAAAAGTAGGAATTAAATATATCTAGCTCAGGGTAAGGTTATCCTATGTTGTAAATGATCTATAAAAGATGAATAAGTCGAATATGCATGGGTTGGACATTTTTAGCAAAAGACTGTGTTTATTGTAAGTGACTGGTTTTCAGCTTAATACAGAGTTTTCTACTTAGCCAACTTGAGATTCATAAATATTTCTAGTGTGTTATTGTTCTAACTACATATTTTTAGTAGCCTATTACAGTGGTGTTTTCTTATTTTACTCAAAATTAATCATTGATGTTCTGACTTCCTTCATAGACAAACTGACTGTGTGTTTTACAGTTTCACATGTATATCTCTTGATTAGAACTCTGATATGCCTTGACTTCCATGCTAAGTAGATTGTTTGGTTTTACTAAAGCTATTTTGACTCCATAAGCCCAATGTGCACTTGATAATGTGATTTAAAACCAATATATATCATTTATATTCTTATTACCCCACATAGAGTTAGCAATCTATATTTCTATCGAAAATAATTAATTCCTGAGAGAGCCCTCTCAGGTTGAGGGGCTAAGCCTCAATCAAAATATTGGTTTGAAATAGTTACATGAGATTGATTTGATTGGCAGCCTATCAGGTCTGATTTTGTGATAACAGGTACTTTGCATGAAATGAGATCCTAATTTAGAAAATAAAGTTCACTATGATAACTTAAATCACTTTCAATCATTTTCCTAGAAATTGTAAAGTGCATAAATAAATCAAGGCTATGCAACAACGTTTTTCGTGCATTTGATGAAGTCATCTTTAACTATTTAAGGAATTTAACTGTCAATATCGGAGACACTTCCTTTCAATGTCAACATTTTTTGCAGGAATAAATTAAATTGCGTAAAGGAAACAAATGAAATGCTTGATATAAAATGAACTATGTAAAAACGCAGTATAGAAACCAACGTGCACTGGTGTAGGGTCAGACTTCCTGCTCAATCTAGGCGAAAGCAATCTTGAAAAGGAAATTGTAGAAATAAATGAACTAAAATTAAATTTCACACCAATGGATCCATTCACACCTTAACAGAAGCTGAAATTCATGTGTAAGAAAAAGAACTTAACTCAAGCCAGACTTCTGCAATTAAATAATTTAACACAGCTTTCAAGCAACGAAAATGAAAGGGGTAAACAAGCTGGGTTGGCTGGGCCCTAGCCAACCATCTCATTTCCTTGTTAAGAGACAAGACTCTTCAACAACTAAATAAATACATTAAATATAAATTTAATTGTAGGATGAATGAAACATGGCACAAATTCCTTCTATTAATTCAATTCAGCAAATAACATAATAGATATGAGTCCAGCCCAGAACTTGGGCGAAAACAAAATTACAAGCTTTATCACCAAAATTTCTATAGCCTATTATAGCTAACCTATTCCTACCTACGGATTACATTATATACAGTCCTCGACTCATGGCCATAACAAATATACACATATGTTTTCCAAATCAGGGCTCTTGGCCGAACTGCCTACCAAACAACTTTACAAAATTAATCTTTTCGGCTATATCAAGATGCGAACAAACATTGGAAATGAACCGTATCTTCAACATAATATTTGAAAATCCTCTGCTTCAATTTGATCTCCATATATCCACAAATAATCTGAGCGATGTGGCAGAATTCCCTCGTGGTGTGAACGAATGGCTACGGAGATCTCGGGACAAGTGTTTGCTGGTAGAGGTGCAGGAAGGTTCCTACACTAGATCAAGCTACATTACGAATAATACCTTAACCTTATCAAATACTTATAGGAAGTAAACATAAGTTACAAGACGTTACTAAAGGCATGAAATATATAAAAAATAATTAATTAAACGCCTAATAAATCCTAAACATGAATAATGAAGCATTTGTGGAAATAGGTATCTTTCCTTGGACTAGTGCAAGATAGAAGTGGTTTAAGGAGATGAAACAGAGGTAGAAGGTTGGGGTTTTATGATGGGAAATGGGTGAAAAATAGGAAATTTTGGGACACCAACAGTGTGCGCAGAGACCTAAGTCCTAGGCTGTGTGTGAGGACTTTTCGGTTGTGTGTGCAAGAGAAATAAGTGTATTCATTGAAAATATGGTTAATAAAGAGAATTTTTGGTGGAATTACTGGTTATTTGCATGATCTCTATCTTATATGTTAATGCATTGATTTTCTTACAAATATATTTCAGTTTCTAATATTTGATACACATTGTTTGGGTTATTTATATAATGATAGATCTCTATGTTTGCGCGAAAAGTATATTTGTATCAAGGTTTTATGTTAAATAAATAGGAATAATAGTAAATGTATGTGTTTTTGGAAGAACTGCATTGAAGTTAAGGGTTTTGGGTCATTAAGATCTTAATCGGGTTAAAAAATCAATAGTGCAGCATAGTATTGATTAGATTAGATCAGAAAGGATTAGATCCACATCATATTCCTCCCTCGGGGTGTGGAAACCTGGTTCCAGGACCCTGCCCCATACTACTTTGGGTGAGACTTTGGTCTATGCAAGTAGATCATTTCCAAAAGGGCCAGTAGTTGGAGGGTTTTGTTGGTTTCACAAAACACTCTGAACCTGGGTCAGGGCCTCTAAATTCAACAGAGAGCACAATGCCAAAACAAGATCACTCTAGAAAGATATCATAGTAGCATGTTGGGAGGCTACAACCTCTAAGACCATTGTCTATAATCCAGGTCAAAGTGGCACGGGGATAAAATCCCTAATTTGGTCACTATACAATGAAATAGAGAGAATGATTGTCCTATCCACAACCATTTTCCTATACATGTCAAAGTGACACAACGAATATAGCCCTAATAATGTTACTATACAATGAAATAGGAAAATGTCTATGCACAAGACCATTATTCCTAATTCAAGTCAAAGTGACACATGGACTACATCCCTAATCGGGTCACTATATAATGAAATGGGAATAATTTTAGTCCACCATACCATTCTTAAACCAAGGTCTATGCACTGATAGAATAACCTCCCTAATCAGGTCAAAGTACATGAAACAGGAATAATTTCAGTCCATGAGACTATCTCATTTTTAAAACCATTATCTAACCAAGGTCACAATGAAACAGGGAGAACTTCTCCATCCAGGATCACAATGACACATGGAGAATACTGAACCACTCTCCAACCAAGGTCATGAAGACAAAGGGAGAATTTCCATTCATAATGAAGTATCATCAGATTCCCCTCTTAATGAGAGAGGCAATCTCCACAAGCCCAATCTTGTCCTAGAAGTTATACTTACTTCGAACTATCCCCATGATCACCACTAGAACCCGATAAAAAATAATCCAGCAAGTAGCCTTAGAATTCATATTGTTTCTCAACTTGCGAATCCAACTGAAATATACTTGGCCTTTGCCACAATGCTTCATTCTCATTCAAGAAATTATAACAGAGTCAAAAATAGAAAAAATATCTTGATGAACTCTTTGTAGCTTCACATGATCCAAAATAACATATGCTTTTAGGTCACCCTAACTAGATGTTCCCTCTCACACTGATAGTCCATTATCATGAAGTTTGAGGTCATAATGGGGCTTTCTGGCTACTCCCTCTGGAGGAAATAGTTTCTTCATATGACACATGAGTCCTTAGGGTTTCATCATAGATACATCCTTGATCCATTTAGACAAGCCCAAAGTCTTCTTAAATAATTAGGCTTCTTCTTCAAAAAACTGAGGCAAATTTTACAACTGAGGCAAACTTCTTAACATGGTCATCTCCCTCTTTCTTGGAGAACATTCTCAAATATTTCTTTCATGTTGTCATCTGATGCATCCTATATTTTTAGCATAACCAAGGCATACTTTATACTATGTTCTCCCTCTAAACTCGGGGATTTTTCTAGAATAGTATTAT
Source organism: Pinus albicaulis (assembly GCA_034641835.2). NCBI lineage: Eukaryota > Viridiplantae > Streptophyta > Pinopsida > Pinales > Pinaceae > Pinus > Pinus albicaulis. The sequence continues at coordinate 227,209,164 of CM076584.1, read as the reverse complement.
CCATATAATTACAATTCTATAAATTTCTCTTTATTTTCTTCTTTCTTCCACTTATTTCCTAGGAAATCCTTATAATTGACCTACAATCCTCACTAGGAGATCATAGAGAATTATTAAAATCAAATAAAGGATATATCTATATATATATATAGGAAAGAGACTAAAAAACACTAAATACAATAATAACAATATAGAGGAAAGAGATAGAATATTTATCTTTTGAGAGACAACTCCCTCTTGATCATAGACCTCTTACATTCTTCTTGAAACTTCATCATCCTCGTTCTCATCAGTGTGTTATACCTTCTAGGGTTTTTATCTTTAGTGAAAACATGAAATACTAGGGTTTTGTCTATAAAACTTAGGCATTTCTTGATCCAATACTTGTTAGGGTTAACAATCCCTAGGTTTTTATTTCAAAACCCTTTTTTCTAGGGTTTCAAAAACCCTAGATATTCCAATATCAAAAAATTTGGATCTAGTCAGAGCATTCAGCCTTCCAAGCCCCAGGTACACATGTTAATATCCCATTTAGCAATATATTAGATAATATGTCCTCATCACGTTCATCCTTCAACTTTAAGTACGACTTCGCCTCTTCTTATAACATACATAATCTTCAAGTCTCCTTGATTCCTTCAAGTTGAGTCTCCTACCTTTCCTTTTGACACACACACACACATATATATATATATATATATATATATATATATATATATATATATATATATATATATATATATATATATATATATATATATATATATAGATATATAGGATGTATCTTAACTTTCTGTCTTCATTCATACTTGGTACAAGAGTCATTATATCTTGGGTGAGGATGGCATGAATGTCTTAATTATATGTAGTCTTTGAGGTATAAAAAATTGACTTTGGTATGTCACCCGGACTTAGATGTTCTTAATATATATATAGTATGTATCTCAAATTTTTGTCTTCATTCATACTTGGTACAAGAGTCATTATATCTTGGGTGAGGATAGCATGAATGTCTTAATTATATGTATTCTTTGAGGTATAACAAATTGACTTTGGTATATCACCCGAACTTAGCCATTCTTACATTGGAACCATAATTGTAAGCATGTACATGGAAAATAATTTAGTATACTTTGGCTTTAGTCACTGATCCATAAACTACCGTGTATATTCCACTGGATAGTTTGTCACAACAGATCTGATAATAATATATTAAAATACTGAAATTTTACACTATTACAATTTTATTAAAATTCTAGATTTGTAGATTTAACTATAATTAGTGCATGCTTGTGAATATAAATTATGCAGAAAATTAGATAACTAAAAAATAATATCACACACACATAAGACACAAGATATGCTCTTTGGGAAAAATACTGAGGGGGGGGGGGTGAATCAATATTTAGGACTTACTCAAATTTTTTTACTTTTTCTTACTTCAAAACCCATACACTACTTTGCTGAACCAGACTCGCTTATACACGCAGATATCCTTCATAAAACTCGCGTATACACAGAGATCTTATTATGCCATTAATTCTTTACTTAGTTCTATGAAACATTCTTTCTTCTGATGATTAGATAATAGTAAGCATGTGCAGTAATAACAGAATAAACCATCACACATAACACCAGGATTTAAGGTGGAAACCCAAGTCGGGAGAAAACCACCGCTGCCGTCATCTCAGTCTTCAGTATTTATTATATAAAGAAAACATGTTACAACCATGTACTGGCGCAGACTCATACCAGCACGCAGGCACCCACATGTAGAAGGCTACAACCTTCTCTTGTTTACCAGCCTCTCCTGGAAGGGAGCTACAACCCCCTGCTCTCGTTTACCAGCTTCACCTGGAAGGGAGCTACAACCCCCGACTCGGGCTACAACCCTCACACTACCATGGACCACTGCCATCACTTTTCAAGACCGATCCAATATCTTCAATAGAACACAACTTGCAGGCCACTTTTCATCATATTTTCAGACTGGACCCACTCCACACATTTAAGCTCAATCATACATCAAACTAATACTTATAACTTCATCAATTCACTCATTGAATCATTAACTAAACAACCAACAACTTGATCTTCAATCAATCATAATCAGCAACATATTCAACCTTCAAACAACCCAGATCTGTATGAATACATCATTAACAGATAGCATTAAAACATCAGAACAGATCAGACATTCCATACCACATGCTTCAGCAAACCCTAGTTTTTCATACGCGCTTTCCTTTCACTGATCCCGTGTATATACGCGCTTCCATGCATTTAAACTCGCGTATACTTCTGCACATACTTCAGAACTGATTTCACAACCCATATGCGCTTTCGCTTTATCCAACCCGCGTATATATGCGCTTCCATTGTTCCAAACTAGCGTATATATCTTCAGACATTATAGAGCGGCATACTTCTTCAGATCAGATATTCAGTTCAGATTTAACCCTTTACTTCAGACAGATGTTCGCCTCATCTCAGATCTAAGCATTCCATAAACAGATCTAGAAGATACAAATACATTTCAGATCTAGATTCCCTTCTTCATCATTTTCTTCATAGGTGCATCACAGATTCAGATCTATCATCAAACTGTTACCCTTTCCATTCAGACATACTTTAGAGTGAAGTATTCATTCAAACCCAGACTCATGCACCCCCTTTGCAAAATGAATTTCTTCTCCTTAAATAGATCTAGCCTTTGTCAATACCATGAGCCAAAACCACATCATTTCCAATGGTATTCTTGGACGGGACCAAATAGACAATCCAGCGCTCAATAAAATGGGTCAATACCATGGTAGTAACCCCTGGTTTTACACCTTTAGAGCGCAATTGTGCATACGCGACTTGGAACGTTATTTCCCACGTGCATACGTGACTTCCCTTAAAAAAAACCGCGTATGCTTTGAAGCATACCCTGTTCATCATTATTCTTGCACATACTGGAGATTCTTTATTCTGCACCTTCTGTACTGATTGTAGATACATCAGATGTACATCATTAACAAGTTCATCATGTCAGTTTCCATCAATTACAACTTCATTAAGTAGGTTGCCATCATCTTCATCAAGTGGGTTGCCATCAAGGACAACACTCTGCATCATATTGCCAACAATCTCCCCCTTTGGACTTGATGGCAACCACGATGGTGTTTGATCACCATAACAGATAGATATATTAAGCACAACCATTATTCATGATATTCTCCCCTTATTCAAACACCATGTCACTCTCCCCCTTTGACATCAAGGGCAAAGGGCGGATCAAAACCAACATAAGGTTTTTCTCCTCATGTAGATAGAAGAGCGCTGTAGATCTGATGTGCATTGAAGTTACCATGCTCCCCCTGAGTTCATGTTGAATGTTCAAACATATTTTTCAATGAAGTACATGACTCTATGACCTTCCTATCACCAAGGACTCATACTTACATCAAATATCCAACCAAGTGGATTTACATATGAGACTCAAATACCCAACCAAGAGGGTTTACATATTTTGACTCAAGTACCCAACCAAGTGGGTTTACACATTTTGACTCAAGTACCCAACCAAGTGAGTTTACATATTTGATCAAGTCCTTACATGACTGAATATTACAATTTTACATCATAGGTCTCAACATGACCTTTTCATCAAATTACAAATATGAATTTTTATGACCAGTACCAGAAAGACCTCAAGAGAGAGATCTTATTTCAGAATCATCATAATGCCAACAATGCATTATACTCAGCAAGGCTAATGCTCCCCCTGAAAATGTGCATCCAAGCATCCTTTCCATATGACCAAGGCTCCTCCTTAGCTTGTGCAACTTGAAACTCTTTCAACAGCAAGTTATCAGCAACAATCTATGCATGATCTGTCCTTATCTCTGAATCATAAGACTTCCATCTAATCCATGTGTGAAAACAAAGAATACTCTTCAGCAAAAAGCAAACAGGGCTCATCCATAATCTTCATCATAAGAAACCATGTATCATGTCATCATCATTTAGAACTGAGAAATAAGCAGATACAGTGCCAATAATACAATCATTAGTAGTCAGACTGATGCTCCCCCTGAACCTGTGCTCCTGATCTTTAGCTTGTCATACTATTTTTCTTGTCATAAATGCATATGCGACTGTCTCCACTATAACTCGCGTGTATACGTGGCTTTAGTTCACAGAACCCGCGTATGGAAAGTGAAACATTGAAAAATTTACATTCCTTCATCTCCCCCTGAGTTTGTACCACCTGTACCTGTCTTCTTCACATCAAATGCTCTGTCAGAAATAAACATAACCAGAATAACCAAAACCATCATGGGAATCACCATACATCGCTCCCCCTGTGACGATACATTACTAATCCCTATAATGTATCTCACATCACTCCTGCAGTCATTAAGAGAAGTAAGCTTTAGAAGCGGATGACTGCAGTAGGGTGAATATTCCCTACGTTTCTGACCGGTCCTCCTTCTTTTTCCAGCTTTGCTTGAACTTTCTTATTATGTGCTGGAAATTGTTCAATTTATCAGATCTGTTCATCCTGCATTCTTTTTCCACATGTCCATTCTTGTTACAAGCATAACATCTTATGTGACCAGAAAAGTAAGCATAAGGATCATACTGAGTTCTTCTATTCTTTCTTCTATTGCAATCAACTTCTTTATGACCAAACTTGCTGCATGAAAAACAATATCCCTTAAAGAAACCAGAGTACCTTTCTGTGTAGAATCTGTTTGTATGTGACTGAAACATTCTGCTTCTGCAATTGGCTGCAACATGCCCATAATTATGAAATTTAAAGCATTCAACATTATTGAATGATTTCCTTTGAGATTGTTTACCTCAACCTCCAATTTTTGGCATTGCTGCTTCATACTTTCTTCTTTCATTCTTCCTTCTTCAACTTGATCATTCAATATTAGAATCTCTTCTTTCAACCCATTTTCTTGTTCTTCAAATGTCTGTAGAAGATCTTCATTCTTCTTATTTGATTTTTCCAGATCTTCTTTGAGAGAGATGATTTCTACTTCAAGTCCTTCCTTTTCAAATGATAGGGGTTCTTCATTCTTCTTATTTGATTTTTCCAGAACTTCTTTGAGAGAGATGATTCCTGCTTCAAGTCCTTCACTGTGATTGGTTGCTTTGTCCTGCAGTCTTTGATACATTTCTATCTGTCCCTTCATTGTTTCTATCTGTTCGTTCATTCTAGAGATCACATCCTTGAGGATAGATTCCCTCCTTTTAAATTGATCCCAAAAATTACTTTCATCATTGATCTTGATATTTGCTTCTAGACTTATACTGTTACCTTCACTATCTTCATCATTGCATGCACAAGAGAGTGGATCATAGGAAGAACAATCAATACCTGATTTATCTTCTCCATTTTCTGCTGCATATGTTTTCTGAGGTATCTTCTTTCTTTGAGTAGCCTTCTTCTTTTGCTTCCTTGCCATGAGCACTTTCAGATCTTGGTCAGAATCTTCTTCATCTTCACTTGACATTTCATTATTATCTTCATTTGCATAATAACTCTTTCCCTTTACAAATTGTTTCCCTTTATCATGATTTTCTCTATAAGGACATTTCGCAGCATAATGACCAATTCTTCCACAATCAAAACATTTGAAGGGAAGCTTACCTTTGAATCTTCCAGTACCTGGTTGGAGTCTTCTCACAAAATTTGCTTCTTCTTCTTCTGATATATAATTTGATTCCTTGACAACTTCCTTTTATTTTCCTTTTGCACACGCCTTAAAAGCAGCTTCTTTGATTTGAGAGGGACCTCCTTGTCTCATTTCATAAGCAGTCAGAATACCATGTAGTTGAACAATAGTAAGAGTTTGCAGATCTTGCCTTTCTTCAATAGCCGATACTTTTGACTCAAATTTTGAAGTTAAAGATCTTAAGACTTTTTCCACCAGAGTAGTATCGGTTATGGTTTCACCCAAACTTCTCATACGATTTACAATATCATCTAGACATAAAAAGAAACTGGCAATACTCTCATCACTATGCATCCTTAAATTTTCATATTCTATTCTGAGAGTTTGAAGTTTTTCAATTTTTACCTTTGTATCTCCTTCATAGCTCAAAATGATTTTGTCCCATATTTCTTTTGCTGAATTTAGTTGCATCACTTTAGCAAATTCTGGTTCAGACATGCTTCCTAATAAGACATTGACGGCTTTGGCATTGATTTCATATTTCTTCCTTTCTGCTGCATCAGTAGGAATACTTGCCGGATACTGATAACCTCCTTCCACGATTGCCCATACTTCTGCACCAAGACTTTGCAGATATGATTTTGTTCGTATCTTCCAGAATAACATATTATTTCCATTGAATAGAGGTGGCCTTATAGACATTAACCCTTCATGACTTCCCATTTCGACGGATCTCCTTCAAGCGATCAAGCTTCTGCAGAAGGACCTCCCTCTGATACCAATTGTTGGGAAAAATACTAAGAGGGGGGGTGAATCAGTATTTAGGACTTACTCAAATATTTTTACTTTTTCTTACTTCAAAACCCATACGCTACTTTGCTGAACCAGACTCGCGTATACACGCGGATATCCTTCATAAAACTCGCGTATACACAGAGATCTTATTATGCCATTAATTCTTTACTTAGTTCTATGCAACATTCTTTCTTCTGATGATTAGATAACAGTAAGCATGTGCAGTAATAACAGAGTAAACCATCACACATAAGCATCACATATGAACACCAGGATTTTAGGTGGAAACCCAAGTCGGGAGAAAACCACCGCTGTCGTTGTCTCAGCCTTCAATATTTTATTATAAAGAAAACATCTTACAACTATGTACTGGCGCAGACTCATACCAGTACGCAGGCACCCACCTGCGCTCGTTTACCAGCCTCTCCTGGAAGGGAGCTACAACCCCCTGCTCTCGTTTACCAACCTCTCCTGGAAGGGAGCTACAACCCCCTGACTGAAGGCTACAACCCTCAGCACCACCATGGACCACGTTTCATCAATTTTCACACTGGATCCAATATCTTCAATAGAACACAACTTGCAGGCCACTTTTCATCATATTTTCAGACTGGACCCACTCCACACATTTAACCTCAATCATACATCAAACTGATACTTATAACTTAATCAATTCACTCATTGAATCATTAACTAAACAACCAACAATTTGATCTTCAATCAATCATAATCAATAAAGATATTCATGTTCACATGTTTTACAGGGCCCTAGTTTTTCATACGCGCTTTCGTTTTATTGATGTATTGATACCGCGTATATACGCGCTTTCAATCTTATAGACCCGCGTATACCTCTGTACATGATTCAGAATTGGTTTCACATTCCATACGCGCTTTCGCTGAATTAAACTCGTGTATATACGCGCTTCCTCTATTACAAACTAGCGTATAGATCTTCAAACATTATAGGGCAGCATACTTCTTCAGATCAGATTTACAGTTCAGATTTAACCCTTCACTTCAGACAGATGTTCGCCCCATCTTAGATCTAAGCATTCCATAAACAGATCTAGAAGATACAAATACATTTCAGATCTAGATTCCCTTCTTCATCATTTTCTTCATAGGTGCATCACAGATTCAGATCTATCATCAAACTGTTACCCTTTCCATTCAGACATACTTTAGAGTGAAGTATTCATTCAAACCCAGACTCATGCACCCCCTTTGCAAAATGAATTTCTTCTCCTTAAATAGATCTAGCCTTTGTCAATACCATGAGCCAAAACCACATCATTTCCAATGGTATTCTTGGATGGGACCAAATAGACAATCCAGCGCTCAATACAATGGGTCAATACCATGGTAGTAACCCCTGGTTTTACACCTTTAGAGCACAATTAGGCATACGTGACTTGGAACGTTATTTCCCGCGTGCATACGTGACTTCCCTTAAACAAAACCACGTATGCTTTGAAGCATACCCTGTTCATCATTATTCTTGCACATACTGGAGATTCTTTCTTCTGCACCTTCTGTATTGATTGTAGATACATCAGATGTACATCATTAACAAGTTCATCATGTCAGTTTCCATCAATTACAACTTCATTAAGTAGGTTGCCATCATCTTCATCAAGTGGGTTGCCATCAAGGACGACACTCTGCATCATATTGCCAACACTAGCCTGTCTGGAGAAAACCCAGCTGGAAGGTGAGGTCGCTTCACTCTCTTTCTCTTTTTGCAAATATGGCTACAGGTACAAAGAAGTAATGCATGTGGCCCATGGAATGCTACAATGCATAAATATTCTCTATGTGCTCTACCTCCTATCTTTCTAGGCTATATTTTCTCAGTTATGGAACAAAATTCTCTCGAAAGAATGGCATGCCTCTTTGTCTTAGTGGCTCGGTTATAGCAACCCGATAGCCTATTAGTGGTTAAGCTTGACTACATAAAATTTTAAAATATACTTTTATAGAGTATTTTAAATTTTCCCTTTTCCATGAATAATGGGGGCTGGTGCAGCATCCTCCCAAACTATAGGTGTGAAAGCAGGAAGGTCAAATTTTGAGTTACATAACTTTTGCATATGGACTATAATTGAAGCGTTTCTTGCGACATTAGAAATATATCTCTGTGTAGAACATATTAAAATGATGTTACAGTAATGTGGCAATTTTTTACCCCCAAAAAACGTCATTTGATGCCTCAAAACTCTCCTGGAAGGTTTCATACCTTGTTTCACCAAATTGGGCCATGCTAGTAAAAACAATCCCAAGAGCTAATTCCTCCACTTTTTCCACCTTGAATTCATCGAGATTGATGAAAAAAAATATAATGATCCAATTTGGATCACAGCTCCCCATTTTGGGAGGATTTTAGTCCCAAAAAGCTTCTATTGAATGAGGTTTTTTCTCCATCTTCTTTATGGCATGTCGTTTATCTTTTCTTGGAAGTTATCCCTTCAAACCAATCTTCCAAAGGTCATGATTCACCTATGTTGTGGTTATTGATTTCTTCTACAAAACTATATCTTTTGTCAACTCTGCCTGAGCATCTGGTGCCAAATCCTCTAGAGAAGGTAGGACTTGTTCCTCTTCCTATTGTAGCATGGAAGCCTCATAGAGTATCAAATTATCTACATTCACAACTGAGTAAATGTGCATATATGGTAGTAAATCGAGTTGATAATAATTATCACCCACCTTTTATAGTATCTCAAAGGGACCATACCTTAGAGCCTTGATTTTCTTACCAAGCCCCTTGTTGGGCCTCAAATAATCCCATTTTTCCACCATACAATACCACTATTCATAATCTATATTCTTGTACTTTTAACTCATATCATACCATAATCCCACAACCTATCGTCAATTCACATCTTACACTTTGTGGTTGATTATCCTTAGTTTTATTGAATTTTAAATGATTATAGATGAATTTTCTATGATTTTATAATGATGGTTTTTCCAAGTTCATTTACTGTAGGGACCTATTTCTGAAATTCTTCATAAGCTAATTAAGTTAGTTGTTATGGGACTAAATTCCTGTAGTTAAAATATCAATTTGTGATCAAAGGAAGAATAATATCAGGATTCTGAGAGTTTTTCTTGTTCAAAGTACCCTCATTCAGGTAACCAAAATCATGTTTGTCAAAAAATTTCATCACAAAAAAGTTATGGTAAGGGGAGTATTACAATACAGAATTAAGTACCGAAATTCAGGGTTTTAATAAATAATTCGAGTTAAATGCCAAAATTATGAGTTTGACTATTTCAAATATTTCATACCATCCACACAGAGGATGTGGGTTGAAGATTTATTTTATTTATTTTTCAATCCAAATGGAGCTGCAACCTTAAATCCCAGATCTCAATTAAGCTATGCATCTGTCACTAGATTGCCAAGAAAAATTTGTCGTAACCAAATGCCTGAAAATTAATTTGAGATATATATTTTTAATATCATGTGCATATAGCTAAGATTAGATCCTTGAGTTAAGATCTCAAATTGTAAAATCATAATATATATTGCAATCACTTAGTACTGGATATAGTTACGTAGGGGAAGAGAAGCACAATTACATCTATAGGATTTAGTGGTTGTTGTATCTTACACTCCCTTTTTGGCTGAATAAATAAAGGATAATGAAGTTGCTAGAAGGTTTGATTTCCATTACGTGAGTTTGAGTTTACACGTGCAACACATAGACAAGAAGGGCCCCTTGAACCCATCATGTTTGCAGGGTTAATATAGTTATGTAAGTGTGAATTTTATTATTTATTTCCTTTTATATTTTTATTTTATTTCTTGCATTTATAATTAACAAATAGTTTGAAGTAAGAAGGGCATTTGAAGATTCAATTTTCTTTGTCAAATTGTTTATGCATTCACTTCTTCATTCTAGATTTTGAATTTTCTTTCTGATTTATGGCGTGACCCCAAGAATAGTTTTGTGAACAAAGATTTAGCAAAGTAGTTTATTTGAATTTTATTTTAGAATCAGTTATAATCATTGATTGAATTCAATACTTGTAGAAGTTTTAATTAAGTTACATAATGGTGAATTAGGTTCTAGTTTATTGGTAGATTTCTTTTGAATTAGAAATGGAGAGCCTATACCTAATTGTGTACTAAGCAGTAAACTAATTTAGAAACTTAAATTGTGTGCTTCATTCAGTGCTACATTCAAAAATTGCTAAAATATTAGTTTAGGCTATATTCTTTGATCCATTTTTACATGTGTTTGTGCCTTGAATATTACAAGCCCTAAATTGATAATTAAATGTTAGAACTAGAATACATATAATTTCTACAACATTTTTGGCATCATTGTTGGGGAGGTGCTAAAGGGATTAGAGCATAGTTTCTTTCATAAGTTTTTTCCATGATATTAGTTGAAGGGCAACTAGAGGGTGGAGAAAGACTATAAGACGTGAGTGAAGAGCTATGCATCCACTTTGGTTTGGGGTCACTCCAAAGTCTGGTTGTCTCTAATTGATTTTCTAGTTTATTTTTCATATGCATAGAATTAAAGGCAGGATCTAGAGCCTCATTTTTATTTATTTTCCTTTTCAAGTGTTTTTTCCTTTAGATTGATGAAAAGAAAAATGGAATAACTCGTGTGAAAGGATAAACTGGTGACAGCAGGGCCCAAGTAAGTGAGGAGTTCAATTTTAGTGAGTTTTATTGCAATTAGTAGTTTTAATTCATTTAGATTAAAATTTCAAGTTATTTAAAGATAAAACATTTTTGGGGTGTTGTAAGAACCCCTTGTGTCCTGATCCATGTTGCAAGATAGGGATCATCAACCTAAAAAATAAATTCAAGAATTATTGAGAGCTTGAATAATGTCCCTCGAAGTACTTTCTCAAATCCTAGTAGTAGCTGGGATATCTACCTCTCAGGAAGAGTTCATCCTTACCACATTTAGGAAATTATCTATCTTTCCATAGCCAGAAAATGATTTGGAGGTCTCACTTTATTCCTCTTGCATATCTACAAAGGAGATCGAGAAATCACATACCAAATCTAATGGGGAGCATCATGTTGAAACTAAGATCGAGGAACTTTCACCATGCCCACCAGCAAGCTTGTATTCATTCCAAAGACCAATTATCCAAGTTTTTCTAGGATGAACGAGCAGTACTGTCAAAGTGTTCCAAATGCAGAAATGGGCTAGTACCACCAGGATCACATCAAGAATTAGTTCCATATCAAAATCTAGTCAAAGTACCACTCTCATCTTCAAATACTCTTTGTATCACATATTTCAAAACTGTTTATTTTTCATGATCATGTACATTCTAAAGTTTATATGTTAAATCTGGGCATAAATATATATTTGTACCTAATCCACACATGGCTTCATTGGAAGTACTCTTTCACTTGAAGGATGACATATTTTATCAAGTAGAGTAGGGAATTTAGTATTGTAATAAATAAATAAATGAAAGTAGTAAAGAGAAAAATAAGTCCTTTTGTGAAAACCAACTTGTCTAGTGCAACTAGACAAGGACTTTTCTTGAAAACTAGGTAACCAACGTGAAAATTTCCCAATAAAGTTTGTAAATTTGTATGAGTTATTCAAATCATGTATATCTCAATTCATTATGTTTATACTTGAGTTTTTTGATGTGGGATCCATTAAGGCCCACCTTCCAACAAGCCTTGTCCCATCAACATCAACACATTATTTGGGATCAAGTTTAGAGTTAGATAAGGTACCTAGGAGCCTTCATGCCTTAATGGTAGGTATCCTTGTCATCTAATAAGGAAATACATCAATGTTTCTTGGTGGATGAATTCTGCAATCCATTTGAATTTGAAAAATCCATTCATGGCTGGTAGAATGTACCTAGTGCCTTGATTCTCATTGACATCAAAGGTGGGATATCTCACATTGATTAATCACCTCCTGAATGGTCAGTAATTCAATGATTTTTGTGCCTTGGGTCTTGCATGTTGGAGTAATCACTGCACTTCTATGGAATCCATAATTTCCACCCTGGGGATCCTAGTTACCGGTTTGGAAGTTTACCAATACTTGCGAGTTTTCATGTAATGGAAAACCTATACATGGTATCAGAGCTATTTTGAGGGCCACGTCCGTTGTTGATCAAAATCCGGCGTTATTTATCTGAGTAATAGTTTTTATATATATATATTATTTATAAACATTTTTGGGCTCGAAGAAATGCTTGGTTGTGTCTGGAGCATCTTTTACAGTGCGGAACACCTTTATTTCATGCGAAAAGGTTTCCAGCTACCCAAGTTATGACAGTTTAGATATGGAGGTATAAAGCATCTGTTTTGCAGTTATATTTGTTAATAGTTCTACTTATTTCGGTTCCCTCTTTTTATTTTCGGTTTTTAGGTTTTATTTATTTGCTAAATCTATACCCTCCTCTCTGTGTATGCTCTTTGTTGTGCACTGTGTGCGATATCGGAAAATCATAAAAAGGAAAAAGGGATTTTTTTTGCTACGTATGCTCTTTCCCCGCATCATTGTGTGATCTCGGGAAATCAGAAATTATGTCGTAAGGCTTTTCATTTGGTTTTTTTTTCTCGGTTTTTGTGCAGGAAAAGGCACGCACACACAAAAAACCCCTTCCTCCTTTCATATGATAACGTGATCCTTTTACTATCTCACTTGGTGAGGGGTTAGTTTATGAGAATAGAGGTCTTGGGTTCAAGTCTCCTTCTCAAGCTTCTTTTGTAAAAAAATTTTGTTCAAAGGGGCCATTTTTTTTTTTAAAAGAACCACACTTCATCTCATTCCCGTAACTATTCGGCATCTACAACTCAAATTTTTCAAAAGGAATAACTTCTTAATCCAAAAGCCGTTTTTCGAGCCGTTTTTTTTAACGGCCTAATTTTTCGATATCTTTCCATTGGAGCAGTTGGTTTCAGCTTCTCTTGGCTTCAAATTTTTTTTTTTTTAAATGGAAAGTGCATGCCCGGTTATTCTTAACATCACTAATTATTTCCAATGGCTACCTCACATGGTAGATATGCTTAGAAGTAAATGGCTTTATAGAATAGCCACAGGAAAAGAAACTAAACCTTCTGATGATGATAAAGCTGCTAAATGGGAAAATAAACAAGATCAAGCATGAGGGTTGATAGGAATGTGCATTACTCAAGATCTTTGATTTCATATCCTTAACATTGATACCCCTGATGAAGCCTTGGAAAAGCTAAAATCTATTTTTGGCATTTAAAATCAAATCAAGACCCACCAGCTTGAAAATGAGTTGCTTACTTTGGACCCCAATAACTTCTCCTCCATTAAATATTTTTTGTCCAAATTCAAGACCCTCAGAATTCTTTTAGAAGGTTGTAAGATAAAAAAGGATGATGGTAGCCTCATCTATTGCATTCTTGCTAATCTTGGCCCTGCATACTTTGTATTTTTTTCCGCCTTCCATTGCACTAGAGAAGCCATCATTTCTTCAGGAACCGCTTACAAGAATCCCTCTTTTGATTCCTTTTGTGATTCTTTGATAAGAGAACAAGAAAAAAATTTACACCTTGGTCTTATCACTGCTGGAAACACTTCTAAGAAAGCCTTAGCAGCCCAACAACAACCATATCAAAAGAATCCCAAGAAGAAGTATCCAAAAAAATATGGTCCTAAACCAAATAAGGGCCCTAAGCAATTTCAGCCGCAAACTAAAAAATCAAATCACCAAAATAATAAGGCAAATCAAAACAAAGGGAAGAAGACAAACAGACATTGCAAATTTTGCAATCGGGATGACCATATAGAGTCCAAATGTTTTAAGAAGATGGAATCCTTAGAAGCAGCAATGAAGAAACACAACATCAATTTGGAGCACTCTTCACCTTCATCTTCAGGCATGGAACTTTCTTTTTGTGGTTGTCAAGCATCAAGATCTGGTTATGGATTAAATGTATCTTCTTCTTCTCCTTCTCATGAGTGGCTCACTGATTCTGGAGCTTCTTACCACATGGCTAAAAATAAATCCATGTTTTCTTATTTAAATGATTGTAACACCAAACATATTTATGTTGGTGATTATAGATCTCTTAGTGTTGTAGGATCTGAAACCATTCATCTACATAATGGTCAGTTTAATGATGTACTATGTGTTCCTACCTTGTCATGCAACCCTCTATTTGTTTATTAGATAACTCATTCAGGTGAAGGGAAAATAGTAGAATTCTCTCCTCATGATGTTGTAATCAAGGACTTCAAAGATCATAAACATATTTTAGCTACTGGAATTGCTAATGATTCCACAAGGTTGAATAAGTTTGAAAATTTTGGGTCATCATGTCTTCCCTCTGTTTTTTTTGCTCATAATGATAATGTGAGAAAAATTTAGCATGAACAATTTGGTCACTTAAACTATCACTCTCTTCAAACTCTATGTAAGGAAAATATGGTGATAGGCCTTCCTATGGTATCTTGCCGAGATGGTGTTTGCTCCACATGTGTACTCGGAAAACATCATCGAGATAGTTTTGACAAATTTGTCTCTTAGCACTCTTCAGCCCCTTTGCAGCTTGTGCACAGTGATTTATGTGGTCCACTTCCTGTTGTTTCTTTCTTTGGTTGCAAGTACTTCTTAACTTTCATTGATGATTTTTCTAGACGCACTTGGGTATATTTCTTAAAACTCAAGAGTGAAGTTTTTAACATGTTCTTGGCCTTTAAGGCCTTTGTTGAGAAACAATCTCCACATCAAATTCTTAAGTTAAGATCAAACAGTGGGGGAGAATATGTTAACAACAAATCTATCAACTTCTGCACTGAGCATGGCATTCAATTGCAACATATTGTTCCATATATTCTGTTATCCACCTATAAATTCTGTCATACTCAATGGTGGCTAAGCTTGTCTTTTAAACCTTCAAGAGATAGTTCCCTTTGAAAAATTATCATCTTTTGAAGTTTTATGATGATTATTACCCTTTGAGTTAATCTTCACTGATGTTTCACTATTAGCCCTAAAGTACCTGCTGATTTACCAAGAGAAAGACAGCTTAAAACTCCATTTTTTACTCCATTTTTCATTATTACACTTCTCCATTTCCTTCTTCATTTCATCCATAAACCCTTTCATTTACCTTTCATTCCCTCAAATTCCCCTTCAAAACCTTAAAAATCCCCTTGTGAGGTTTTAAAGCTCCTTTTCTCCCTTATCGGAACCCTCAAAATCCTCTGAAAAGCCTTCATTTTAAGCCTATTATTGACCTTTTTCATTTAGGCCTTAGGCCCCTTATTGGCTTTAAGCCCTAGCCCCTTTTCGCATATGACTAGGCGCTGTGACCAACCGTTAGCCCATCGCTCATCTCAATCGGAGTTTTCCTTTTTCTTGGTTCTCCCTTTATATGATTAAATCTTTCGATTTAATCTCAGCGGTCGAATCCACAAGAACCGACAGCTACGATTGTTTCACGCTCCACCCATAGCCCTTCGTCATCACCCACCGATTTAATCCTGACCATTGATCTCTCATACCAATCCTACGGCCAGCGCTTAATCGCACATCACAAACTCAAAAACCCAAGTGCTTTGGCCTCTTTTCTTCTCTCCGATGCGATGTAACCCCAACCGTTCATGCCGCCAGATCTGACAGTTTGCGCTTCATCGCATCGTACTCATCCATCACGTGATCCTCCACTATCCGCTCCTCCTTTTAAATCTTGACCGTCCATCTGAGAAATCCTACGATCGAGACTTAACCCAATAACCCGACTCCCTTGGGACCTACCTCCCACCTCATAAAGCACCTGTCCACTCGTGCACTACCACTTGTCTTCCACCAGAAACCCCACTCGTGCACCTTTTATATCGCGCTCATTTCGCATCGTTAGATCTGGAGCCTCTGATCCAACGGTTGTGGCAGCATATCGCAAAATCATTGCGCCAGAGGTTTAACACATAAATTTTTTGTGAAATCAGCAGTATTGAAAATCCACGTGTCAATCATTGAATCATATCGCGTTCCAAAAGCTAAAACCATTAATGGTTTTCCTGAAACCGCTTCTTCTCAATTCATGCCCTAATTCAAATTTAAACCCCTATTTCCTTTTTTGCCATGGTTTTTCACCTTACACTGCTGCATCCATTCATCCTCATAGCTCCGACCGCTACCATAAACCCTCCTAGGTAGTTCTAAACCAAATTTCGCGGGATTTAAATAATTTTTCTTTGTTTTATGCAGGTTTAATGAAGATTAAAGTTAAAACCCTCCTGTAGATGATTACAGTGTTATTGGCCAAGGATGACGATCCTTACGGCCTTTGATACAAATTAAAGGGTTTTGAAGTGCTAATTACATTTTCTAAGAAGGTCGATAAGTCATGATTATCAGTTTCCTGAAAAAAATTCCAACAAACCCTCTGTGCACATGCAAACAGCAAAACACGGTCAACATCAATTAATGAAAGAGTATCAGTTTCAAAGATCAAGATTAGAGTATAATTTAAGGATCAAAGATGTTAATTAAAGCTTAAAGGATCAAGGCATGAACTCTGGAATCAAAGGCATAATCCACAAATCAGATCCAGAAGACCTCGAATGCCACATCATAGGGGCAAATTGAATCCCCAACTACCAAAATTGCCACCTGTAACCTTTCTGCCTCAAAGGAATACCCATATCAAATCTCAGTCAGAAACATTAACGCCAAAGATAGCTAGCAGTTATTACAAACAAAAGAACATATTTTAAACTATCAGTAAAGTTATTGTAAAGATAAGAAAGTGCCTTAAAGTCAATATTTTCACCCACTAAACCTAAAAAGGCAGAAATAGAGTAAATAAAACAGAGTTGTAATTCAATGCATTCCTGCCTTAAGCCTTGCATGGTTTTCAAGGCTAGGAGTTGAATTTAGTATAGAATTAATGATACTCAACCCTAGAAATCTTCCACCTCCTCATTTCATCTATAAATAATTCTAAAGAAGATGAGAGGTTGGTTGGTTGGTCACCAGTTGTAATACTAAAACTCTCTGAAATAATACCTAGTCTGTTTAAATCTGAAGAAGAAATTGAAGTCTTGGAAGCTTGATGATGTTTTGACATGCTTGTTCTTGAGAAGGCTCTATCATTGGATCCCTGAGCTTGGCTGTTGGTGATGTATTCTGAACTGTCTGTTGTTTTTCCTATTTCATTATGTTTCATAAATTCTTACTACAATAGGGTGAAAATTTTAGGCTAAGAAATGACTCCTGGAAGCACCTTAGACCTATTTATCCTTCACTGTTTTATTTTTTCTTCTGCTAAGGAATTTTAGAGTCTTTAATCATTCTATTGAACCCTTATGCTCATTTATTTCTCAAATAGTTCAAATAGTTGGTTCCAGCATGATTTATGGTTTTCCCTGCTTGTCTGCTGCCACTTGAAAACTGTTTTTGAAGTCTCCCTTTGAAGTACCATTGTTTATAGTTAGCCAAGGAGGTTTTTTTCGATCATACCCTTTGTCCCTACTTAAATAGTTGTTTTAAAGGTCTTTGTAGTTGTAATCACAGATGTGTTAGGTGTTCCCTCTTCTATGACTACAATTATCAGTGAATCTTTCATGTTTTCGAACTCATTTGAAATAAAATCTTTGAGAAAATGGGATGTGCTCCCGAATCTTAGATTTCATTTTAAAAGTTGTCTTGAATTCATCGTTTGCTTAAAGTGTGGTTTGTAGAATTCATGGTTAGCCCTATCTATCAAATGCCTCTTTATGTTCAAGTTATGTTTTTAAGTTCCCTTTGTTGAGAATTCAAACTTCTCTTTTCAAAATCACTAGTGTCCATCTCATTCACAAAAACTAAAGGATCCTATGGCCAAGTTAGATTTTCCCTTTGATATCCCATATCCATTGATGAGTTTGTTACAACTTTTTCTTGACTCCATTGCCCAATGAATCAGACACTTCTTCTTTCTATCTATATCACTTAGACCTTTCATGTTCTGTTGTGCCAATTCAACCAAACAAACAAACAAACCAAACAAACATCTGCACTTTATAACTAGTCTAAAATCAATACTTAAAAGCAAAAAGATATACCTTTGCAAGCAAATAATTTGAGAGATCCCTCTCTGAGAACAGGAGGACTAGATCCTGGAACTCTAAATATTGGTTCTGATGTTGTCTTGTCTTTTGGTTAGACAATCTATCAAAACTCAGGAACCCCAACATAATCCACAACAAAATGGTGTAGTTGAAATGAAGAATCGCACCTTAAAAGAAATGGCTAATTGTATGCTTCAATCTAAAGGACTTGGTCTCAATTTTTGGGCAGAAGCCATTAACTATGCAAATTACATAGTAAATTGCACTCCCAATAAGGTTTTAAAGAATATAACTCCAAAAGAATCTTGGAGCTCAATAAAACCATATGTAAGTCACTTTTGTGTTTTTGGAAGTGATGCTTGGGCCCATATTCTAGATGTGAAACATAAAGCCTTAGAACCTAAGAGTGAAAAATACATTTTTGTTGGATATTCTGAAGATGTCAAAGGATATAGACTTCTTCAACCAAAATCCAAAAATATTATCATTAGAAGAGATGTAAAATTTGATGAAAATATATCGGCCTGCAAGCCTAGTTTCGCAAGTGTGCCACCTTTAGCTTGCAAGCCTGATTTGGCATATGTACCACCTCTCTCTCTCTTATAGTTTTAATAGAATTCCTTCTAGTTCAGATGATGACAGCGAGGATGACAATCCTCCTCCACCTCCTAAAATTTTTCCTTATACTCCACCACTTCCAAGATGGGTCTGCTCTACTCAGGATGCAGCAAGTTCTCTTGCAGGTGACCCTGCCGATCGACAATGTACACGTTCTGAGTTCGAAAGAGCCTCTTCCTTATTGCCTCAAGTTCCAGAAAAACTTGATCCAGAAACCTTTGAAGAAGCCTCTGGTCATCCAAATTGGGATGAAGCTATGAATGAAGAGTATCGTTCCTTATTGGAAAACGATACTTGGGATCTTTTTCCTCTTCCAAAAGGAAGAAAACTTGTCATATGCAGATGGGTTTACAAAACCAAGTTTGGACCAGATGGAAAAGTGGATAGACATAAAGCTTGTCTTGTTGCTAAAGGATTTTCACAATTTGAAGGCATTGAATATACTGAAACCTTCTCCCTTGTTGCCAAAATTAATTCTATCTGCCTTGTTCTTTCCCTTACTGACTCCTTTAAATGGGAAGCCCATAAGATGGATGTTAAATCTTCCTTCTTGCATGGAGATTTGCATGAAGAAATCTACATGGAACAACCCCCTGGATTTATCCAAAAAGACTCTAGCCTTGTTTTTCGCCTTATGAAGTCTCTCTATGGTCTTAAACAAGCTCCTTGGACTTGGTATGCCAAAATGGATATATTTCTATTAGATAATCGCTTTGCTAGGTATCATTCTGACAACACTGTCTACACCAAGAAAGTGGGTAAGTCCTTCACCATCCTTGTTCTTTATGTTGATGATCTTATCCTTACTGGTAGTGATCCAAACCATATAAACCATGTGAAGTCTAGCCTTAAAAATAAGTTTGAAATGACAGACTTAGAACACTTGCATTATTTCCTTGGTCTTCAAGTATTGCAATCCAAGGAAGGCATTACCCTCTCTCAGTCCAAGTATGCCTGTGATCTTCTACACCACTTTCATATGGAAGACTGTAAGCCATCCCCTTCTCCCTTTCAGTCTGGAGTCAAGCTTTCAGGAAACTGTACTACCCCTGAAGTTGATGCTACCTTATATCGTCAACTTGTTGGTAAACTTTTTTATCTAACCCATACCCATACTGACCTTTCCTTTGTTGTTGGTCTTGTCACTCGGTTTATCCACCAACCTCGTGAAAGTCACTGGAAAGTAGCTAAAAGAATAATTTGATATATTCGAGGTACAGTTCAGTTCGGGATTCATTATAGTGCAGGAGAATCTCCATTGTTGATTGGTATCACTGATTCTGATTGGGCTGGTGACCCTGATGATCGAAAGTCTTCTACAGGATATGTGTTCACTCTTGGTTTAAGACCTATTACATGATCTTGTAAGAAACAAAGTGCCATCTCTCTTTCTTTAGCAGAAGCAGAGTATCGTGGTGCAGTTGAAGCTAGCAAGGAAGCCATGTGGCTTCGTCAGATCCTATCTGAATTTGTTCTTTCATCAGCAGCATCCAACTACACTTTGGTGTGATAATCAGAGTGCCATTCAGCTATGTAAATATCCAATTCAGCATCAGCATATGAAACACATTGGATTTCACATTCACTTCATCAAAAAGCTCATTCACTTGATGGTCTTCCATTGGTGTAGTACTATGTGTAATTGATGTTGATATATTTACAAAGACTCTCACAAAAGCAAAGGAAGCAAAGTTTACCAAACTTCAATCCATGCTTGGAGTTCATGAAAGTTGTCAATAAGGGGGGATAGGCTCTAATGCCTCCTTCCTTCTCCTATTGTGTCACTTTTGTAAATCCTTTAATCCTATCCAAATTTGTTCTTAAGGGGGGATGTTAGGATATTTCGACACATAGGAAGTAGGCTCCTTTTGTGTCACCTTTGTAAATCCTTCAATCCTATCCCAAGTTGTGTTCTTAAGGGGGGATGTTAGGATATTCTGACACATAGGAAACAGTTAAGAATAACTAAGTTTAGTATAGAGTTAGGTAAAGTGTGTTTCTTTACCATGTGCATTTGTAACTTATAATCCGACGATCACGATTTGTAGTGATATGAGGGTTATCTCTCACTTCGGTATTAACGGCACTTGATCCGTGGCTTAACACCCGATTGGTCCATGATCTCTATTTAAAGAGAATGGAGGGTCATTTGTCTGGTAACCGTTTATGAGAGAAACATATGTAAATTTTCTTTTTATATTAATAAATTTCCTGAAGTGGCTACGTTGGCTCAAGCCATGGACTGTTTCCCTCTTTGAGGGTTTTAACCACGTGATTATACTGGTGTACTGATTTGTGATCTATTTGTGAGCGGTGACCTTTGTTTCTTGATCTATGGAACTTACCCTGTAAATTACTACATGGTATCAGAGCTTGGACCCAGGTTCAATTCCCCTGAGTTGCGTTTTGAGGGGGGTGTTGGAGTAATCACCGCACCTCTATGGAATCCATAATTTCAACCCTGGGGATCCTAGTTACTGTTTTGGAAGTTTACCAATACTTGCGAGTTTTGGTGTAATGGAAAACCTCTACATTGCAAGGCCTCAAGGATAACTTAGGATATTTCCTTTTGGCCAATAGGCTTCTAGGTACTCTCTTTGGTTTTCCTCTTCCTTGCTTGTTATATAAGGCATGAAGATTCATTGTAAATAGTGGGGACATATTGTGTTTAAGAGAAATACATGGTTTTTGGAAGTTTAAGAACAATTTAGTGTTGTGGAGCTTGTGGATGATTTGCCTTGATTGATGGTGATGAAGGCTTGCTTGCAGGATCCCTGAGTTTAGTTATTGGTGATGTATCTCTCATATGTTCATGTTTTTATTGTTTTGCATATGTCCATATTTCTATATTGCAATAGCTTAGAAGAGTATAGGATGAGAAATGTTGTTTGAGGCACCTCAGGCCTCTTGTTAGTTATTGTTTTCAGTTTTTCTTCTATTGGGTTAGCTTAAAGAATTATTCATTGCTCCTTAGGCCAACCTAAGCTTGTCTATTTCATTGTTGGATTAATAGGCTATTTTATAAACATGATTCATGGTAATTCCTACTTGTTTAATGCTATCTAAACTCTGTCTTGAAATATCTCTTTGATGTATTGATTGATAGGTTAAGTCAAAGAGGTCTTGTTTCGATCTTGCCCTTTGAATATTATTATCAATTTGCTTTGAAGTTCTTTATAGTTTAATGAATGATGTTTAGGAGTTCCCTCTTCATTTATTGGTGCTATTTGTCTCTTATATGTTTTAAAATCTTGAAAGTAGAATCATTGAAGTTAGATAAGTTGTCTTACTTAATTTTCTCCACCGGATTGTATATCTTGAATGTGTATTTGTTTAAAAGTATTGTTATTGAGTAAATGGTGTGCCCTATCTCATTCCTAGTACCATTGCTTATCAGTATTCAAGATCTCTTTGTTCATAGGTTTTTGACAAAGGATTCTTAACTGCCCTTTTCCCTGCCTTGGTTCCCAAACTTAATGTCCATTTCACCTCATACATAAAATTTAAGATCCATTAATTACACTATATTTTCCCTGTGATGTACTCTGATTCATTATAGATATATCAATGATTTCATAGAATCCATAGCCCAATCGATTTGATAACCTCTCACTCCACCTATCCTACTTGATCATCTTACCCCAAACAAAACAAAAAACAAACCTACACTTAACAACTAGCCTAAAATCAACAATCCAAAGAGAACAAGCTCATATCCTTTGCATAATAGAGAGAGCCCTCTTTGAGTCTAGGAAGGCTAGGTCCTAGGACTCCAAATACTGGTCTAATGTTACCATGTCATTTGGTTTGCCAATCTTCCAAATCACGGGACAATAACACCACCTCTCAGTCCTCCTATAAGGATTTTGGTCTTAATGATGATGATATCTTTCAGAATCAAAACTAGAATAAAATCCATGAGTGCTAGCCCATGCTTCTAGCGTAGCGAAAGATCTACCACCTCTGACAGTGTCGTCTATGTCCAACCTTTGTCCTCTATGAGACCTGTTTCCATATGCCTCATTTGTATTCTCTTCTTTTCTCTAACTAATCCTTAGTTGTCCCTGCTTCTACAAATCTGAGATGCTCTTAAGGATGACTACGTCAACTTTTGCTTGGTTTTCCTGAGCTCTGGAAAGTTTTTCATGTGCCTCAATCATCATGTTATCATATTCCTTGAAATTTTTTATCCATTCCTTCAAAATTCTCAGTGTATCTACTAAATCAAGAGAGTAATCTTCTCCTTGATGACCAACTGACCTTTCCCATTCCATAGAATTCATATCAGGCTTGTAAGGGGAGTCATGTGAACTATATTCCACCATTCTCCTCTTCATATATGATCTTTTATCTCCTTCAAACAGGTCATGTTAGATCAACAAAATATAGAAATAATAAACACCATACCTCAATGTATTTCAATGGAGGCTATCACATTTGCACAAGCTAGTCCATATTAGCACGATATAGAAACATATTGACATCAACATATCAACATCATGTGTGATAGGACTAAAATTTAATACTAAACCATCATAATGCATGCATATTAGACACATACAAAATTAACATGAATGCATAACAATACACATTTATCCCATCTAGTCCAAGCATTTGAACTTGGAAACTATGATACCACCCTGTAACTACTCCTCCAACATTTACCCACTTTGAAAAGATCTCTAGGGTCAATATGAGTTGAGTGCCACTATGATATGGCCTGACCTCCATGTTCTAGTTATGAAAGTAGGACCTACAAACTAGAAGTAAACTGACATCCCTCATAGACTACGGATCACTCAGGATCATATTAACCACCCCAAGTGATCAATCCCTGAGATTGGACTATTTTTCACTCGGCTTACTCCCCAACCACATGCATAACACTTCATACATGCGGTTGGGAGGCTATAACCACACCCATAGGCCTATCTCCATGTGGTTATGACCCAATTTTCCCTGTTCAGTGCATGTGGTCATCAAATCTATGCCACTTTTTTAGGCTAGCCTCGATACCATTTCCCAAAACTTCCTGTAACTTTATAGAATAGTAACAATGGTGATAAGAATTCTGAACAATTAAAACTTGAGAAATATCTTGACCTAGACATTCCTGATTCATATTCTGCATTTTGTCAAACACATACTAAACATATAAGCTACAGGTCATGAATGCATATTTGATCATAAACTTCTGAACTTTTTCTGAGAATCACCAATAAGATGTTATACCCTCTCTAGCTAGGTTTATCTAATGAATTCATCAACCATCTAGTAACTTATCAAATCATGAACAAGAGCCATAGCTAGAGCACATAATAGAACAATGCATATAACTAGCATAAAACTATATAAAACCCATGACAAATTAGACATATGATCACCATAATAACTAGTACAAGTTCTCATAGATCACAATATAAAATAGCTCATATTAACATATGAAAATTCCAACTAAGTGGGGGACTTCCACCTATCACCTGACCATATATTGGGTTGAACAAAATCTCTCTTTCAACCAATAATACCCATGCCATATTCCAAGCATGAATGTGGTATCACAAGGGTTACACCAAAATAAAACCAACCATGGATTCCAGAGGCCGAACCACCTCAACCATCAAGCATAGTGATCTCACCCATATGGTCCATAAATCACTAACATCAGCCAAACTGGTGTCTACCCAAGTTTTCCAGGGCTCTAGGAACTAGCAACTCAACAAATAGCCTCCAGAGGGCCCGAGCTATTTCAGGGCTCTAGATAATTTGTCCCAACCCACAAGCTCTAAGAACTAGTAACTAAACCCACAACCTCCAAGGAACCCAATTTGTTTCAAGGATCTAGAGAATTTTTCCTAACCCATTGCCATAGGAAACCTGAGAAACAATTAAAAAAAAAAATGGGGAACCCACTACATCATGGATATCTAGGAAATGGAAAGGAATGGTTGAAACCACTATCAATCTAGGAAAATCTCCTTGAAAATGATAGCACATAACCAAGGATCCACATACATATACCATACATCCAAAAACCAGTAATGAAATCACACATGCAACCTATTACCTTCAAGGTGAGCTTGTTTTAGTTTCTAATCCAATCTTCTCATCTTCTACCCACCACTTCCTTGCTTATAATTTTCTTTCTTTTTGAAAATCCAGGTGAACTATAGCTCTCCAATAATACTCTAAGTGTGTAAGAGTGTATGAGATAATGAACAAGAGCTTAACTCAAAATAGTCAAAAATCTAGAACTCACAAAAATCTAGCAACTTATTCTCTTATGAATTTTTATCATTGATGTCTCCTTTTATTCATTTTCATTCATTTTTCATCCAATTTCCCTTGCATGCACATTTTTGCCTCTTCACCTTCCTTTTATCTTATTTTCCTTTATTTTCATAATTAAATGCCAATTATTGCCTCTTTTACTTCGCCGATTCCTTTTCCAATTTATATCCATTAATTAAACCACAAGTGATTCCCACTGTAATGTTTTCCCACCATTCATCATTGAATACATGTCCCATTACCTTGGGTTTATTTTATTTACATGGAAAATCAACCAGGGGTTGTTACATTATTATCACTAGTAGTGAATCTAAACATTTAACCAATGTCAAATCAATCCTTTATACAAAATTTGAAATGAAAGGATTAGAATATTTTTATTATTTTCTTGGCCTCTATATATTTCAAACCAAGGAAGGAATTTCTCTTTCCTAATCTATGTATACATGTGACCTTCTTCATCATTTTCCCATGGAAGATTGTAAACAATCCCCTTCTCTCTTTCATTTTAGAGACAAAATCGCTACCACCTATACTACACACAAAGTTGATGCCACATTGTACCATCAATTAGTTGGTATCCTCTTGTATTTGACTCATACTCGTCCTAATATTTCCTTTGTTGTTGGTCTTGTTTCTTGGTATATGCAAACACCTAGTGAAAATCATTTGAAAGTAGTAAAAATAATGCTTTAGTATATTTGATGTATATTTAAGTTTTGGATGCATTATAGTTCAATAGGGACTCCTTTATTTCAGTAATTCGAATTGGGTTAGTGACCTTGATGATTACAAGTCTACTACAAATTATGTTTTCAATATTAGTTTTGAACCTGTCAGTTAGGATTGTAAAAAGAAATAGGTTATTTCTCTTAATTTACTAGAAGAATAATATTGAGAAATGGTTGATGTTAGTCAAGGAGTCTTATGGATATACTAGATCCATTCAAAGTTTATATTCCAACAACAATATCTAACCACCCTCTAGTGTAACAATGTGAGCCCCATCAAGCTCACTAACGATCCAAATTAACATGAGTGCAACAAACACATCAAGCTACAAATGAACTTCATCACAAATCTCATTAATGATCAAGTTATTGAAGTGATATTTTTCCCTATAGATGATTAAGTTGAAAATATTTCACAAAGTCTCTTATAGAAGTGAATTTTTCTAAAATTTTATCTATGTTAGGAGCTCAAGAAGTTTTCATTATGCGGGGAGGTGCTCTAATGCCTCCTTCCTTCTATTATTGTGTCAATTTTATAAATCCTTCAATCCTATCGCGAGTTGTTCTTAAGGGGGGTGTTAGGATAATTATATACTTAGGAATTAGTTAAGTTTAAGTTCTTCTAATGTGTCTATTAGGTGAAAGTGTGTTTCTTTAGTATGAATTAATTCCATCGTAATCTAGTAGTCATGATATGTACTAGACATGGAGTGATCTAATGACTCATACTCTCCTTAATACTAATGCCTATTTATTTGTGACTTAACACCCAATTGGTCAATGATCTATGTTTAAAGAGAATAGAGGGTCATGGTGGTTAATTGATTGTGAGAACTCTCTTATGTCAATTTTTTTTATTTTGCATTAATAAAATTGTCTCAAGTGACCACATTGGCTGGGGTTATGGATTGTTTCCCTCTTAAAGTATTTTAATCATGTAAAAATATTGGCATTAATATATTTGATCTAGTTCTGTACGTGGTAATCAAAGGTGTTTATCCTATATGGAATACCCTATTTCTCAAAAATTATGGGATCCAAGAAATCTAGTTGTAATTGCACCAAGAATAATTTTCAGCAACCCCTCACAATTGTTTTCACGTATGGTATGACTACTAAACTTCGTAGTACCAAAGCTCTCTTTTTCTTCTCTTCTTACTTTCCAAAAATGAAGGAGATGGTGTGAATATTAGAAGAAAACCTAGGGGGATCTACAGTGAGAAAATGGCGTGTCAAATTTTGTCTCTTTTCTCTGCTACTTGTTTGACTTTCATTCTACCCAAATATGATTATATTCATCCCATGTTGTCATAAAAATCTGATATGATTATCTCGCCAACCTCATACATGCATTTAATGATTCCGAGTGTTTAATAAGTCAAAGAATATAATTGGTTGATGACACATTAACTTAGGAAAATGAAATGGGATTTTCCTTGGACCCCACCTTAAGTCCTCCCTCCCTTGTGGAACCATAGCCCACCAACATTATTATTCCTATCGTATTATGGCCATCAATGTATTTTTATTAATTAATATATGTGCATTATTACATTGGTAGCCTATTTAGCTTTTTATCGATATAGATTCTCTAGCTCAAAATATATTGGTCCATTAACATAAATAACATATTTACAATTGCATGGGAATTAAAACTATGATGATACATTTATTATGGAAGATGAGTTCTATTGGTATTTCATATATTGGATTTTGAAATCTCTCCACATGCTTTTCTCTTAAATAAAGATAATAGAGTTTAAGATAAATTGAATTAATAGTCTACATAGGCAACGTTGAAAAATAGCATTTCAGATATAACACCTATAAAATCTCAACTAAACTATTATTAAATACATTTAAATCAAAATAATCTTGAAATAAATGATTTTTTTTAAAAACCCTAATGAGCATATACAAATTCTTGGAATTGCATTCAATTGCATTTTTCAATTTTATATATACCAATTATTACAATAAATAATAAGTAAATTATCTAAACTGATATAAATTTAATTATTATAATTTAACTCATATAAAATTAATCATTATAATTAATTAATATTTTCACTAAATATTTTCTATAATTAATATGGTTGTTTTCACCAAAACGATTGTTTACATATTAAATTGGTTCCAGAAGAACAGATTTAATCTAGAAGGCCATCGTAGTCCCAAATAACACATGCTATTATAGAGTTGTGCCTTTGATTTAGGCCTAACTCCTTGACTCACTTTTAACTTTATTTTAAGTTGAACATAGTTTTTGTCAAACAAATATTTGTTTACGTTTATTGCTATGTTGTATTTATCATTTCAAACACATTGCATATTTTGTTTTAAGATGCAATGTTTTTATTAAAATTTAAACAAGCAAGCACTAAAATAGACCGAATTTAAAATGGTACTAACCAGCAATAGAATATATTTTATCTCATATAAATAATGCAGATGTCAAGGTTTATATTTAATTGATTATGGAAGTCTTTTAAATAATTTGGTTTACTTGTCAACGTGTCAAACTATAAATCATCGCTGCATAATGTTTTCAAATATTATAGTATGAAAGTCAATCAATCACATTATCAAATATTGTATCAAACACGTGACCAATTTGTGATTTAACATGGAAGGTGAGGGTGAAGACCACCGTTTCATATGTAACGCACAAAACAAATGGTCAGGGTTGTCTCTCATTTTATTACGCGTGGGAATTGACTAATTTATATAAGTAGATTGAGAGTCGCTATTGGGCGAGTTGGGTGAGTATTGGGAGCAGTGATGAAGATGATGAGTTACTTCATAGTCTTGTAAGTATCTTTCTCGCTAAGAGGGAGTGTTTATTTTGGAGTAGCTTGGGAGGTCCTCCAAGCTCTAGGTTTTAGGTTTTGGAGGTTGAAGCACAACAAGAGTCACTTGTGGGCTTGGAACCCAAGGTTGGGGTTTTTCACCCATCGATATTTGAGAGAAAAGGATGAGGAAATTTGGACATGTGATGGATGAAGATGATAGAGGGCAGCGAGGAGAATCCAATGCTTCAAGAATCGTAG
Organism: Pinus albicaulis; assembly: GCA_034641835.2. Classification (NCBI taxonomy): domain Eukaryota; kingdom Viridiplantae; phylum Streptophyta; class Pinopsida; order Pinales; family Pinaceae; genus Pinus; species Pinus albicaulis. Next base: position 227,179,960 of record CM076584.1, on the reverse strand, counting down.
AATTCCAAGATGTCCTTGATGATATATGAATTTTTGAAGTTGACAATGGATTTTTTGGATAGTCAAGTCATGTAGGCTTGAAATGTTAAGCCCAAAAGGCATGTCCATTGGAAAATTCATGGAGCCCTTCTTATGCATATAAATAGAAGGTGATGTGTTTCATTTTTAGTCATCCAAATGTGCAACAAACATATAATATCAACTTATCAGGTAGTCACTGCTATAGAGTAAGGAGGTCGAGTGGAATTAAGGAATGTTTGTGGGTTCTTTATGTGACTTGGCAGGTTCAAACAAGAGCAGAAGTAACTCACAACCTCTAGTGAAAAATATGGGCGATTTTTTGGTATGTTGAGGGTTGTTTTTCTCTATTTCAGGGAGTTACGGTCTTGTTGTAGCAGCTCAGGAGGCCGTAGGTCTATTTGGGTAACCAAAAGGAGGGTTGAGTTCCTGTTTTCTGAGAAATTGTGGCTCAACCTTGAGAAAAGGGAGGGTCACAGCTTATAGGAGGTATTTTGGAGGAGTTAGAGTGGGATGAAGGTGACTTTCATCTTTCCCTAACCCGCCAGCCTAACCTACAATAGTTTGACACCAGAATTGACGTATGGTGATGTTTATTTTATGTTGAATTTGTTTCTAGTTGGATGTTCCAAGTGTGGACATATTTGTAGAATCCTGTGGGATCCAATTGTTGAGGTCGACTTTAATGGTTGGAGACCTCAATAAGGAGCAGATCTTACAGGTGTTGGTCAGCCTAGAAGAAAAGATCGGATCATCCTATGTTTATTGTAGTAGAAGCGACTTGCAGTAGTGATAGGTGGCAGCCGTCTTAGAGACTCTGTGTTTTGTCCTTTGACGGACTAAAGGACAACTAGAGATAAAAATGGGAGCGAATGACCAGCATGATGAGATACAACATAGATAATGAAATGGTTTTGTCAGTGTATCTTGTATTCTTTTACTTGTGGATAATTGAGGGCCCTTATCCCTTGTATGGGAAGCCCTAGATTATTGTATTATTCAGTTGGTTTAATATAACGAAGATTAGGTTGTTGTACATATTTGTACAATATTTTGTAAGACGTTTTCTATACTTATGCATGTGTGATTTATTTCTTTATATTGTTTCGTTGTGAAAAGTAGATTTGTTGAGATTCTTGGTTTGGTAACATGAGATATTCTAAAATTATATCCTAGACCCAAGATTGTGGAAATTCAATATGTATCAACAAGAGAAATCCAAGTCACAACATATAACCTGACCAGTAGTCCAAATGCCAAGTAAACCCTCCATTAATATTCCAAACACTACCACAAATCTGTCAATAATTCTGGTCACAAGATGCCATAATCGTGTCCTTAGATGCCACGTCCCACAAAGAAATAGTGCCTCATAAACTCGCATTACACGGAGATATATAGCCTCATACAACTCGCATTATACATAGATATAGCCTCACACATCTAAATGTATATTCCATAGAGGCTATGAATTGGTTTCCAAATTGGTGGAGTGATAATTCAAATATATATTTGTTTACCCATGTGAAGGAACACGTCACTTGGGCAGGTCAACTTAACCATTTTGGGTTTGACCAAAAAGACACTTAAAATTTGATTTTTCTTTTCTTTTTCAAATATATAAAATTTTCTTTTATTTAAGCATGAAACACATGCTATAAATAAAAATGTGTTTTATGACCCAAGCATCATTAAATATGCTCTAATAAATTTACAAATGAAAAAAATGCATTATGAAGATCGATACTTGTTACAAAATTCAACACTCCCTCTTAACTAGCGAGGAATTCATAATGACTATCAATATGTTCTCAAGTTGAACATTCTATAAGGAAGGATTATCAAGATAAGATAAGTATTATCATCAATATTATCTCCACCATCAACCACATTTCCATAACCTAGTTAGTACCCCTTACGTATGGCACATATGCAACATTTGGTAAACACACTCACTCTAGAAATATATGAGAGTGTTGGTCTAGGGTCTGCTAGGTTGAGTCTTGAGTCATTTTTGTCAATTTTTTTAAAGCGCGGCACGCAAGTGAAGGGGCTTTGGGTGGGTCAAATCTCCTTCTTTTTGTAATGGGAAAAAAGGTAAAACATGGGGCTCAAACCACGGTTTGAGTACATGGTTTTTGCGCGTTTAAGTCAAATAAAAAGGGCATGTATGAATCAAGTCGAGAAGAAATCAATCATCTATCTTTCGTGAATGTGATTTGGGCAAGTTTCTGTGATAAGTCTGAGTAGAGATAGGCTCTAGTGGCTGTGTGTGCAGAGACTTAAGTCCTGGGTTTTGTGCAAGGACTCTGAGGTTGTGTGCACAGGAGAAATAATTGTAGTCATTGAAGATTTTCTTAATAAAGAGAATTTTTAGTGGAATTACTGGTTACTTGCATGATCTCTATCTTATATGTTAATGTGTTGATTTTCTTATAAATCTGTTGCAATTTTTGTTATTCCATACACATTTTTTGGGTTATTTATATAATGATAGATCTTTGTGTTTGTGCGGAAAGTATATATGTATCAAGGTTTTTTGTTAAGTAAATAGGAATAATATTAGATCTTTGTGTTTGCAAAAGAAATACATTGATGTTAAGGGTTGTGTTGAATTAAGATATAAATCAGGTTAAAAAGAAATAACACAACACAGTATTGATTAGATCGTATCAGAAAGGGTTAGATCCACATCATATTCCTCCCTCAGGGTGAAAAAACTTGGTTCTGGAACCCCCCCCCCCCCCATACTGCTTCGGGTGAGACTTTGGTATGCACAAGCAGGTCACTACTGAAAGGGCTAGTAGTTGGAGGGTTTTTTTGGTTGCATAGCACACTTTGAACCTAGGTTAGGACCCCTAAAGCCAAAAAATGGTTCCTTTGTCAGGACCGAGATCTGTTTGAGGGAAAATTGATGTGGCATCCAACTAGAACAAATTGCAATATTGGTTGGATAGAAAGGTGTGCAATTTCGCGATCGAAGAAAACCAGAACCCGTGATTATTTCCTAAAAAGTGGGAACAAAGATACATTTATATAGAACAACACTAAATCTTCTTTTCTTCCTTCACAATAGAACTACACGAGTTTTTTTCTCAATTCACTAAGATGAAGACCTGTTGGAAGGATGACGCAACTACCAAGTGGACTCCTCAGTTGGTTCAACAATTAGAAAAAGCTGACAATAGGATCACTCGCACAATATAATATTAGATCAACAACATTTTGGGTGGATTTTTCATCGAGTTTTCCATTGATACCTTTCTGTCCGACTCTAAAGATGAAAGAAGTTTTTTCAAGGGCTCGCAAGGTAAGTTTCTGCACTCTTTGAAGTCATGGCTTAAAATGCTCTTATGTGAAAAAGGTACTTTGTGCAGCCACACTGAGTGAATGTTTAGAAGAGGTCCACCTAGCTCTACGCACAGTGGAAAAAATTATAGAGAAGATCTGGAAGGAGATTTTGGTATAGTCCCCTCAAAGGTAGATTAGATAGTGACAACGAATCCGAGGAAAACATTTCAGATGATTCCACGCATGCATAAGATAATAGCACAGTTGCGCTGCAAATCCTGTCCACCCCACTCCCATGTCCACCTCACACTCCACTCCACTCCACTCCACTCCACCTCCACCACAAGAATTCGATAATGGATAACTCTAGTAAGATGAAAAGTTTTAAGGGTGTTGGGAATGAAGACACCGATCAATTATGGTTCATCACAAAGGCTATGTCGAAGGCACAACATATTGTTGATGATAATGTCAAGAAATAGTAGATTGTTATTTCATTCCAGGAACGTGTGCTAGAGTGGTAAATGAGGTATGTAGCGGCTAATCCAACTATGATAATAGATGATATCAAGATAGCATTGAATGAGAAATTCCAGGAGCCAAAGCCATATGTGCAGTGTGTTATCGAATTAAAGGATATCCACCAGGAAGTAAAGGAAATTGTATAGGAGGTAGATCAGCGATTAAAACACATTATCAGGGATGGAGCCTTTAGTATTAGTGATGATCAGCATAAGGAATGGTTTATTGCAATGTTGTTTCCGCATCTGCACCTGCCTTCGTCTCAGCAAAATATCACAACCTAGACCGAATCTTTGGAAATCGCAATGAAACTGGAATCCTTTCCAGTTTAGGAAACACAGATCGGGGTTTAGTAGATTCAGAGCTAGTTGGCTACCCAGCACTTAGAACTACAAATCCTGCAAAAAGAGAACGGGAAAGATGGGTGTCCGGGGGTATGATGTATGCGTTGCAAAGGTGAGGGATACTATAAGGAACAATGCCTAGTATATGGTGAATATATGGTGGTTGGAGGACCAAATCCAATCAAGCCTAATATAGGGGTAGGAGGCCATGTAACCCTATGATATGGTGTGCACTATTTCAAGTAACCGAACATCACCCTATAGACTATTTTCCCTAGTTGGAGAAGTATATTTAGTCTCCTAAGAAGTTATATTACATATTTTTTTGGTCTATAGGCCATGATGATAAGAATTGTCTTAGTTGTGACCTAATGATTGAAAAATTTGCTTCCTATAGAATACAATTGGAAGGTAGAGGTCCGGATTCACCTGCATCGCCCTCTGGGCGAGGGGGAGTTCAGGGCTGAGGTCATAGAATAGGAGGAGGAGTTGGTCGTGGAGGAGGCTATATTTTCTATTATAATTGTTGATAAGTTAGCCACTTTCCATGAGACTTCGAGAACCCGACACACCCATATTGTAGGTATTGTCGGAAGTTCAACCACGTAATTAAATATTTTTCTATTTTGTTTGCGAAAATTCAAGAAAAGAATACTTGAACACCTGCAAAGAACATTAAGATGATGAGGGTAGAGCCACGCAATTTAGAGCCTAACCTTAATATTACAACAAGAAGTGGTATAAGAATTGGCGCAAATCAAGCCAAAGGAAAACAACCTATTGCAGATGTCTAGGTTTGGAAAGACCCTAAGAAGAAGGAAGGATTTAACTTAGAGAAGGGGAAGGATACTTTTACTGAAGCTAAGAAGAATTTTATGGAACCTGGTGCACCGACATCAAAAGCATCGACTAAGCCTCTTATGAATATCATATATGAGACTGATCCAGCTAATTTGAAAGTGTTCCTGCAGGCTTGTATTAAATTTTTTCACAATAAGAAGGTGGTTGAAAACCTTCAAACATTGATTGATAACTGCACCAAGAGATATCAGCCTTAGGTTGAACAAAGGGTTGTCAAAAAAATCCACAATAATAAAAGAATAACTAGACGAGAGATGCACTTAACTACTTAGATAGGAGATTTTTAGATGGATCAAGCTATTTTGGATATGGGATCTGATGCAAATGTCTTACCTAAGAATACATGGAATAAAATGGGAGAACTTAAGCTTAAATGGTATGAAATTCAATTGTGCATGGCTAACCAGCAGAATATTATCCCAATGGACATGATCTCTAGGGTAGTAGTTGACATTGAAGGAGTCAACGTGTTTGTTCTATTTGAAGTCATGGAAATTGTTGATGATGTGAATCTATATCCTGCGTTGCTAGGTCTAGATTGGGTTTTTGACATGGATGCTATTATTAACCTCAAGCGTAGGAGCATGGTGTTTGAGAATAATGGCACAAGGTTTGTGGCCCCCCTGGACCCTACTGAAGGATCAAGGTATACAGAACCGGTGCATAATGTGTATGCAGTGGATGATATTGACCATGTCTACAGGTTAAATGTGAAGGATGAGGATTGGATCAATCCCATAGTAGATGACAATCTTATTTGGGAAAAATATAGTATGTGCTTATCAGAATCGGATGAAGAATTGGAACACTGGAAGAACTACTTACAGGAAGTATCCACATTGTGTTGTAATCGGGTAACCAGATCTCTACGTTGTATATTCTCTGAGGTATGTGAATTACCCCATTATGATGGTATAGGATATTTCAATCTAATTTTAAATACATTTGAAAGGGATATCCTAGAAGAACAGTGGTTCCACGCGCTTGATCTAGCTCTACGCTTGACAACCCCAATGCGTTGTTGGGGAACCCACAAAGAAAATATTTCTAATTGGAGGCAATGTCATCGAATGCTATGAATTTGATTTGGAAGCCCCAATACCCTAATGAAATAACAATATTCAAGCATAGAAGATTCGCACTAGCAATTAGCCCATTGGACTATATTTTGGGGAGAAGAGATGCAGCCGAAATGGGTTCGCATATTCATTCATACCTTGGAAACTGTACACATGAAATTGTTGTTGGATACTGAGCTACAACACAGTACTACTGACTGGGATGCGCTAAAAGAGAGATTTATTTTCACTTTCAGCTTTGAAATTAGATTATACTGCATTGATGAGGCATTACAAGAGATTAGAAATTCTATTTCTGACATACGAAGGGAGACAGTACCATGGTCCCTACCAGACTGGATGCACATATGAAGGATGAAGTTGAGTGTTGAAATTTGACTGCTGAAGAAAATGATGAGGATCCTAGAAACATTAACATCCCTGAGTCTGAAGGAAAATGAGCTATTGCTAAACCCGAGATTGAGTTGGTTGATGTTACTGAACCTGTTAAGACTAGAAAAGTCAATATTGGCACTGAAGAGCAGCCTAAGTTTTCCAATATAGGAGATTACTAGGACGAAGATACTGTGGGAATGATTGTACAAATCCTCGCTGAATATCAGGAGTTGTTCCCCACTAAATTTTCTGAGCTAAAGGGGATTATTGGAGATCTTGGTATGATGAGGTTCACTTAAAAACTGGATGCCAATCCCATTAAGTAATTCCCTTATAGATTGAATCCAAAGTATAAGTGAAAGGTCAAGGAAGACTTGGAAAAGATGGTTGTTGCAGGAATTATTGAGCCAAACGAGGAATCAGATTGGGTAAGTCCTATGGTAGTTCAAGAAATGAAGACAAAAGGTGAAATTAGGATATGTGTTGACCTGCGCAAGTTGAATGATGCATCTATACACGATTTGTTTCTGAACCCATTCTCAGATGAATTTTTGGAAACGTAGGAGGGCAAGAAGCCTATTAATTTATAGATGGATTTTTTGGGATATCACTAGATCATGATCACACCATAATACCAAAGCAATACTACCTTTGCGATGTAATGCGGTTCATTCTAATATATTGTGATGCCATTTGGTTTGAAGAATGCGCCAGCCATATTTTCGTAGATAGTAGTTGCTGATTTCAAATATTATATCCATAAGTTCTTAGAAGTGTATTTCGATGATTGGACTATTTTTGGACTACTGAAGAAACATGTCTCCGACCTATGCTTAATGCTCGATACTTGTCGGAAGCATCAAATTTCTCTGAATTTGAAGAAGTGGGTATTCTACATCCCTTTTGATATTTTGTTGGGACATATTGTCTGTAAGAAGGTATTGATGGTCAATCTAGCTAAATTTTTTGTCATTATTAATTTGGATCCTCCTAAGAGTGTGAAGAAGTTGCACTCAATATTGGCACATACTAGATATTATCGGAATTTTATTCAAGCTTATGCACAGATCACTGCGCTTCTGGAGAAGTTGTTGAAGAGGGATGTCAATTTTTGTTGGGATGAAGACCGTCATAAGAGTCTGAATATACTTAAGGAAAATATGATGAATGTGCCCATCAGTGGTATTCCCATATTGGTCGAAGTAATTCCATGTACACATTGATGCTTCACGTATCGCGTTAGGAGTTGTATTAGCGCGGTCAGGTCCTGGAAATATTGATCATCTGATTGTGTTTGCAAGTCGGAAGTTTTCAAATGTTGAGTGCAATTATTCAACCACAGAAAGAGAAGGGTTATCCATTGTGTATGTGCTACAAAATTATCGTCACTATCTTCTTGGAGGTCATTTCAAGATGTTCACAGATCATTCTAATTTGAAATACCTGGTGAAGAAGCCTGTATTGGGGGGGGAGATCTGTAGGTGGCTCCTTTTGTTCCAGAAATACGATTTTGAGGTGATTGTGAAGCCTAGAAGGTTGAATGCATGACCAAACCACTTATTGTGCATTGAAAATGGTGAAGAACCAATTAATCTGGATCACAAGTTACTAGATTTGTAGTTGTTCGCTATTAAGATAGTTGATGATCATTTTGTCGATATCATCCATTGTCTAACCACTAGGTGTATGATTGCAAAATATATGGCAAGTAGAAGAAATAATTCATATTACGCGTAGCATATTTCACTTTGACCATAGGTAAATTATACAAGATCAGAGTTGATGAAATTTTGAGGTGATATGTTCCTGAGTTTGAGAGACCAAGCATACTGGTAGAAGCACATGGAGGTGTTTCAGGTGGCCATTATGCTAGTAAAACGACTGCACAGAAGATATTAAGGGTTGGGTTATGGTGGCTTACTTTTCACAATGATTCTAAGGAATATTGTCACGCTTCTGATGTATTTCAGAGGACTAGAAGACCCTCACGCAGAGATGAGATGCCCCTACAACCACAAGTAACTTTGCATGCCTTCAAAAAATGGGAAACAGATTTCGTAGGACTCATTAACCCCCGAGGGAAGAAGACTAGAGCATGATACATCATCACTACTACAGATTAATTAACTAGGTGGGTGGAGGCTCAACCTGTGAAATATTGTAACTCAAATACGACTGAGCACTTTATTTTTGATGATATTTTGACAAGGTTCGGATGCCCCAAAATCTTGAAGAGAGACCAGGGTACGCATTTCCTAAATGAAACCATTCATGAGCTAAGAGAATAATTTAGAATACATCATCAGAAGAGTACGCCCTATCATCCCTAGGCAAATGGAACTGTAGAATATTTCAACAAGATTCTCGAGAACACACTCACAAAGATATGCAATGCTAATCGCAATGACTGGGATGTGCACATACCAATTGTTCTATGAGCATAGAGGAAAACTTGTAACAAGTTCATAGGACAAACACCTTTCAGGATGGTCTCCGGAAAAGAGGTTGTTATGCATATGGAATAAATTATCCCTAGTTTGCGCATAGCAGTGATAACGAACATGGATGACCAGGACATTATGGAAGAGTATCTGTCACAACTTTATGCGCTGGAGGAAGATAGAATCATTGTTTGTTTTCATGAGCAAGTGCAAAAGGCACGCGAGAAGGCTTGTCATGATCGACATATTAGATATAATACTTTCAAGAATGATCATTTGGTGTTTCTCTATGATAGTAAGTGTGTGCACTTTCTGGTGAAGTTTAAGATCCATTGGCTTGCACCCTATATGATCAAGAAAATAATAGAGGGAGGAGTGGTATGATTGGCTAAGTTAACTGGTGAATTAGTTCCTGGATATATTAATGGTACTCACATAAAACCTTACAGGGATGACCCAATCCCTGTGTGTGCTAAATGACTATATGTCTGGTAGAATTTCTTAGCGCCCCGGATAGTTGTGAGAGGGCGTGGGACTTTAAACAAGTTTGTCAGAGGTTATAAAAATTCTTTCCAAGATTTGGTGCACCAAATCTTGAGGGAGCCTAGGTGTCTATGAATTTTGTGCAATAGCTGCACCAGGAGGTTGTTACAGTCGCAGACGGGCCAGAAAGTAGCCATTGGAATAGTAAATCTAGACAAGACAACTTTATTACCGTTTGGAGGAGTGGGTAACTTGCATTTAATGAGGATATTACATAATATTCAGGGCCATTTGAGAATTAATGAAGTTGCATAAACAAACATAAGGTCGTTCAGGTCATGGCATTTCTATAAATATGGCATGGAGGTCTTCATAAGCCCCCTTTGATTTTTGAGTTATTTGATCAAATGTTCCCTTTGCTCTCGCTCCCTTTGCCAATTCTTATGTCTGCAAAGTGGGAACCACTTGAATAAATGTTGCGACAATAGGGCTTAGGCCATTTGATTCCATAAACCATGACTACAACTAATCCTACCCCTAATGTGTCGTGAGCACCTGGTGCCAATGGCACGTAGAAGAAAAAGAAAGGTCAAACATTGGGTACCAGGAAACCTCCACGAAAGCATACCCCGAAGTCTAAACTGGCTCCTCACTCGGATAGGCAGAAGAAACCAATGGAATATGAATCAAAGGTAATTGTGCTAGAGGAAGGATTTGTAGAGGAAGTGGAACCAATTTTGTAGTGAATCCGATGCACGATAACTAACTCTAGCTGGGAATGTAGATTCCCATTTATGATATGCTCATCCATTGTATTATAGGCTTTCCATACCAAGGAGAAGACCTTGCAAAAGCCTTCCAAGGGAAGGGCCAGGAGAAGCAAGTCGTAGACAATATGAAGTAGAAATATAATGTGATTTGTATTTAGCACCATTAACGACCCCACGGTCATATTTTCCACACATATGTTGGCATGCAAACTGATGAGGAAGTGTCGCACCAAATAGGTCAACACCAGTCATTTCATTAGCTACGCAGTGCATCAAAGGGGTTCAGTACAACTGGACAAAGTATGTATGCCAAGAGTTTTTGGAGAATGTCCAGGAGGCACAGGAAGAAGGGAAGTTGTTCCATTATGCATGGTTGTTTTTGCTCATCGCGCTCATTAGATGGAAGCCACCATCGCAATCAAAAATCCCCATAATTGACCATGATCTATGTGAAGCAGTACAATAGGCCTCTCTATGGGCGATGAAGAATCCATCATGGGTGATAGAAAATAAAATATTTTGGGTCTTATTCGAGACATAATTGCATCAGGTTGTTGTGTCAAAGCTGCACCTCTCACCAACCTTGTATGACCAATACAAGCACATTGTAGAGTTCAAGGCTTTATTTCACAATGTGCACATCCATGCAAAGGCAGATATGTCCAAGGTGTGCTATGACCTGCCTTACCTTGTCACAAAAGATAATCCTGTCGAGGTAACCGCCAACTGGCATCCCTCCTAGTTGATTTCAAAAATATATGTCGACACTACCTCTTTCGCCCCACCCAATCCATTTGCATCAAAACCAAGCACCAAGAAAGACACGAAGAAAGATACACAGGAGCCCACAACAATGAAGAAGACAAAGGAATAGCCAAAGGACACTGTGGATGTTCCTAGTGACGAAGAGTTGGAGGATATTGATGGAGACAGTGCAGACTCACCTTTAACATAGACAGACACCCGTCGAGGCACCAAGAGACGGCTCGAGTCCCTGATAGGCCTCCGCAGGAAGATGAAATTAACAAAGAAGATGGGATCCGAGCCTCTTGTGTTGACAGAAGGTGATTTTGAAGAAATTGGAAATGTTGTAAAGACAATCACAAAATAATCTTGGATTACCATCGAGAAATAATATAAGACCGTCCTCGAGGATGTGCAGGAAGGCCTCCAGCAACTAAGGGTTCCAGTGAGAAAGATTAAAGAGAGCGCGGTTCAAGCGAGGGTGATTTCAATCAGCACTCGAGTCACCAAGTCAACTCTAGAAAGCAGATCGATTCATATTCCTATCACAACACTCCACTCCTCTCACCTAAGATAGTGTTCCACTGTCCATGTTTGGTCAAATATTGGAGTGAACTTGGCCGCACTACCCAATGACCAGATGCACATGATGGACACAATGATCACGGATGAGTTGCAGTATCAGGATTAACGTTCGTTGTGCCCCACTTCAGAAGAAAAAAAATAGGCCTACACGTTATATTAGGGGCAACAGCTCGTCGAAAAAACATAGAGCACTGCAAAAATCTAGTGTACATAGCTCGAATCACTCATCAACTGGCTCTGCTCTGAGATTTTGGGATTGCCAGTGTCAGCTGACGTTGTGGGCACTACAAAGCATGAGACTCTTGCATCCGTGCTAAAGGATTTATAGAAGGAAATCGAGACAGTGCGTGCAGACCTAGAACAAAATATTAAAAACCTAGAGACCAAGCTCCAGCCAAAGACAACGCCAGAAGTCCGGGCACAACGAGTTGTTGTTATTCAGCAAGCAACACTTTGGGATATGGAAACACTTTTTTCAAGGAAGAAACGGGGATATGGACCTCCACCCAATAATATCTAGTACTTCAAAAATTTTGGACTGACATTTGGGGTAAACAACAGCAGTTTGATGATATTCGGGTCGTCATGGGGACCCTGGTTCCCGCCCAATGATTAGCCCGGTTGTAGGAAGTACGACATATTCAGGATGATATGGATGCATTTTGTTGAAAGGAGAAGCTCCTGGAAGTAAGGACCCAACCTTGGGCCAATGAAGCACTTTAGTTATCAAAAAACATTAAGGTTGTGCCTAAGGGACTTTTCTTAACTCAAAACAGCATCATCTTGGCAGTGGAGGACCCTACCACAGAAAATTTATTCGAAAGGAAATTAACACTTGTGGAAGAATTAAATAAAAGGAATATTCATATTTCTTTTCATCAAAATTAACTGTTGAATGAAAGCCTATGTTTATCTACAGTAGAGGTACTTGGCAGTTTCAAAAAGTGGGCCCTTAAGACAGCGTGCCTTCTAATGATTTTCCTTCTTACACGGGTCGTTCCTTCAATACTACAATCTACTTGCACTAGTGCAGGCACATAAATCTATGTGAAAAGTATACTTCATACTTTTATTGAAGACTTATTTTTCATGTAGGGGCTCAAAGCCAAAAGGTTTAGAGCACTCTGTCCCTATAACAAGAAACTAGTTCTTGTATCAGAACGGAGCTTCCTACACCAAGTTATCGATTTCGAGAAAATAAAGAAGCATGTTAGCTATAAAATAAATTGTAAATGTAACCAGACTTTGGAAATGACTTGCACATGAAAGGAAATTCTTTTAATTAACTGAACCTTTTAAAATGTAAATAAACAACTGAAATAAGAATAGGCTTTGAAAACTTCAAGAAAATCAATCTTCTATCAAAGGTACTATTATCACCCAAAAATTTTCAAAACATCATTGTGTCAACTCCGTTTTTGATCATGGTCTCAAAATGGGTTTGAAAGTCATTTTAGGATTTGGTTAAGGGTAGGTTAGAGTTTTTATAAGTTTTAAGGTCATCATTGAATTAAAATAAAGTTTTTTAAAGGTCCATTCCATGATCAAATACTCATATTTTCCATTTAGGAGTCATTCCATAAGGTTTCGGGTTAAATTTTTGAAATTAGCCAAGAATCCTCCGTTTCGTAGCACCTCTAGTTCAAAAAAGTGGATTTTCACTATGAAAGCGCTAATACTTTCGTAGCACAAACTGGGAAAAATACACCGTGGGCACTACGAAAAAGCAGTTTCTTAACCATCTTGTCAATTGAGCTAAAATTTGTCAGAATCTGTTAGGAAATGATAGGATAGTGGTATGGTGAGTCAATTAGTGATCAGATTCAATGTACTTACCTGTCTCACAGTCATCATCATCATGATAGGGCATGAATGAGGCATCATTCAGTTATGATATGACATTTCAAATTCAAAATCTTGCCTAATTTGGTCATTCTCGTTTTCATTTGCCTCCATACTAGTGTCTGAGCTCTGAAGCAGGCAAGCTAAGCCTGTGGTTGTTCTATACAAAGGCTATATTCATCCTAATCAAATGATGTTTTTCCATATACTCAAGCGAGGTTGTTCATATCCTAATCAAGCGAGGCTGTTTTATAGATTCAAAAGAAGTTGACAGATTTTTCTAATAAGCATGGAGAGGAAAAGAAAGTCCACAAAGGGGGACATTGTTTAAGATATGAGCCTTAAAATATGAAGGCTATAATTGAATATCAAATAGTTATGGAGGATTTTAGCAAATTAGGTTGTCTCTGGTTTTGTGAAAAGCTACAAGGTTTCCATACACAGGAGTCTAAAGAATTTTCCTTGCACTTCAATGGAACAACTACCAAAGTTGGGATGTTAAATGTGCTAATTACACCTGAGATTATTGCTTCTATGACAGAAATACCAAGGGGGAAGGAAACTTGGTTTAAAGGTTTTAAATTTGACATGGAACCATGCAAGGAATTCATGAAACCTGAGTATGCAGATATGGACTTAAATAATGCAATACCTAGAAGTTGTATCAAAGACACCTATGAAAATTTGTTCTTCAACATTCAAAGATACTTTACATGTGAAGGCAGATACTATAAATTTTATACTTATCATTTCAAGCTGCTTCTGCATTTCACGGGTATGATATCACTATATTTTCCCTTTTATTTGCATAGGATCCTTGCCAAAATGGCTGATAAAGTACAAGCCAAATATTATGGTTTTGAAACATCCTTGTTTCACCATGGTTTGATAAAGTTATTGGTTTTGATTGAGCTTCATAAAATAAGCATGGATTGGTCTTCCTTTTTGTTTATGAATGGTTTTAAACTAGAAACCCTAACCCCAGCTAGAAACCCTAAAACTAAAGGAACTCCTTCACCACCAGTAGCAGAGTCTAGTCAACCTATGGCTGCAAAATAAAAGAGGTTTGTAAAGTTGAAACCAAGGAAGCAAGTTGAGAAAAGGATAGAGAAGACACAAGTTCTTGTTGCGCCAACTCCATAACCTGCAAAACATAGGTCAAAAAGTGTCAAAGAGGCAAAACAAAAACAAGTTTCCAACAAGCAGGAAATCAAGAGAGTGACAAGAAGCCAAGCAGTGGAATTTAAAGGAAAAACAATTGCTACAGCTACAGAGGATAGCCCAGTGATAAAGGGAAATTTAGATGACATCCTTCATACAATTGATATAGAGGATTCACCCACTGTGCAAGATGATTTCATTGGAGTAGATGAACACAAACAAAAAAAGGTTAAGTCAGCAAAGGAACTCTAATTTGACGGTGAAAATGCAGCCTTTATCTTTCAAGCAAGGAAACCTTTAACTAGGCATGCTAAGAAGCTCAAGGAAGGCAGCAAGGAGGTCTAAGAAACTATTGAAATAGTTAAAGTCCCTAAAGAAGTGGTTGACCTCTCTTCACCAACAGTATAACACGCAGCCAGCAGAACAATGAAGGAAAAAGAAGAAATGACAGAGTGTCAACATCTTGAGGAGAAATTGAGGTTATCAAATCAAGAGATTTCTATGATGATAAAGAGGGCCAGAAATCATAGTATTGAGCAAACATAGTTCAAAATAATGAAGGCAGTATGGGAAGGTTAGAATGGTTCTAGGTCTGAAATTCCAAGTAGTGCAGAACAATTTTTCACATGGACAGTTCTAGCCATCAAGGAAGCTAAATTTGTTAGAGTAATCGATACTCACTTGAGAGCCAGTAATAGAATAATTAGAGATCAAGTGGGGGATTTAGAGCAGCAACTAAAACTGACTCAGGATGAACTAAAAAACAAAGGTGCAGAATGACAATCATTAAAAAGGTCAAAAGCTAAATCAAGTGAAAAAATTAAGAAGGAACCTCATGAAAAATGTGTTTTTCAGTTCATATGACTTTTTGTTTTGATGAAACCAGTGGTATTATGAGTTGTGGCACATTTTTGGTTTTCATTTTGAAAAAATCTGGGCAAAACTGCTCACTCAGCAATTTCGTAGCGCAAAAAGTGCATAAAGAGTGAAAAGTGCTACGAAATTGCTGTAGCAGCTTTTTTCACTCTTTCTCATAAATTTTTGAAGGGAAAATATATGGATTATGACTTGAAATTGCTATAGGAGTTGTGTTAAATGATAATGAAGATGATCCTGGAGGAAAGAAACCAAAATTTTGAAGGTAAAAGGGTAAAAAGGTTGCACTACGAAACTGTGTTGTTTTCATAGCACAAGTCTATTTCAACTATTTTGAATAGTTTGATGGTGGTTTCGGACAGCTGGGACTTAAGAATGATTTTTGGAAGGTATTACATCAGTTTATAACAGTAAATAACCTCAAAGTGATGGTTTCATGATGGTCAGAGTGTCTCAAGAATGCAAAGAATCCTATGCCTAGAAAGAGGGGATAGTTTCCTAGTTTAATGGAGATCAGTATTGATGTCATAAAGAGTTGGAGCTTATCATTTGGATCTGACCTTATGTCAATACACTTGGAAAATGATGTAGTCTATTTTAGATAAGGTTGTTATGAGTAAATTTAAGGAGTTTGAATCCTATTTGTAATAGGACTGTTTATTAGATTTGCAGCTGTCATTTTGTAATAAATACCATGTCATATCGTTAGGAAAGGTGTCAAAAAGTAGGAATTCGATGTATCTAGCTCAGGGTAAGGTTATCCTATGTTTTAAATGATCTATAAAATATGAAGAAGTCGAATATGCATGGGTTGAACATTTTTAGCAAAAGACTGTGTTTATTGTAAGTGACTAGTTTTTCAGCTTAATACAGAGTTTTCCACTTAGCCAACTTGAGATTCCTAAACAGTTCTAGTGTGTTCTTGTTCTAATTGTATCTTTTTAGTACCCTATTATAGTGGTGTTTTATTATTTTACTCAGAATTCATCATTGATGCTCTGACTTCTTTCATAGACAAACTGACTATGTGTTTTACAGTTTCACATGTATATCTCTTGACTAGAACTCTGATATGCCTTAACTTCCATGCTAAGTATATTTTTTTGGTTTTATTGAAGCTATTTTGACTCCATAAGCCCAATGTGCACTTTCTAATGTGATTTACAACCAATATCTATCGTTTATCTGCTTATCACCCCACATATAGTTAGCCATCTATATTTCTATCAAAAATCATTAATCCTTGAGAGAGCCCTTTCAGGTTAAGGAGGCTAAGCCTCAATCAAAATATTGGTTTGAAATATTTACATGAGATTGATTTGATTGGCAGCCTATCAGGTCTGATTTTGTGATAACATTTTGGTGCATCTGCCGGGAGCCTGAAGATTATACTTTCCTGAGATTTTGAAGCTGAACTTCTGAAGGTAGCAGGAGCTCAGAAAGATTTTTGTGGCTGCATCTGCCTTGGTGACTCCATTTAAAGTTTATATAATAAAATGTGGCTTCAATAAGGAGATACATGAGGAGTAATCCTAACCCAGATCCACCTACTATTGTGGACAATCCAAACACCATTTCAAGAGGTAGTCAAGTCATTTCTGAAGTATGAGGTACTCCATCTCATTCGAAATACTTGTCCTTTGAAATATAAAGAAGTCCTAAAGATAAAAGAGTTCATGATAAAATTCATGAAGTTTTTTTTAGATCAGAAAGTGAAAAAGAGCTAATTGAAATTATCTTAGACTTGCATAAGAGAGGAATTGATACCTCAGCTCTAGTAACACAAGAAGACAAAGAAGATTTTTGGAAAGCTGTTACTTCTGAGTTGTTGTTGGAAAGAGAGTATTTAGATAAATTGAAGGAGCTTGATCCTTTTGAAGTCTTGTTGAAAATTAAAGCTATTTTACCTCTTCCAAATTGGAGCTCAATTGTTAGTGGCCCACAAAGACCAAACAGTCCTCCTCGTAGCAGTTTTTCATCCTATATTTCTGCCATTCGTAAAGCTACTACAATCCCTCTAACCATGGCTAGAAATCCACCTACTGTACCTACTAGACATGCTCCTCCAGCTATCTTACATGACCTCCCTAGAAAATATGTTGCTAGAATCAAAACTTGGGGAAGTGATGAAGACATTACAGTAGAGGAACATGTGGATCAATTTAATGATTTTATAGACAGGGAGGAGGTTGATGATGAAGATGTTAAGTTGAGGTTGTTTGCTCAAAATTTTACTGGTGAGGTTAGAAATTCGTATAAAGCCCTTACTCCTAGGAGTATTCATAATTGGGATGAGTTTGAAGATGTTTTTCTGAGAAAAAGGGGAAATAGAACTAATCTCGTACAAGCCCTCACCGAGTATAGTACTTTGAAGAGAGCTGCTGATGAATCTATTCAAAACTTTTCAAAAAGGTTTAATAAGGTATTAGGCTCTATTCCTACCCATTTGAAACCACCACAAGCCTTACCTCAAATGAGGTATGTTGAAGCTTTTGGCTATGATTTAAATTTCCACACTCCTAAGAGAAAGAGAATCACATACACTTACTGAAAGGCAAAGTGATGCAGTGAAGGTGGAGGTTAACTTGATAGCAGCTAAAAAGTAAAAAATGGGTAAGACTAAGTTTAAAGAGGAAGAGAATCCTTCCTCCTCTCCCTCTCAGGATAAGCTGGATTAAATGCTGAAAACAATGGAAAAGTTGATGGATAGATTAGCCCTTGGGAATACCTCTGATCCTCCTGTACAACATGAACCTCAATTTAGAAACCCTCAGTTCAAGAGACCTTAGAATAAGAAAAGGCCAAGGGAAAACATAAATCAACAGCTTGATCCTCCAGTGAGACCTCCTTTCCAACAGAACTTGGTCGATGAAGAAAATGATCCTAAAATTCCTTAAGAGTCTATTCATTGTTTTGATTAGTAAATGTTTGTAATTTTCTTGACAAAAGAAGAACACGATCAATCATACCAAAGTAATCATGAAGAGGAAAAATCAAATTATCTAAAGGGGTATCAACATGCTATTTTTGAGATGAAAAAACAATACAATATCAAAAATAGAAATGTGCCTATCCTTGCAAACAAAACTCAGCCTAAGAAAGATACACCAGTTGTCCCTCCTATCAAAGAAGCTGAAAAATCTGTTTCTGTTTTCAACCTTGAGATTGAAATTTCTAAGATTAAAATATCAGTCCATTTTGGTGAGATTCTCAAGGTAGATGAATATAGAAGAAATATTGTTAAAATGTTAAATTCACAACCAGGAGCTACTGATATCTTGAATGTATTAGAATATCATCCAACCATATATTTAGGTCCAAGACTAGAAGATGAATAGAATGAGGAGGTCCCTACTTTTTATGTAATCCTTAGCATTCACAACATGACATTGAATAATGCTATGTTGGATTCAGGGGCCTCTCACAATATTATGCCCAAAGTAACTGTTGTCACTCCTAGAGACAACCTTGAGTTGTACAAAGACCAGTGCTTAGGACATCTTAATCAGCAAGGAGCGTAAAGTTCAACTTATACAGATTGACAAGAAAAGAGGCTCTCATGCTATCATATCCTGAGTGGAAATGTTTAGTAAAGGTGGAACCAAGAATCACAAAACTTAAACATGGTAGAAGTAATACTGTAGTAGAAGAGTGTAAAATTTGATATATGAACGTATCAGACAATTTTAAGACAGCATGTTAAAAAGGATGCTGAAACCTAAAATGATCCACAGAAGTTAATAAAAGGAGGGCGATGGATGATAAGAGCATGTAATGGATACCAACCATAACAGAAATTTAGTCCAGAAACAAATATTCAGATATACTGGGCCTATGTGTTGATAACAATCCATACATGAGAACAGTTTTAAAGATAAAACTCCATTGCTGCTAATATCAGAAGAATATTGGTGAGAGCAGAAGATGAAACAAAATATCTTGCCTGAGCCATATTTAAAGCACTAAATATGAGTAAACATCTAAATAACCACATCTAAACATATGAGCACTTGCATTCCAGAACACAGATATAAGAAATATGGAAATGGGTGATAAAACACAAAGGAGAGCTACAAACTGTGAAACACTCAGATCAGAATCTCCAATATAACGAAACTCCTTATCACTGAATCCCAATGGGATCTTCAACATTAATATCAAAATGGAAACAAAAATACATAAAAAGTTCTTTCTTAGTCAGTTCTTTTGAAAATATGGAACCCTATTTCAGTCCCTGTTAACTACTTTTATAGAGTTTTCAATGCACATATGCGAAAATATATTTTGGGAAAATATATTTTCCACATGCTGGTGAGATGTTACAAGTCTTAATAAAAATATCAAAATTCATGATGAGAATAAAACATTCCCCATCATTTACAGTTTGTGCTCATGTCCATTTCTAAAAATTATCACAACTGTTCTAACATAAATTAAATTGCAAGAGTGAAACATGAATCTCACTCGGAACTTGAAAGTAAAAGTAAAATAAAAACTAAAGGCCACTCGGGCCAAATCATGAGTTAACATTTTCACTGGTAGGAAGGAGTTGAAGCAGTGGCTGAAGCTGGTGGTGCGACAGTTGCAGAAGAGCTGGCTAACAGACTAGCATAACTGGTACACCTCTTCCAGGTGTCAACTGCAGGTTCAGGCATTGCGGTGAAACCTTCTGCCTTGATGTAAGCCTCAGTAAGTTCATCATAGTTTGCATCAGTAGGAATTTTATATTTCACCTGATGCAGGAGAGAAAACTCTTTATCGAGGATTGAAACTATGGTTTCAGGTTTAAGTCAAGTAGATCTTTCGGAAGGTATATTGGTCTGGTTCATTACTTCCTTTAGTCGGCACTCGTATGCTGGTAACAGCTGTAGGACTGGGTTGGAGGGCTCCCAGCATGATGGGAGTCTTGCAAGTGTTATCTCCACCCAGTCTACCTCGAACCATTCCAAACTAGTCGCCACCTTTTCCAAGACATTCAAAGACATACTATGTGAGGCCTATTTATCTATCGCCTTTTGACACTCTACAACTTCCTTGAATCTACTCTTGATACCCCGCTTGACCACATCCTTTGGGATTAGCTCTTTTAAGAAGGAAATGTATCTCTTTGCACTTTGAACCTTGTTGTAGGCGTCTGTACTTCCTTCATGCAGCATTCTTCTGAAATGGCGCATGACTGCTCTCATTTCCTCAATGATGTTCAAGAATGCCCAACGCTTCTTCACCTCTGTGATAATTTCGGCCCAGATCAAACGCCTAGCATCTAGGAGAGTGATATTTCCCTTCATTTGGCTAGTAAGCTCGTGGATGTTTTTTTCTTGCTATGCCTTTTCCTGTTTCCCCTCCTCTATCTCTTTATGCATAGTGGCAATATTTTTGGAATTCTCTGCAAGGAGAGCTTCGAGCTCGTTGATCCTTTGGCGTGCTGTCGAGACCTATTTTTCTGCTACTTCAAGTGTGGCCAGTGCAGTAGTCAACTGCTCAGAGAGTGAGCTAGTCCCTTCTGGAGCTGGTGGAGTGCACACATGAGTATCCCAGCTTATCTGTAATTCATTCATCCTTCCCTTTAGAGAATCCATCTCCTCTGAAATCTTAGTTTTCTCCTCCCTTTCCTTCGCAAGAGAATCGGCTAGGATTGTCTTATCTTTCTCTGCCTGTACTAACTCAACAGTTTGTACATGATGAGAGCCAGGTATATTTAATTTGTGTTTAAGGGCAGTGACCTGCTTTTGCAGCTCAGCGATAAGATGACTCTGGTGGTCTGCTTTGCCTTTTTATTTCTCTTTTATCACTTCTTGGAGACTATGTAGGTCATTTGTGAGTGCACAAAAGTTTATCTTCTCCCTTCTGAAATTTTCCAGTACTTGATTATGCTTACTTTGCAATTTTCTCAGAGTAAGGGAGAGCCGTATTACCTCATCTTTTAGCATGTCACCAAAACACTGAAACAAATTGCATTTGTCAATTGGTGGAACTTGCGACATATATATTGCTATCTCTAAGGCTCTGTAGCTGGTGGTACCAGCTTATGGGTTCAAGAAAGCTTCAATCATAGCCATTACTAGTTTCTCTTTATCCAATTCTATCGCAGATGAAAACCTGGTATGCTATTTGTCGACATATCCTTCTAGCTCAAACCAGTGTTTGTCTCTGATTTCTCTGTTCCTTATCCTGCCCTCACTTGCTCCTCAAGAGAAGATGGCTGAGATGGCTTGTGAGACTTCTGAGAAGTCCGAAGAGGCTGTGCTATCCTGTAACACCATGATACCTGCTTTGCTCCTGTCTGATTTCTCGTAAAGTGCTTCATTTTGAAGCAATTGTTCATCTCCCATGCCTTCTGCTCCGCTGGTCCCGATTCTCTGTCTTTTGAAAGGGATAGAACCTTCTCCTGATGCACCAACCTCCTCCACCTATTTCTTATCTTCTTCTCTAGTTGAAGCAGTATCTGCCTTTTCCCCCATCGCAGATTAATCAGTCTCCATTTGTGAAAGAAAAGGCCAGGTTTCAATATTAGCTCGTCATTCGATGAAGGGATTTATTTCATGGTTGTAAGGGGTTGAATTAATCTTCTTCCTTCTTTTAGAGATGATGCCTTTCAGATCATAGGGCCAAGCTTTCCCTTGCCTCAAATCCATGCCTTGAAGCAGCTTTTCCACCAGGGGAAGGGCGTGTCTTGAATTAACAATGAAAGGGCCAATGGTTGTGGGGAGCTTGAGAATAAACCCCTTTTTTGTAGGGAGGAAGTGAAGTTGGTCAGCCTTTAGGACTTACCGGAGGTATTCTAAGGTGCCGACAGTTGTTTGGGAGGAACTTCGGCCCCATAAACCCTGATTTCAATGTAGTGATAAAAAATGTACCAGTCTCCAGTGCTTTCAGCTTCACTGTATTGCAACCATTTCCTCAGTTAGGGAAAAATCCTAGGTGAAGGGGAATCATGAATGATAGTGTAAGCTATGGGCATGAAATCATCTAGGAAACTTGAGTAGACCACCCCATTTTCCAGCTAATGAGTGGCAGGACTCCAGACAAAAACTTGTCTTGGCTGAGAGTTTATTCTGTAGACCTTATCTAAACCCAAACCCTCAAATTTATCAGCGTGTTGGAAAAGGAAAAGATAAAAAACCATAGAACAGAAACGAAAACGACCTGTGTTTGAGAGTTCTTGGAATTGAGTTTGGATGACGGAGGCCAGAAAGCCAGGGATATCTAAAATGACACCGGGTTGAGACATTAACCACAGAAAGGCTATGCATTCTTTTGAGGCTCTGCCAAAAACCTTCCACACCTAGGAGACCCGCAATAAGAGCAAGGATAGGCTAGAGGTCTTCCTTGAATAAGGTCGGGGCACTGAATCTGTGGTGGGGAGAGTTGTGAAATGGGATTCGGTAATGGCAGCAATAAAATCGCTCTGTTATCTCCATGGCAGTTTCGAAAACTGATGAGACAGTTTTATTTCATTAAAACTAGCATAGTTCGAACTGGTAGGAAAAAAAAGGGCTTTTCTTATGATTTCATGGCAGATAGTGAATATTTTGTTCCCTTGAGATGAGAGGATCATGCCCCGACATTCATCGTAAGCATCCCAGAGCCAACAAATGAATTCAACCACTGGGTATACCAGGGGAGTAATTTGATGATACAGAAAAAAAAAAATGACTCGAAACCTATATTTATTTTCGACATGTTTCCTGAACAGCTCAGGTTTGACACTACTAATGAGAAACAGGTATTGTGGATCACAGATTTTGGCTTGTAAATCTGTGAAAGGTTCGGGTCCAGGGATAGCTCTGGACTCATAAGCTTGGGGAGTTTCGGGCTCTGATTTCTTGGCTGTGACTTTACCCATGACCACCATACAAATTTAAAAACAAAGTGAAAGGAAACTAGATGGAATGAAAGGGATGGAATACCTGCGAAGTAGGAAAAATGCTCGGGAAAGCGACCCAAGGGTACTGACAATGACTAGGCAGACCTGGTACTAGGTGCTCCCTTTCGCTTATACAGTAATTATAAACCAAGAGTATTTTACCATAGTAACTCATGGAACAAAGTTATACAGGCCCGAGGCAGCTCGGGAAAAGATGGCGAGGTAAAACGAATAGGGCTGATGTCATAAGGACGCTGATTGTGAGACACGCGGCATAAAGGGATTGGGTGTTAGACTCTTGTTAGGTGAATACCGCCTGTCAAGTTAAATTCCGATACTGGTCTTGGTACCGGCTATCCTAGGACCTACCTTACCGTTGGATCGTGGTAACAGCTGTACCTTGGGACCCGGCCCTTCAAGGACGAAAGGAAATCTTCGTACAGCTTTCAAGCCCATGACCTTTCCTCCATAGAGCGCTCGCCTCGTGTCATGCTCCTTGACACGTCATCAAGATTCCAGGGGGGGAAGGCTCCACCTTACCCCTATTTTCTGTGACCCCCCTCGGAATTGTGCTTGCAATCCTTCGTCTATGCGTGTGTCGAGTACAAGTGGGCCCCGCCTTATATCCATTTCCTTCGCACTTTTTTTTAAACCTTCGTTATTTATATTAAGGCTTTTTTCATACTCCTACCTTATTACAAAGTGCGCTTTCCCCTTTTTATATATGGTTCATTTAGTTTTTATTTCCTCTTCACACCCTTTGAAACATCATCCAAGTTTACTACTGTCGGGTAAACCACCTTTTTATAATATTTCTTCAGACATTATGGGTATAATGATATAATCAACAGTAACCATGGAAATAATAGGATTGGAAATAACTAGGCCATATAAAGACTTGTTTTCTTTCGATTTGAAAAGAGTTCAATGCATTGATTTAATCAAGGATGTTGTTGGTATAACACAAGTTCCTGTTAAGACTGTAGTCATGGACATCGTAGTAGGAGACATTCCACCGAAGCTTGGTATGTTGTTGTCAAGGTCATGGGCAACAAAAATTAAAGGTACAATGAATATGGATCTTAATTATGTTACCATTCTTGTTTTTGGTGAACAAATAATATTATATCGAGAAACAAGAATGGCCTACATGGTGAGTAGTAAAGACAGACCCCAAAATTTTCGAGTTTATGTTTTTGATACTGAACTTGGTTTTGTTATTATTTCCAATGAGTTGACTAATGAAGTAGAAGAGGAGAGGAAAGAAAAAAATCAGAGTTCTGAAATTAAGCAATCTGAAAATCAGCAAATAGAAGATCAGCAGGTCAGTGATAAGGAGGTGAAAGGTTGGTGGTCATTGCATTTTGATGGATCAACAGGCAGAGAAGGAGCAGGAGCATGGATTTGAATTAAAAATCCAAGTGATGTGAGTAAGTTATTTTCCTATAAACTGAACTTTGATTGCACGAACAACATGGTTGAGTATGGATCCTTGATTTTGGGTCTAGATGTTTTGAAAAGAATGGATGCTCAAAACATTTATGTTTTTGGAGACTCAGAATTAGTCATTAAAAAGGTTGAAGGTGTTTATCAAAAAAAATATACAAGGATGACATCATATAGGAATTTGGTTTTGGACATGTTAGAAAACTTTCAAGCCTATTCATTCATGGTCAAAACTAGAGAAAAAAACTCCATTGTTGATTCTCTTGCTGTCTCTACAAGTCTTTTCATTATTCCTATGCATTCCACAGAAAAATATGAGGTTGAGATTCTTCATAGACTAGCTATCCCTGATAATATTACTCATTGACAATCTTTTGCGGATAATCAACTAGTGAAGAACTTTATGGAGCTGAAAGAAGAGTTTAAAAATATACAAGTAGATCAGTAAAACATGCTGGCTAAATCTAAAGGGAATTATGAAGTTTTGCAATTAAAGAAAAATTCCATACCAAAGGGACTCATACCTGTAGAAATTTTTTTTGATCAGAATAATTTTTTAAAATCCCCTAAGATACAAGCTGATGATGAAGAAGTTGAGAGCTGTAACCTTGGTACAATAGCTATGCTCAAAATTATTAAACTTTCAAAGTTTCTTTCAGCTGATATGAAGTTTAAGTATGTTGAAATGATGAAGAGATTCATATATGTCTTTGCTTGGAACTATGCTGATTTGAAAGAATATGATCCCACCATTATTCAACATACTATTCCCATAAAAGAAAATGAAAAGCCTTTCAAGCAAAAGTTGAGGAGGATCAATCCACTGCTCATGCCATTGATTGAGAAGGAGGTCAAAAAACTCTTTTATGCTAAAATCATTGTCCCAATTTGATTTTCAGATTGGCTTGCGAACTTGGTTCCAGTTAGGAAAAAGAGTGGAGAAATCGGAATATGCATTGACTTCAAAAATTTAAATAAAGCTTCCCTGAAGGAAAATTATCCCCTCGCAAAGATGGATCAAATTTTGCAAACTATTGTTGGTTATCAGAGAATGTCTATGTTTGATGGTTTTTTAGGTTATAATCAGATGCTTGTACATTCTGATGATCAGGAAAAAAAACAACCTTTACTACACCATGGGGAACTTTCATGTACGCCAAGATGCCATTTGGTCTCATGAATGCATGAGCTACCTTTCAGAGGGCAATGGACATTTATTTTTCTGAAGAAAAGGACAAGATGGTTGATGTTTATATTGATGACATAACAGTCTTCTCAAGGAGGGAATAAGATCACTTGAAACACATAGAAAGAATTCTGCTGAAGTGTAGAAGGTTTGGCATCTCTCTAAACCACACCAAAAGTATTTTTTTCTTTAACTTTGTAATGTTCCCAAAATTTTAGCTCCAAGCTAAATGGAACATTAGAGTTAGAAGCAGCTTTATCTGATGAATAAATGGGTAGAAAAGCCCATAAGTCTCCTAAGGAGGATAAAAACACCCCAAGTGTGAAAACAAAGGGCTTTTCTGATAATTTCGGGGGAGATAGTGAGTAGTATTGTTCCCCTGAGATGAGAGGAACATGCCCCGATGTTCATCGTAAGCATCCTAGAGCCAATAGATGAATTAGACCACTGGGTATACTGGGGGAGTAATTTGATGATACAAACCAGAAAAAACGACTTGAAACCTATCTTTATTTTCCACATGTTTCCTGAACAGCTCAGGTTTGATGCTGCTAATGAGAAACGGGTATTACGGATCACGGATGTCAACTTGTAAATATGTGAAAGGTTCGGGTCCATGGATAGCCCTGGACTCATGAGCTTGGGGAGTTCCGGGTTTTGATTTCTTGGTTGTGACTTTACCCATGACCATCATACAAATTTAAAAAAAAACGAAAGGAAACCAGATGGAATGAAAGGGATGGAATACCCGTGAAGTAGGAAAAATGCTCAGGAAAGCGACGTAGGGGTACTGACAACGACTGGGCAGACCTGGTACTGGGTGCTCACTTTTTCTTACACAATAATCGTAAAACAAGAGTATTTTACCACAGTAACTCACAGAACACAGTTATACAGGCCTGAGGCAGCTCAGGAAAAGATGGCGGGGTAAAACGAATGGGGCTGACGTCATAAGGACGCTGACTGTGAGACATGAGGCATAAAGCGATTAGGTGTTAGAATATTGTTAGGTGAATACCGCGTGTCGGGTTAAATGCTGGTATTGGTCTTGGTACCAGCTGTCCTAGGACTTACCTTATCGTTGGATCATGGTAACAGCTGTAGCTTGGGACCCGAACCTTCAAGGACGAAGGCGATCTTCGTATAGCTTTTAAGCCCATGACCTTTTCTCCATAGAGCCCTCGCCTTGTGTCATGCTCCTTGACATGTCATCAGGATTCTGGGGGGGGAAGGCTCCGCCTTACCCCTATCATCTGTGACCCCCCCCTCGGAATTGTGCTTGCAATCCTTCGTCTATGCATGTGTCAAATACAAGCGGGCCCTGCCTTATATCCATTTCCTTCGCACTTTTTTTTTTTAAACCTTCGTTATTTAGATTAAGGCTTTTGTCATACTCCTACCTTATTACAAAGCGCGCTTGCCCCTTTTTATATATGGGTCATTTAGTTTTTATTTCCTCTTCATACCCTTTGAAACATCATTCGAATTTACTACTGTCAGGTAAACCACCTTTTTATAATCTTTCTTCAGACATTAAGGGTATAATGATATAATCAACATTGGCTCCACCCCTGGGACAACACGTTTATCCCTCAAACTTGCCGAGAACTATAGAGACCACCCGTTAACCCTCTTTGTGTAGACACAACTCCTTAGCACCTTTCCATTTTCTTCATGACTCTCCACAACAAACATCATTAAAAATAAAAATAGAAGCGCTAAATAATGTACAATAAAAATACATTGGGCCCTCTTGGCCTCGAATCGTAACCGGAAGAAGGGTTTTTAGGAATTGATTGTATTTACAAAGCCAAGCAAGTCACCCGACAAATTTTCTATCTTGAATGTGTTGTTTCCTCCCCGTTCAACAATTTTGAAGGAACAAAACCATAATGGGTTAAATTTTCCATGCTTTCCATTTTCGGCCCTTCGTATGTCCCATATTAATACCAAGTCCCGACCTCGGCATCTTTTTGTCTTTTGCATGTTGGTCAAACAAGTCCTTCATTTTTTACCGATATTTGGTCAACCTTTGATTCACTCGATTTCGAGTCTCTAGTTCCCACGCAACTAGTTCATCCTCCTCCGGGTAATGTCATTCACCTCCTCCTAAGACTTTGCATGAATCTAGCCACCGTAACACCAACTCGTATGGGAAAACTGATACTCTCCCGTATACCAACTCATATGGATATTTCCGTTGATCCGCTAGTGATCCTATTGCCCATAAAGCGAACTTTAGCCGAGAATCCCAATTTTTATGATTTTCATACGGCTTTCTTCTAAGTGGTTTCACCGTAGTTTTATTTTAGCACTCGCTAAACCATTTCCCCGTGGGAAGTAGGCGGTGGAATGACCCAACACAATGTTATATTAATAGCGTGTTTCCACTAACTTCTAGCGTACTCTAAAGGCTCGGGAATCACGTTGACAATCTTGCCAGGGCAAGCAAACCTCAAGATGAGATGTTCTCTTCCAAACTTTATTACTACCAAGTCTCGTTGCATTCTCGTCGGTACTACTTCCACCCATTTAGTGAGATAGTCCGTAGTCGTTAATATCCATTTATGTTGCTCACTTGATGTATGTGATGAATTTATCAACAAAATCAATTCTCTACTTGGCCGGAAAGGTTCATCTATGCACAGGATCATGGGAAAGGGTGAAAACTTCTGCCTCTCTCGCGAATTTTTGCTTCGCAAAGCTCGACCCAAGAAAAACATCTCCAAAGAGCTTGGGCCGTAAGAAATCGCCTTTCAAAATTTTATGGGCAAGGGTTTCCATTGTAGTGACCTACAGATGCCTTCTGCGGGAACCCCGCCATTATTTCCTCCACTTCATTCTCTATAAGACATAGGAGTAGGATGTCGAGGGTCTTCCAATATAGACGTCATTGGCAACCATGAATTCTCGCGGACTTCAAATTTCGTTGTTCGTATTTGACTTCTGTCAGCGCTAGGGGGCATCTCGAGATTCAAAATACATTCTACGACTTCCTCGTACCACAAAGCCGAGGAGGTACTTCATATGAGTTTTCTTTGTAGCCGTCTCTATCCCATACTATTCATCTACTTTTTTGACTCCTCGTTTTCTATCATGGAAAGATTTATCCCGCAGCCTAGAAGTTCGATTCGACAAGATTTTAGCTAATCCTTGTCCTTTAATTAACTTGGTGGGCGTATTTCTAGCTCATTGGTGTCATACGTTAATTTTTCATCGTCCGTAATCCCCATATCTCCCATTGAGTGGTCGTTTCTATGACCAATAATCGTTGTCATGCTCGCAAATACCATCATTGCATCCCTTGCCATTGGGACAAAATTCCTTTCCGTTGATCATTTCCCTGAGGCGTACCCCCAAAAACACTTGTTTTTGCCTTAGTGCTAGTAGCCCGTTATGTCCTTACGCCAATGAGGAAAATTAACACCGAGCCCATGCCGCTGGCGCCTATCCCAATTAAGCACCCACGACACCGCTAGTGAATTTTTTTTTAAAAAAAGACGCTGAAGTTTTCGATTACAACAACTTCGTGGGATGAGTCACAGAGTGGTTTCGACTGAATAACCATGGTTTTCCTCCTTTGGCCTCGTTTCCACCTTATGGGAACCCCAAGGGATAAGGCCCTCCCTTCCACTATTGTAGGGATCCTAACCCTCCTCTCCTCTATAAATATAGCCATCTTCCATTGATGAATAGGGTCAATGGTTGAGTATCCAAGAGCCTTCATAGCTCTGTAAAGAATGCCGTAAGAGCTTTGATAGTCCTCATAGAGCCAAATCATAGCAAGGAGATTATTGTCAAGACAAGAGAGGCTTGTCCCACGCCCGAAGAGCTTTACCGAGACTTATTCTCGTCACGTACACACCGAAGGAAGATCCAACATCGAGTCGTTGTATTTTCCTTTGTTTTGATTAATGATAAGCGACTTTGGTTATGGTTCCACTCGTATTTATCTATTATGATCATGAGTTGTGTCTTCTATGATCGATACATAATTGCATATATTGGGTTTTACGCTTGTGTGTTCGTCGTGTTTCTTGTATGTGGAGGTGGTTTGATCGTGACGTCAGGAGAATTGTGATTCGCCGGAGCAAGGAAATGGGAGCACTATCTTCTTTCTACGAACAACAACGTTTAGACTTAAGGTAGGCCTTCTTCGACAATTTGGTCTACCGCAATTGTGAACTTGCGCCTAGCATGATACGATTGTTGCTAGAACCGGACCGCGTAGGGATCGCTCATCCACGTAGGATTTACCTCTCCAACAATTGGTGACTCGACCGGGGAGACGTTGATTGGAGTTTGTCTTTCTTTTTGGTTGATTTTGGTCTTTGTCTATCGATCATCTCTTTTTGGTTTGCTTTTTTTTCTAGTGTAAAACTTCTCGTTCAGCCCCCAAGAGGATCGATCTCGACTCGTTTTCCGAATTTTCATCTTTCTCATGGTTGGCTTGATTGGCGTGATTTCTTCTTCGATAGTCGCACCAATTGGCGCAGGCTGCTGGCTCACATGTCTCGTGCCATCCCCCGTCCGCCGTTGACATGTTTCTGTAATAGTTGCTGTCTCCATCTCTTTGTAGGTGCTAAGGTTTTCCCCTTGTTTGGAAGTTTTCGGTCAAGATTTCTTTCCGGGTTTGTTTTGGATTTTGTCTTGAAGTGGTGAGTCTCGGTCTTTGGTTGGGATAAATTATTTTTTTTTTCATTTTCAAGCGTTGCACTTAAGTTGCCGCTTAGAAACCGCGCCAATTGCCATTGGTGCTTGTTGTTAGTGAGCAAGTTGCACTAGTTGGCGCCAGTTGCCATGACAAAGTCCCGCTAATTCTCAGTAGGTGTGTGAAAATTGAGATTTTCTCCTAAATCCTTCACCAATGTGTCTTTCCCTTTCGGCTCTTCTCCGTATGAGCATAGATTAAATTGCTCATTGTTTGGAATGTCTTCTTGCTATGATTTCTTGATGTAAAAGGGAATGAATGCCTTGTCTTGATCTCATGCTTTGGAAGTCCTCTTGTTTTGTAGCTCTTTGAGGAATTTTGTTACAAAGTGTTTGAAACAACAATTGCATTCTTAGTGTTCGTTTACATCTCTTTGCATCTATCCTTCATTAAGGAATTTTGCATTCTTTTAGTTTTCGTTTCAAATTCTTCTTTTCACGCATTAGATCATTGCATTGAACCGTGTTTTTTGAAATTTATCATTGAACTTAGATTACATTGTTTAATGATTGAAAACTAAAGTCGCTTTGAGTGCATTCTCTTTTCATTAAAAGCATGCATTAAGTAGATTCTCATTTCATCGAAAAATGCATTGGGAGGAATTTTTTATCATTTGAAAAGGAAAATGAAATTGTGCATAGATTACAATTGCATAGTTTTCAAAAGAGGGTTTTGCATAGATTACATTGCATTATCTCGTATCATTGGATGTTTGAAATTACTTTTCGATAGTGGAAGCCATCTAGTTTGGAAAAATTCTGTTTTCAAAAGATTATTGTTGTTTGTTGCATCATTGTTTGAAATTCTTCCCTTAACTAGATAGCATTCATCGAATTGAAAAGTTTTCTTTTCTCATATAACAAGATATAGGAGATCATTGATGACATGGTAGCCTTGAAATTGAAACATAATTGAAGATCGACCATAAAATTTACTCAATTTACAATGCGAAGGCAACATTGAAACATTAACGAAATATTTAGAGGTCTAGAAGCATAGTGACATGTTCGAAGGTGTTTGCTAAACCCAGTAGTTGTCGTTCGCCTTGGCTTTAGACAACACTAGTATGGACTTGTGCTCCCCGTACCATCACAAGATAAAGGGAGACCCCACTAGGTTGCTATCCTTTATCCGTAGGAAGCCGAGTCGCCGCCTTATACCCGGTGGGGGTACACCGGACACAACATTTGGGAAATTGCTCGCATGTACGTCAAGTCCTTGGTTGATTTCTCTTTCATTTTGAAACCAAGGTGTGTTATTGTAGTTCACGGATATCCGGTACACCCTTTTCCTAGATTACTGTGAGTAGTCATTTTCGATCTTATCGACTCTTTAAATTTGAAAAGATCAAGCACTTGTCCTTTCACGCTTGTTTCCAAATTGAAAGTGATAGATTCATCTTTGTTTCACGACTCATAAAATATGAAACAATGGAGTTTTGTTTCAATTTTTTAAAAAAATTAACCGCCTACCTAAACATTCTTGGTTAAAGTTAGTTTCTTAGGTGCTATTTTAAGTCGTTTCGATGGCCACTTTTTCCAGAAGTTCACCAACCAAGGAATCCCTCCGAACGGAATCCCGGTCCTTTTCCTCCCTTTTGGGAATGTTGGTGCTCCTTATATGGCAACATTGTCCCTTCTTGGGTTAACTATTGGGTTGCCTGCTTCTCGTTGTTTTCAACCCTCTCGTGGTCCCGAATGTCTCGCTACTAGTCAACCGCTCCTCCACCTCGAACAACAACATGTTGATTCCAAGGTGGACCTCTCCCCCTTATTTGCCTATTTCCCGTCCTCCTCTGCTACTTCGCCCCCGGTGAAAGTTTGGATTCGGAAAATCAGGGAGCCAAGAAGGAGAAGAAGAAGACAAAGTAAGAAGAAGCCCTTAATAAGAGAGAGGTTATATCGTCGCTATTGCTTCTATAACATCTCCTTAATGAACCTCCCAACCCTCCACGCAAGTCAAGTTCCCCTTGCATGTTATGCTAGGGAAACCATCTTCTTCAGATTTCCCCGGCATTCCCAAGGTGTCAAGTATGGTCCAACAATGTGCCCGCCGTTGCCTTTGGCTTCGGGAGTCAAGTTGGGGGCACATTTTCAATCGGTGTGTAAGGCTCCCTAAGAAGCAAGCAAGATTACCAATCCTCGTAAGTTGTGTGAAGGGCACCATGCCATTCACCTTTGTCCCAGACATGGATGAAGCCAAAAGAGCTTTGGACAACTCAATTGTTTCTACACCATGCCTTCCTATCAAGTTACAAACAACTTTCTTCGAGTCCTCCACCATTTGATCCTACGATTGGTCAAGAGTCATCCTCGTCGATCCCGCTCCTCGGAAATTCAAATTCGTGAATCCAATCCCAACAACCATTGGTCATGGGATCGCTGAATCGGTCCCGTCTTCGCGGTGCACCATCCTTTACGTTGAGAGTGGATCTCACACCCCTCAAGTTCTTCTCTTGTTTCCTTCGTATTCTCACTGAGAAAGATTCTCCTATCCCTATACCTCAAGAAGTTGCTCCTCCGCCTCTCGTGATGGAGTGTCCCCGGAGGATACCCTTCCCCACCTTCAAGATGGAGGTCATGGAGGATGCTCCTTCTTCTTCCATAACACCAGGGCATTCATCTCGGTTCGATGGTAGCCCCTTTGAGTAGTTTGGTCACTTCTTTGATTGGAGTCGATTTGCGTGATACCGCCTCTCGTCTTATGTGCCTTTCGAGATAATAGTACAAGCCTTTGGTCTAGTCGTACCCAACACCATTATAGGCAAAGGTTCGTCTATTAGTGTTCTATCCTCAACTACTTGGAAAGCTTTCGGTTCATCACCGCTTGCACCGTTACGTAGAATTTGTTGACATTTAACAGAAGAACTAGTCAACCATTTGGGATCCTTCCAAGGTTACCTCCGTTACTTTGGGAGGTAAAACCGTCCATATGGATGTGATGGTTGTTCCAAGCCCCTTTGATTTCAATTTTCTCTTGGAGTGCGATTACACCTATGCCATGGGAGCGCTTGTCTCCCTCCTTTTTCGTGTGGTCTCGTTTTCCACATGAAGGACTCGTATCGTGACCATCGATCAACTTTCGTTCTTTGTCCCGATGGCAAATGGCCCACCATCATCCCTTCTTGGTTTTTATCTGGCCATTGTATCCGCCCCACCGCTATGTCAACCATGTGGCTACCTACCCCATGCCCGGTATTTCCGTTGATAGTGTTGTTGTGCATCAAGTGCCGGGGGCATTGGGTCCCGATCGATGTTTTCCTTCCATCGTGAATGGAACTCTCTGGAAGAAATGACTTCCTATTCATTATGATGGGGTCACTCGGAGAAGTGTCTTTCTTGTGTCAAGCTCCTTAAAAATGAAACCGGTCTCACATGAGCATGTTTGTTTTCTTGTAATAAGCCCCTTAAAAAATTAAACAAGCTCTTCGAGGATAGTTCTTTTTAATGTGCTTCAATCATTAAAACAATGAAACACGTTCCCATCTGACCCGAGTCTTTGTTTAGATCTTGTAAAGTCCCAATCGAGTCTTCTTGATCTCGTAATTTGAACTCCTTCACTCCATCTACCTTTCATATGGATTGAAGCTTGGGGGGCATGTACCTCGAATTGAGTCACCATGCTAGGGCATGCTTACTTTTTCAAGCATAGTTTATTTCCGTTGCAATCTTGTGTAAAAATGAAAACCAAATATGCATAGTTTATCTTTGTTTCAAAGCTTTCTGGTGTAAAAGTGAAACCAACTTCTGCTGCAGTTTCCTGATTCTCAAGCTTGTGTAAAAATGAAACCTTCCCATTATACCTCTTGTGATTGCCATTTTATCACTCGGTTTTTTCCAAACATGAGCCTTGGTTTTCTCACTCCACGTCACTATTCCGCTTGGCCGATCATAAGCTCTCTTCACTTGGCTGTTTTATCCGTTCGTGAGGAACCGCTACAATGAGTGGTCTATTAGCCAGCCTCTTAATCCCTATTTGTTTTGAGTGCCCATTCATTATCGGAACCAAGCTTGCTACCCTTTATGCTACCTCGTTCCTCCAAGAGGAGTCAACTTTCGCTCTTTTTGACTCTCTAAACATGAAAATATTGTTGAGTCGCTTGTTGTTTTGATCTTGTTAAATTGGCTATGAAATGAAATCTACCCAAAGATACGTTTACCCCTTTTTCGGGCTGGGATAGATTATTTACGAAAAAGGAACACTCCCAGTGCCTATCAGTCCAGAGGTTTTCTCGTACATAGTTTTCTCTACCTTTTCGTATCCGAGGAACTATTTATGAAAAGGACCGTTGGAGTTTACTTTTCCACCGTTCTTTTCAAAATCTCTAAATATGAAAAGAGGCCAGTTATTCCTTTGTTAGACTCGTTAAATCCCGATGACATTAGATTTAGTCACAATGACGTTATTCAGCCCCTTCCTTCCTAGGGCTCTCGCAAATGTACTAGGATGGATTGTCTCAAGGACTACCTTATATGACAAGAATATGATATCCTCTTCAAGCTTGTGTAAAAATAAAGAGGTACTCGGCGTAAATGGGGTGGGGAAAAATGAAACCGGGTAACATCGTGGTGTCGTTTGGGCAGATGTCGTTCGAACATGGCACTTGTCCGCATTTCGTGTCGGGTTAGGGACATCTCATCTCATTTTCCACTTGCCTCCATGGGTTTGGGTGGATCCCTTTGACCTCTCATCTCGCTCTTTTGCTTCATCATCATGACCTTTGATCTTTTGATGTCAAATTCGCCAAATCCACCGTTGTGCCACCGATGTTCGGGTTATAGTTGACTCCTCGGTAAGTTTCAACCTTCCGATTTCATCTCGATCCTCGCTTTCATAAAGACATTATGTTCCTCTCGTCTCATGTCGATGATGTGGGAACACTATGGCCCACCTTCGATCAAGTTCACTTCGTTGACTTCAGCTCATTATCCGGGAAGTTGATCTAGAGATTCCTTTCCGGTACCTTGAGCCTACATGCCTCAATGGTAGGTTCTTCACATTCGATGTGAGGTTTTCATCATTAGCCTCCGATCGAGTGACTTATGGTCGTTCGACGCGCCTCACCGATTCACATGTCAGGATTTTACCTATGGTACTCTCGAGGACCATTGTCACTATTGGTGGTATCGCCCCGCGTCTCATAATGCCTTTCATCATTGGCCGGTAACGGGGACGATGTTCTTGCATGTTCGACTTCGGCTCACCTATTCACATGCTTGAACTTGTACTGCTCGGTTGAGATGGAGGCAAGACCTCGGATTTTGTCTCGTTATAATCCAGCGGATTTTGTGAATTATTATGATTAGTTAAATGACTTACCGATTGATGGCCGTGACCATACCGAGTTTGGTTTATCGATCCTTTCGGATGGTCACAGCCCATGCTCGGATTCGATTATTGTATACTATATGGATGGTCGCGCCTCATACCACATATATCATGTATTTCCGAGATATCAATTGTACTTGTCTATGCATTTTTTCCGACGACAATGTTTTCGCTGACACATTTCTAAAGAATTTCACCCCTTTCTCTCTCTCGGGCCTCATGCTTTAGCATCTGCTACATAGTAATTTTTCACCATCCCCGCAATCCCCATTCGCCTATCGAGGGTCATTTCTCTGTGACTAACAATCGCGTCATGCCTTGGAAAATACCATCATTTCATCCCTTGCCATGAGGAAAACATTCCTTCGTTGATCATTTGCTGCACTCTTTCAAACACCTATTTTTTTCCTTAGCGCCGGTAGCCCGTTATGTCCACCCAATGAGGAAAATTAACACCGAGCTCGCGCCAATTGGCGCTCTGCCCGGTTAAGCAACCGTGCCAATCGTTTATGTAAAGTTTTTTAAAAAAGAGGCGAAGTTTCACTCATAACAACTTCGTGGATGAGTCATGAGGAGTGGTTTTGATCGAATAACCATGGCCTTCCTCCTTGGCCTCTCGTTTCCACCTTATGGGGAACCTCCCAAGGGATAAGGCTCTCCCTTCCACTATATTGTAGGGATCCTAACCTCCTCCTCTCCTCTATAAATATAGCCATCTTCCATTGATGAACAAAGCTGAATGGTTGAGTATCCAAGAGCCTTCATAGCCTAAAGAATGCTGCAAGAGCCTTGAGGTCCTCACAGAGCCAAATCGCAGCAAGGAGATTATTGTCAAGACAACCGAAGAGAGAGGCTTGTCCCACGTCCCGAAGAGCTTTACCGAGATGTATTCCGCCGTAGACCCACCGAACGAAGATCCGTCATAAAGCCGTGCTGTATTTTCCTTTGTTTTGATTAATGATAAGTGACTTTGGTTATGGTTCCACTCGTATTGTTCATTATGATCAAAGAGTTGTGTCTTCTCTGATCGATACATAATTGCATATATTGGGTTTTAAGCTTGTGTGTTCGTCGTGTTTCTTGTATGTGTGTGTTTGATCGCGACAAGCGTGAGAATTGTGATCCGCCAAGAGCAAGGAAACGGGAGCGCTATCTTCTCTACGAACAACAACGTTGGACTTACAAGTGTGCCTTTCGCAATTTGGTCTATTTCAATTAGGAACTTGCGCCTTTAGCGTGATATGATTGTTATGACCCGATTTGGGTTAGTAGGGATCACCTCTCCGTCCGAAGAGGATTTACCTCTCCAACGCTCATACTTGTATCTTTGCAATCCATTGCCCTTTTCCTCAGCACTATCTCTCGATGAGGATATCCTTTACGACCTAGCTGGGCACAAAATGCAGAATGGAGGACCTGTAAGACATACATCCGAAACACCTTTGAGGGACTTAACCAAGGCATAAGCTTGCTTGTCTAGGATGTTGTATTTCAATCTCGCATAACGGAGCACCTAGATTAATAAAGAAATAGTAGGGTTGCTCGTACCCTTCTTCATTCTTTTGTAATAACATTCCCGCAATAGTGTGAGGCAATGTGGAATGAAAAATCAAGAAAGGCTTAGCATAATCTCGGTCAACCACGTTCGAGCTTCGCAAAAGAATTTTTAATCCTATTAAAGGCCTCTCGTGACTCAGAGACCACTTTACTTCATTATTATTTTTAAGCATATCGCTTATATGCCAAACTATCTCTACGTAATTTGGAATGAACTCTTCGAGAAATTGATACGCCTCGAGGTGCATACTTTAACCTCTTTTTTTGTTTCTTGGGAAATATATCCCGTTTATAACCTCTACCCTTTTAGGGTCAATTTTCACCCCATCCTTTGTCAAAATGTGTCCTGCAACATTTTACCCTCTTCTAATGCAAACAATGATTTCTCGAGGGTTTAGAGAGAGACTCATACCTTCGACACTTCTCAAAGGTCTCCGCGCAAATGTTCGATATGCTCAAGGCCATCCTTTCGAGAACACATTGATATCATCGAGGTATACCACTAAAAACTTATCCCCGCTACCGAATAAAGGCAATATCCATGGCCCTTTCGAGTGGCCCCCCGCATTGATCAGCTCAAAAGGTATCCGTGCATACATAAATGTACCCTGGTGGTGTGGTGAAGGCAGCTTTTTGATCCTCTCGGGAAGTACAAATACCGATTGTATCCTGCAAAACCATCCATCATGGACATCCATGAAGCTCCTACTACCTTCTCGCAAAATATGATCCATCTTGGGTAATGGGTAATTATCCTTTAAGGATGCTCGGTTTAACTATGGAAATCGACACACAACCTTATCTCTCCATTCTTTTTCCTGGACTGGGACCAAATCGCCACCCACTCGCAGTATCTCAATGGCATGATGATCTTGGCCTTTAATAACTTCGATCTCCTTCTCTATGGAAGGAAGTAGCAGAGGGTTAATCTATCCGAGCTTCTGCCATGCGGTTTCGCATATCCTTTTAGAGGAATCTTATGTTGCATGATGCTGATATAGAAAGTACTAAGTTCTTGATAAGACCACGAAAAAACATCTTTGTATGTCCGGAATAGTTTCGGTAGTGTTTTATATTCTTCCCCGAACTTTCTTGGACAACACAATTTTTGGATCACTCTTCTCGTGTCGAAGTTCAAGTCATCGACCCGATTTTCTTCTCGTCGTTTTACTGGCTATGTTCCGGACGTCATTATTTTTGAACAACCTTTCTAGGGGTACTAGACTTAGGTATAACATTTCCCTTTAGTTGCAATACTTTACGACCAACCACCTTTCTCCCATTTGTTTTGGGAAAGGTCTTCGCTTTCTTCTTCACAAGAATCTATCTCCATATCGGAGAATTCTCCAAATGGGGCTTTCCATCACCCTCCTTACTTGATCTTTTCATCCTCAAAACACTTGCTAGTGTTTGACATTGTTGGGAATTGAAGGTCGATAACGAACTTCAATTTCGTATCTTAAGAGAGGATTTGAGGTGGCCGAAAGGTACTGCAGCCACAACAAGAGAATATGCCATTCGTTCGTTCTCTAGGCATAAAATGAATGTTAAATGCCAGAAAACGTTTTCGATCAATATCCCATACCGTTCCTATAGCCTCGCTCAAGCGGTGTTTATCTGCACCGATTTTCACTTGCCTCACCACTAGTTCTAAATATCCCACAACTTTTAGGCTCGAATGTTCATGCTTCTCGGGGTCGTTTACAACCCCAAGAGTAGTGTTTCATATTAAGCTACATTTTTCGTAGCTTCATACTCTAATTTAAAATATAATGGAACCCATTGGCCTATAGGAGAAATTAGTAGCACCCCACTCCGTTCCCTTCTCTAGAATTGGCTCCATCAAAATGTAGCGTCCAAATCCCGCTTCTTGATTTTTTGAATATTGTCTGTACCTTAATCCGATGTAATGATGGTTCTTGTATAGTCTTGGTATTCCTCCAACATTAGACATGAGAACTCCCCTTATTTACTATATACCGATAGTCTAATAGAGTTATCGTTAGTAACCATCTTTACGAATCTCGCTCCCGATACGTACCTCCTTTCGCCTTCCAAATACTCGGGATAGTAGCATAAGTCGCATCCATTTTTATTGACCCTCCAATTTTTTTTCCCCAAGACCTGACAACAACATCCCAAAACGAGTCGATATCACTCACCACTATATCCATCACCACACTTTGGCCGGGATTTGGGGCTTAAATTCCTGACTGAATGAAACTTGATCATCCCGGACATCGACCCTTTTGGAATAAAAAGAATAAAGGTCTTTGTAAGGCCGAGTGATTTGCAATCCTAACTCGCTCCATTACCGATAGGGTAAGAGATTGTGGGATGCCCCAAATCTGAACATACAATTATACAAAAGAGCAAATCGTGGATTACTAATGACACATAGAAAAGAGGGGTCGAGGCATCTAGTTCTTTGACATGTGGACTAAACACGACCATGGGCCTTTTCTTCCGGAGATTCGTAATCGTCCGGGGATGGGGGCTGTTTCGGGGGAAGCATAAAAGAGGAGACTCCGAGACTCGATAGGGCCGGGGTCGCTTCAATAGTTGAGTCGTGGGACCTGGATTTTGACTTTCAAGCTTCTTTGTAGGTTAAAGGTAAAAGAGGAATTTTCTTCGTTATATTTTTCTTTTTGACTTTTTATTTTCAACTGCTATAAGTTTCACTTCTTTCAATATAGGCTTTGGATGTGGATTTGTGGCTAACTTTGAAGAAGAAGGAATTTGTCATTAGAATGTAAAGGCTCATTTAGAGGCTTCTTACCTCTATCTCATGGGCCTTCTCCGTATCATCGCTCTCGTACGCTGTTTTTGAGGCACCTCTTCCTCCCCGATCTTGTGTATGGGTCCTTTTCCTAGAGGACTCAAGATCATATTTGCTATGGAAGTACGTCACATGAAGTCAACAAACTCTTGCGTAGTTGTCGATCTTCTCGTATCTTCAAGTGACTTAGCCGTTTCTTCTTCTTCTTGCAATGGAATCCCCATTCCATCACCTTCTTTGTAAAGGACACTTGACTTCATCACTATTCAATAAGCAAGATATGGGTCATCTTGTTCATTTGGAATGTCTTCGGTAGGGACCATCCATTTGACCTTCCAGTATAGTGTGGTGGCACCCGGGTCTTGTCGCTCCTTTCACTCTCTTGCGTATTTTGTAGGGTGGATTTCTATATTGCGTATTGTAACCCTTGCTTTGGAGCATTCCGGAATGTCCTGTGAGTAATAATTTTTGGCTTCAAGTTCAAGCTTCACTAGCTTAATTCAAATATTTTTAATCATTTTATTCATCTCTTTCCTCAATTTTTATTTTTAGCCTTCAGCTTTCCTTTGTCTTGGCCGCTGGTGGATAATTCTTCTTTTCCTCTTCTTCTTGCATCATGATCTTACCTCTCCTTAGATTTTCTTCTTGTAGAGGCAAAAGCACTTACTTCCAATGCATTGGTCTCGTGCATCATCTAGGTGGAAGACTTCCTTTCTCTCTTAGAGAGAACCCAAATTCCGAATCAAAGTTGCCAAGCAAACACTACTTTAGCGCGAGTCGGTGGGGTTTCATTTCTGGGCCTAGAAGGCTTGAGTATAATTTGTTGAACCTTTTAATGAACTCGGTAATTTCACAGTGTATTTTCCTAAGTGCATTAAACTCGTGAGGCGTAGCCATGGTCTTTCTTTTCCCCACATTTTCTCGAGAAAGGAGTTTTCCATCTCCTCCCAAGTAGTAATGGAGCCGTCTCCCAATGTTTTGAAACATTTTCGGGCTTCTTCATATAGGGATTGGACAAAATGTCTCAACACTACATCCAAGTGTTCAACATTAAAGTTTTTTGCAGTGCACAAAACTTCAAGACATTCCTAAACTTCAATATCATTCTCCCCATTGAAACGAGGAAAATTTTCAAATAGTCTTGAGGCATGTCATTTAAGACTCGAGGTAATGCTAGGGGGCATATTTGTTTAACAAGAAGCCCGTAATAGCCATCGGGTGGAGGTGGTGGGAGAATCGATGAGTAAGAGGAGGTGGTGGAAGCGAAGTGTGTATGAAAATTGGTGTGTACTCGAATAGAGGTCAGAGGTGCTGATGGGAATGTTGGATCGTGAACAATAGACACTTCTTTGAATTTCTTTGACTTCTTCATCTTCGTGAGGATGGAAAGAAGCCGTGGTGGTATTCGACGCATTCATCTTCATATTTAACTTGAATGTTTCCCAGAAGGGGCGATAAGAAGATTTAATCAAGGTTTCTCACAAGGAGTCAAGACCTTGTTCTTGGGCTGTTTGGGAGGAGGAGGATGGAGAATCTTCCAAAGAAAATATAGGGATATCAATGTAGGCCGACCGTCTTTCTCTCCAACCTCTCTTATGTAATATTTTTCCGGGGTCGATAATCGAAGGTGTACTCAATCAAAGTATCTGATCGAAGGTGGCTTTCGTGAAGCCAAGACTATGTAAATGTATTTATCTTATAAATGACAAAGGAGTCGCCAAGGTGAGGAATCTACAACTCTCAACTCTTCTTGCTCACCCTCGTTCTAAAGAGTGAATAGAAGGTTTGTCGAGGCTCAGGGGTTTATCTTTTCTCAAAAATTCGTATCCCCAACGGTGCCGTAAATATGTTGTTGCTCCTAGAGACAACCTTGAAGCAGTTAAAAGACCAAAGGCTGAAATATTCTTAACCAGCTAGTTGAGCGTAAAGTTAAACTTATAGCTGCATTGACAATAAAAGAGGCTCCCATGCTATCATATCCTAAGTGGAAATTTTTAGAAGTAAAGGTGGAACCAAGACTCACAAAACTTAAACATGATAGAAGTAACTTCGTAGTAGCAGAGTGTAAACTTTGATATATGAACGTATCGTACAATTTTAAGACAAAGATGTTAAAAAGGAGGCCGAATCCTAAAATGATCCACGAAGTTAATAAAAGGAGGGTGATGTGATGATAAGAGCATGTAATGGATACCAAACTAACAAAAATTTAATCCAAAAACAAATTTTCACATATACTGGCCTATGTGCCGATAAGAATCCATATGAGAATAGTTTTAAAGATAAAACTCCATTGCCGTTACTATCGAAGAATATTGGGCAGGTGCAGAAGATGAAACAAAATATCTTGCCTAAGCCATATTTAAAGCACTAAATATGAGTAAACATGAGTGTCAATAATGATATAACCACATCTAAACATATGAGCACTCGCATTCCGTAACAAAGATATAAGAAATATGGAAATGGGTGATAAAACACAAAGGAGAGCTACAACCGTGAAACACTCGTACCGAATCCCCAATATAACGAAACTCCTTATCACCGAATCCCAATGGGATCTTCAACATTAATATCAAATGGCAACAAAAATACATACAGATTTCTTTCTTAGTCGCTCTTTTTGAAAATTTGAACCCGTCCTGTACTCGTTAACTACTTTTATAGAGTTTTCAATGCACATATGCGAAAAGATACTTTTAGAAAATATATTTTCCGTATGTTAGTGAGTAGCTACAAGTCTTAATCAAAAAAATCAAAATTCATGATGAGAATAAAACATTACCCATCATTTCATGTTTGGGCTCATGGCCATTTCTAAAAAATATCACAACTATTCAACAAAAAAGTAAATTAAAAAGAGAAACATGAATTCACTCGTAAGTTGAAAGTAAAAGTAAAAATAAACCAAAGGCCACTCGGGCCGAATCATGAGTTAACATTTTCACCGGGCGGGAAGGAGTCGAAGCAAAGTATTTGGTCGGCGGTGCGACGGTTGCAGTAAAAGTCAAGCAATCGTACTAACATAACCGGGTACACCTTTTCCAGGTGTCAACTACAAGTTCGGTATCGCGGTGAAACCTTTCCGCTCGATTTAAGCCTTTTAGTAAGTTCATCATAGTTTGTATTAGTAGGAATTTTATATTTCACTCGATGTAGGAGTGAAACTTTACTTCGCGGACCGAAACCGTGGTTTCGTGTTTGAGTTGAGTAGATCTTTTCAAAAAGGTATATTGTCCGGTTCATTACTTCCTTTAGTCAGCATCGTACACCGGTACCGCCGTAGGACTCCGTTGAGTGGCTCCCAAACATGATTGGATTCTCAAAGTGTTATCTCCACCTTGACCGCCTCGAACCGTTCCAAACTAGTCGCCACCTTTTCCAAGACCTTCAAAAGCCATGCTCATGTGAGGCCTCTTTATCTATCACCTTG
Organism: Pinus albicaulis; assembly: GCA_034641835.2. Lineage (NCBI taxonomy): Eukaryota > Viridiplantae > Streptophyta > Pinopsida > Pinales > Pinaceae > Pinus > Pinus albicaulis. The sequence goes on along the minus strand of CM076584.1, from coordinate 227,136,261 downwards.
ACACTCCGCTACTTTCCCTTGAACCTATTCTGATAATTTGATTGACCACATCCCTTAGCTTAGCTCTTTTAAGAAGGAAATGTATTCCTTTGCACTTTGAACCTTGTTGGAGGCGTCGGTACTTACTTCATACAACATTATTTTGAAATGGCACACGACCGCCTCATTTTCTCAACGTATGTTCAATAATTCCCAGCGCTCTTCTCACCTCCGTGATAATTTCTACCTAAATCAAAACGCCAGCGTCTGTGAGAGTGACATTTCCCCTCATTCGGCTAGTGAGCTTGCATGGTTTTCTATTGCCGTAAGTTCTTTCCTTTTCTTTTTTACCCTCCTCTATCTCTTTCTCGCATAGTGGCAATATTTTTGGAATTCTATGTGAGAGCTTCGAGCTCGTCGATTCTTTGGCATGCCGTCGAGACCTCGTTTTTCTACCGTTCAAGTGTGGCCGTTGGCAAGAATCAACCGATCGAGAGCGAATGGGGTCCCTTCTCCGGAGCCGGTGGAGCACATACATAAGTATCCCACTTATCTACACCATTCATCCTTCCCTATAGCTACCCATCTCCTCCAAATCTTAGTTTTCTCCTCCATTTCTTCGCCTCGCAAGAGAATCGATCAAGCTTGTTTATATTTCCTTTCTCTTTCCCGGACTAATCCTAATGCTTTGTACATGATGAGAGCCGTATATTTACTTTGTGTTTAAGGGAAGCCACCTACTCACCAACGATAAGATGACCTAAACTGTTTTCTTTTATCACTCGAGACTGTAGGCTGTTTTTGAGTGCAGGGGAGTTGATCTTATCCTTCAAAATTTTCTTACCTCGATTATGCTTACTTTGGAAGTTTTCTGTAGTAAGGGAGTCGTATTACTCCTCATCTTTTAGCATGTCTCCAAAACACCGAAACAAATTGCATTTGTCAATTGGCGAAACCTCGTGACATATCTATTGTTATCTCCAAGGTCTCCGTAGCCGGTGGTACCAAATTTTCCCCCTAGGTTCAAGACATATTCAACATAGCCATTACTAGTTGCTCTTTATCCAAGTCTATTGCGTATATAAACTTGGTATGGTATTTGTCAGACATATCCTTCTAGCTCGGACTGTTTGTCTCTCGATTGCTTTGTCTCCTTATCCTCGCTCTCACTTTCTCCTCAGTGTTGTTACCGAGATGGCTTGTGAGACTTTTTGAGAATTATGAAGAGGCCGTTTTATCCTATAACACCATGATACATGCTTTTCTCCCCGTCCGATTGCCCGTAAAGTGCTTCATTTTGAAGCAACACCGTCTCCCATGCCTTCGCTCCATCGGTCCCTGCCTCTCTTTTGAAAGGGGAGAACCTTCTCCCGATGCACCAACCTCCTCCACCGTTTCTTATCTACTTCTCTCGTTGAAGCAACATCTTCCTTTTCCCCCATCACATATGAATCATCATCTCGCGAAAGCCAAAGGCTATGTGGCTTCAAGATTACTTGCCATTCGATGAAGGGCCTTGTTTCATGGTAGTAAGGGGTTGAATTAATCTTCTTCCTTCAAGTTAGATATGATGCCTTTCGTGATCATAGGGCCAAGCTTTCCCTTGCTTCAAATCCATGCCTCAAGCAAACTTTTCCACCAGGGAAGGACGAATTGGAATTAACAACGAAAGGGCCAATGGTTGTGGGGAGCATGAGAATAAACCCCTTTTTTTTAGGGAGGAAGTAAAGCTAGTCGGCCTTTAGGGCTTGGCTGGAGGTATTCTAAGGTGTAAATCTTCTCAGGGAAAACCGAAAGTTGGTAGGAGAAACTTTGCCCCGTAAACCCCGACGCTCTGTATGCAAAGTTATAAAAAAAGGTACTGCATCTAGTGTTTTCACTTTCACTCACCGCAACCATTTCCTCGCTCAAGAAAAATCCTAGGCGAGGGGAATCATGAATGATAGTGTAAGCTATGGGCATGAAATCATTTAGAAAACTTGAGTAGCCGACCCTATTTTCTACCTCGATGAGTGTATGGACTTCGATCAAAAAATGGTCTTGGCCGAGAGTTTATTCTATAGACCTTATATAAACCCAAACCCTCAAATTAATCAGTTATGTTGGAAAAGAAAAAGATAAAACCATAGAACATAAATGAAAACTACTCATGTTGGAGAGCTCCGGAATCGATTTTGGATGATGGAGGCCAAAAACCATGGATATCTAAAACGACATCGGGTTGAGACATTAACCCTACGTAAAGGCCATACATTATTTTGAGGCTCACCCAAAACCTTCCACACCGGGAGACCGAGAATAAGAGCAAGGATAGGTCGGAGGTCTTCCTTGAATAAGGTCAAAAGTACCGAATTCCGTCAAGGTGAGTTTTGAAATGGGAGTCGGTAATGGCAACATAAAATCGTCTGTTGTCTCAATGGCAATTTTGAAAATTCATGAGATTTAAGAGTTTCTCATTGAAACTTTCATAGTTTGAACTGGTAGGAAAACAAAGGGCTTTTATGATGATTTCGGGGGAGATAGTGAATATTTTGTTCCCCTAAGATGAGGAAATGGTCTTCGACGTTCATCGTAAGCATCCCAGAGCCAAATGTGATGAATTCCGACCACTGTACACCGGGGAGTAATTTGATGATACAAGACTTCTGTGTAAAAAAAAATGACTAAACCTATCTTTATTTTCCACATGTTTCCTAACATCTTAGGTTTGACGCCTTAATGAGAAATGTGCATTGCGGATCATAGATGCTTCCGCTTGTAAATCTATCAAAGGTCTAGGTCCAGGGACATCCTTGGACTCACGAGCTTGGGGAGTTTCGAACTCGATTTCTTGGCCGGTGGACTTACCCACACCATCATACAAATTTAAAACAAAACGAAAGGAAACAAGATGGAATGAAAGGGATGGAATACTCACAAAGTAGGAAAAAATGCTCAAGAAAGCGACACGGGGTACCGACAACGACCGGCGTAATCGTACCGGGCGCTCACTCTCGCTTATATAGTAATCGTAAACCAAGAGTATTTTACCACAAGAACTCATGGAACACAAATATATTGGTGCCCGAGGAAGCCAGGAAAATATGAAGTGGGGTAAAACGAATAGGGATGATGTCATAAGGATTGATCGTGAGACACACTCGCATAAAAGGGATTAGGTGTTAGACTCTTGTTAAAAATACCGCGTTTTGGGTTAAATGCCGCATCGGTCTTGGTACCTACTGCCTTAGGACTTCACTTACCATTTGATTGTGGTAACAAGCTTTCTGTACCTTGGGATCCGGCCCTTCAAGGACGAAAGGCGATCTTCATACGCCTTTCAAGCCCATGACCTTTCTCCATAGGCCTCGTGTCATGCTCTCTGACATGTCATCATGATTCTCAAAACGCTCCGCCTTAACCCTATCACGGACCCCCGAATTGTGCTTGCAATCCTTTTTTCTATGCGTGTCGAGTACAGCCTTGCCTTATATCCATTTCCTTCGCACTCTTTTTTAAAACCTTCATTATTTAGATTAAGGCTTTTGTCATACTCCTACCTTATTACAAAGCGTGCTTGCCCCTTTTATATATGGCTCATTTATTTTTTATTTCCTTCAAACCCTTTGAAACATCATCCGAATTTACTACCTGCCGGGTAAACTACCTTTTTATCATCTTTTCTTAGACATTAAGGGTATAATGATATAATCAACAGTAACCATGGAAAGAATGACAAAATAACTAGCTATATAAATACCTCCGTTTTCTTTCGATTCGAAAGAGTTCAATGCATTGATTTAATAAAGGATGTTGTTGTTGGTCTAACACAAGTTCCCATAAGACTCAAATACTATGGACATCGTAATAGAAGACATTCCACCAAAGTTTGGTATGTTGTTGTCAAGGTAATGGGGCACCAAAAAATTAAAGGTACAATGAAGATGGACCTTAATTATGCTACCATTCCTTTTCTTGTGAGAAAATAATATTATATCAAGAAACAAGAATGGCCTACATGGTGAGTAGTAAATACCAACCCCAAAATTTTCCAATTTATGCTCTTGATACCGAACTTGGTTTCGTTATTATTTTCATGAGTTGACTAATGTGAAGCAAAAGAGGAAAGGAAAGCGAAAAAAACGTAGTTCTCAAATAAAGTGTGGGCCTAAATATCAACAAACAAAATATCGCCAGGTCGCTGATAAGGAGGTGGAAGGTTGGTGGTCATTGCATTTCTATGGATCAACAGGAGAAGGAGTAGGAGCAAGAGATTTGAATTAAAATCCAAGTGATGAGAGTAAGTTCTTTTCCTCATAAACTAGAACTTCTTTGATTGCACGAACAACATGGTTGAGTATGATCCTTGATTTTTGGGTCTAGAAGTTTTGAAAAGAATGGATGCTCAAACATGTGTTTTTGGAGACTCGAATTAGTCATTAAATAGGTTGAAGGTTTTTACTAAACGAAACATACAAGGATGAGAGAATATAGGAATTTGGTTTTGGACATGTTAGAAAACTTTCAAGCCTATTCATTCATGGTCAAAACTAGAGAACAAAACTCATTGCTGATTCTCTGTCAAGCCTCTCGCAATTCTTTTCATTATTCCTATGCATTCCACGTAAAAATATGAGGTTGAGATTCTCCATGTACTCAGCTATCCCTAATAATATTACTCATCGGCAAGTTTTTGAGGATAATCAACTAGTGAAGAACTTTATTGAGTCAAAAGAAGTGTGTTTGAAAATATACAAGCAGATTAGAAAACATGCTGGCCGAATCTAAAGCAAATTCTCGGTTTTGCAATTGGCGTAAAAATTCCATACCAAAGGGACCTATTTATACCTCTAGAAAACTTTTGATCAGAATTATGTTTTCAAATCCCCTAAGATATAAACTCTGATGATGAAGAAGTTGAGAGCCGTAACCTTGGTACAATAGCTATGCCTAAAATTATTAAACTTTCAAAGTTTATTTTAATTGATATGAAGTTTAAGTATGTTGAAATGATGAAGATTCATAGATGTCTTTTCTTTGAACTATGCTAATTTGAAAGAATATGATCCCACCATTATTCAAGATAATATTCCATAAAAGAAAATGAAAAGCCTTTCAAGCAAATGTTGAGGAGGATCAATCCACTTCTCATGCCATTGATTGAAGGAGGTCAAAAAACTCTTTGATGCTAAAATCATTGTCCCAATCAGATTTTCGATTGACTTGCGAACTTGGTTTGAGTTAGGAAAAAGAGTGGAGAAATCGTAATATGCATTGACTTCATAAATTTGAATAAAGCTTCGAAGGAAAATATCCCCTCCCAAAGATGGATCAAATTTGCAAACTATTGCCTTCGGTTCTCAGAGAATGTCTATGTTTGATGGTTTTTCAGGTTATAATCAAATCTTTGTACATCCCGATGATCAGAAAAATAGCCTTTACTACACCATGGGGCACTTTCATGTACTTTCAAGATGCCATTTCATCTCATGAATGCATGAGCTACCTTTCGTAGGCAATGGACATTACTTTTTCCGAAGAAAAGGACAAGATGGTGGTTGTTTATCTTGATGACATAAATTTCTTCTAAAGGAGGGAAGAAGATCATTTGAGACACATGTAGAACGAATTCGTCAAGTGTAGAAGGTTTGGTGATTCTCTAAACCACACCAAAATTATTTTTTCTTTAACTTTGTAATGTTCCCAAAATTTTAACTCAGCTAAATGGAACATTAGAGTTAGCAAAGAACCTTTAGCCGGTGAATAAATGTGTAGAAAAGCCCATAAGTCTCCTAAGAACGATGGAAACACCTCCAAGCGTGAAAGGAGGCACTCTTCTAGTTTAATAAAACACCTCCATGTGTGAACAAAGATAAAATGAAGTTGCTTTCACCAAGTCAAAATAGCAATTTTAGTGGAGGAGGAATCCTAGGATGGATAACGCAATTTTGGAGGGAACAGAATTTAAGTTAGAAGTAACCTAAGCGATTAGGGCCAAGGGAAAGAAAACTCACATCTTATATAAGGAAGAATATGGCAAGATTATTCATCATGTTAGTGATTATTGCCCTTGGCTTCCAAGAATTGTTGCTTACTTAGCAAAAGTTGTACAACAGTTATGCCAGCACCGATGTTCTCATGGAATCCCACCTATTTCCTTTGATGAGACTGTATTGGGAGAGTTTGTATTCATCATTACACATCAATTTTTTAGGCCAAGCTTCTAGCCATCTTCATCAACACAAATTTTTCTGAGATTGTGTATGATTGGTTTGGAAAAATAGTTGGAAGGATTTGAATCACTTCGAGCTAGTTTCTCAGCTGGAGGAAAATTTCCTTCACTTTGAGAGATCTATTTGGAGAGCTACCGGACTTATTTCAGATCTATGGTGTCGTAACACACATTTCGCATACCCTCCCAACACTCGTTTCGCTAGGGAGTGCGTTATTTTTTAGGCAAAAGGTCCATCGTACGGTTTGGTGGCCCCATTGCAGAAGCCTTGTGATCGAGAGGTTAAATCCTCTGCATGGGAGGAAGCTACTTGAGGGATATACATAATATCAGACATATTTCAGCCTTTATACTCTTATGCTTTAGTTTTGCAATGATTATTCAGCTATTTTCTCAAGATCACATTTGTATGCGTAGTATTTGACAAGAAACCCTTCGTCGATTTCTTTTGTATTTTGTATAGGAGATTAGATATTTGTACTTCAAGATTATTTATCAATAAATGAGTGGAACTATTGTTTTCCTATGATTTTATGTGTAAATCCTCTCTTAGATCAAGGTAGTCCCTTGGAGTACCGCTCCGGCATTTTGCGCCTTGGGGGTTTTTCAATTATTTTTAGCTACACTTAAGGGTGGGAGGTCTCGTTTAGCTCACCTAGTTTGATTTTTTTCAGCCATATTATTGGATTTAGAATGTATATCGACTAATATATGGGATCCAAGAGTCCATTTAACCTGCTTTATTACATTTTTTACCGGAAAATGCATTTTTGATGCATGATTTACAGAAAATCCTAAAAAGGAACACTAATAATGGTATCAAAGCATGATCTCCGGCCCAAATTTCCTGTGAGATCCAACTATCAAAAATAATGAGATATGGAAAAATCCAAAAAGCTCTTAAAAGATGCATTTAAGAAAGGAGGAGAAGCTTGCAAATCTTCTTTCAAAATCGATGGGAAGAGCTTTTCAACGAGAGTCAAGAAAATAAGATCGGAGATGAAATCTCCAAAGGAGGTTGATTCTAGAGCTTAATCTAGATTTTCACATGGAGTGTGAGCATGTAGATGCATCTCCAAGATGCATGTGCTGCAATCAAATGGCCAGATCTATCCCTTGGTGGTGGATGGGAGGAGGAAGAATGCCTAAGAGAATGACTCTTAGTGATTTGTTGTGGGAGAAGGAATCTCAAAATGAGAGGTTTAGAGATCATACTTATTTCCAAGAGTTTTTCAAGATCCAAGATGGAGGCGAGCCGCAGCGTGATGTAGATAGATTTATTCTATATACTTTTTCCTATCATCAAGCATGTTCAGTCATACTTGGGCGATGCTAGAGCTAGACTCTATTTGCAAATACACCATATTTTCGAAGGAGAAGCCATCAAGTAGCTGAAAGACTACATTTTAGAGGTAAGGCTCATGCATGGTGGATTTTTTAATCTTATTCCTTAAAGAATGCCAATACTTTCTCTTTTGCAATATTCATAAAAACATTGATGGAAAGGTTTGGTGAAAAACTTCCCAAGACACACGAGTTAGAAAAATTGAGAATACAAACTCCTTGAATGTGATGGAGGAAAATCCATCTTATAGAAACCCATGAGAAGAGCTAATGTCTTGTATTGCCCATTTCCGGAAGCAAAACCTCCAATTCATATTCTTGAACAAGAGGGCATGACTCACCTTTTTCATAGAGGATCCAATCATGGAGATGTTGCCTACACACACTGATGAAGAAGAAGGCAACAACGTTGTCACACCTAGAGCACATATAGTGCCCTGCGTGCAGGCGGAGGAGCATTCTCCCACAAGAGGGACTCTTTGTGTTTTTGGCAAGAAGCCCCCAGATCTCACATAAGAGGGGTCCAAGCACAATCAAGTGAGAAACATGATTGTGTAGCATTGCAAACTGGAAGGAGGAAGGGAGGAAGTGCAACATAATTTGATGACAAGCACACACCCTTCTCTCTTTCGGAAAGCTAATGCAAGGAAGAGGCAGATTGATTTGCACAGTTGAGGGCAAGGGAAAGGTTTCCTAATCATCTATACAGCTTCATCACTCTTGACATTGATGTCTCACTCCATGGAGGCATCTCCACCCGGGAGGCCACCCCGAGCCCAGAGTTGATAGAGGACATCTTGTCTTTGGATTCACCACTCTTAAATTTTGGAGAGGTGAATAGTTTGAAGGAAGACTTTGGCATGAGGGATGTCAAAGTAGGCAGCAGCATGAGAAGAGCTTCAGATGTTAGATCACCAAGAGTTGTCACCGAGGAAAGATTGATCCTTATTGGAGATCTCAAATTTTTGGTAGAGTACTCTGAAGGATCTCTGGGTGCATGCATGATTCTTGATGACTCCGATGGAGACAGATGTATACATGGAGGATGATGTATTACCTGGGCTCTCTTCGTGGGCAGTGATCTTCTGACTAGATCTTCTAGTCTCAAGGACAAGCTACTACATGCAAAGACATGAGGACTTCTTATATGCACTTTGATGCATATTTCCGCCATGGGGAAACTACTTGGGGAGGGCATCCAGCATGACCTATATCAGCATATGGATAGATTCATAGCCTGCATGGTGAGGATGTCACAGCCCACCTTCCTACTCATTGGGAGTATGGATAATTTTGGGCTGATCCATTTCAACTCAAGGCCTCAGTACATGATGGAGGAGGTATCATTTCATATTTTTTTGTCCTTTTTCATTATTTGAGAAGCATGATGTAACAATAATAATCACCTCTTCTTTGCATATTGTATGATGATGTACTCTATGTACTTACTTGTAGCATTGATCTTGGCTATCTTTTGATGAGTCGTGGGGAAGCCATATGTCTCTTTGTGTGCACCAATGACACCATATTGCAACTTCATGTTTTCATCTTATGAGTATGACTATATAAACAAGTGGCTGTAAAATCACTTGTTATTTATTCTTTTGGCTGCATAGGATGCAATCGCGCCGGGTTCCACAGTGACCATGATGCACTCTCCAGCTTGTCAATTGGAAACTTGTTTTTATTGTATCTTGCTTCCATGTATTGCCGATGTGTTTTTGTTGTTCCAAGGAAGCTTGTATGAGGGGAGATGAGGTAGTCTTTTTTTTTGTTGCTATGGTTTCACTGGGAGAGCATGGGAAATATTCTTTCCATACTTTTCATGATGTTTCGAAGAGAAGAAAGGCACATTCATGCAGTGAAGGGAGGCTACCCTTCCCGGCTTTTGGAGGATCATGGAGAGTGCTTCATAGGGAGAAGATCTTCACTTAGCAGATGATGTAGGATGACTTTGGCATAAGTGGAATGTCAAATAGAGGTGTCATGGAGCCTTATTACGTGTGCCCACAAGACTGCCACATAGGAGTATGATCTTATGGATGAGATATTCCAAAGGGAGGAGGTATCCCTTCTTCTTGTAGATTTCTATGAGTAGATTTCATGGGAGGAATTATTGGAGGATCTCACTTTCATCCAAATCAATATGTATGGTAGAGAATGAATTTTTGTACTTGTTTATTACTCTATCAAGTAGTTGTACTTTTCTCACCATGTTTTCACGTTGCATTGCTCCTCAAAAGAGCAAGAGTAATTTTGGGTTTCATGGTCACTTTAGGGCCAATAAGTTATGATGATAGTAGCCCATATATACATGAATTTGGGCAAGTGTATTTTTTTATATATATGTAAAGCTGATATACATCGATGCTTACTTCCCCATGTTGGGAGAACAACATATATACATCTTGTAATCTGCTGTATGACCACTTTCCATATGACATTCTTAAGCAAAGAGTTGGGAGAACTAGTATTATCCACCAGAGAGACCATATGTACCATCCAAACTTGCACATAAACTTCATCCATTTTATGATTTGGATGCCATGTGGTGATGATGTGCCATTCATATTGAATGGAATGGTTTGGGTTGGCATGACTCATGATTTTGGAGGAAGAGTCCGGAGGGACTCCCTTGAGGCTCAATCTCTTTTCCTGGCCATTGGAGGGCCATCATGTTTTAGCCCAAGATCAAAGTATGCATTCTACACTTTATCATATGGAGAGGAGACCAGTCATGGGATAGGCCCATTTTCTATCATGTTCACTATTCACCACCTACATTTCAGGAGCCAAGGTGGAAGAGACTCTTTCATGAGTTAAAGCCATGTCAGAGGGTGACTCACTTCATTTGATGATGATTGCATGGGTGAGGGAGGCACTCATTCACCATGTTGATCATCACTCTTACTTTATGGAGGCCATGAGACAGCTAACATGTTTCCATTCACACTTTCCACCTTTGATGGATGTAGACACTTGGGTTTTTCACACTTGGGAGGGAGCATTGGATGACAAGATATTTGTAGATTTTCTTGATGCAAAAGGGTGGAGTGATATTGATGGGAGGGGCCATGAGGAGGAGGGGAGAAATTTTTCTCCTTATGTTTTTTTCTGATGAAAAGTAAATATTTTGGAGGGGAGTGACCGTAATGTTCCCAAAATTTTAACTCTAAGCTAAAATGGAACATTAGAGTTTGGCAGTTGTACTTGTAAATTAGTGAATAAATGGGTAGAAAGCCTATAAGTCTCCTAAGGAGGGATAAAAACTCCAAGTGTGAAAGGAGACACTCTTATAGTGGCTTATTAAAACACCTCCATGTGTGAACAAAGATAAAATGAAGCTACTTTGACCAAGTCAACAACACAGCTTTAGTGGAGGAGGAATCCTAGGATGGATAATCTAATTTTGGAGGGAAATGTAACTTGGAAGAAGTAACCTAAGTGAGTGGGGCCAAGGGAAAGAAAAATCACATCTTATAAAAGGAATAGGATGGCAACATTATTCATCATGTTGTATATTATTATTCTGCTTCAAGCTACAGAATTGTCAGTTGCTTTGTCGCTTAGCAAAGTCAGTGTTGTCATAGCACCAAGTGTTCCCTGGCATGAATCCCACCTCTTTCATTTTAGGAGAGCACTCGGGAGAGTTTTTATTCATCATTACACATCATTTTTTAAGGAAAATCTTTAGCCATATTCATCCGCACAACTCTTCGGAGATTGTGTAGTGATTGTTGGGTGCAAGAAGGAAGGGATTGGAATCTTGGCTTCGGAAATAGTTTCTACTGGAGGAAACTTTCCTTCACTTGAGAGATATGTTTGGAGAGATCTAGGACTTATTTTGTGATCTATGGTATCATACCACACATTTATCATACCCTCCCAGCGCTGTTTTTGCTAGGAGTGCGTTATTTTGGAGGCGTGTTCATCGCATGGTTTGGTGGCCCCATTGCCGAGTTTCCTTGTGATCGAGAGGTTAAAAATTTCATGGGAGGAAGCCCTTGAGGGATATACATAATATCTGACATATTTCAGCATTTTATATCATGCTTCATTTTTCAAGTACATTCATTTATTTTCTCAAGATCACATTTGTATGCAAGAGTATTTGACAAGAAACCCTCACGGCTTTTGTATTTTGTGTATAGGAGATTAGATATTTGTATTTTTTAGAATCATTTATCAATACATGAGTGGATCTATTATTCTTATTATTTTATGTGTAAACCCCTCTCTTAATCGTGTAGTCCCTTGAGTGTACCGCTCCGACATATTTTTATACTTAAGCTAACACCATTTTTAGCTACACTAGTGTGGAGGTTGTTTAGCCAACCTAGTTTGATTTTTTTCCAAACTCTATTCTTTGGATTTAGAATGTATTTTGACTAATATATGTGATACAAGATTCCATTTCATTGTTTTATTACATTTTTTGTTGAAAATGCATTTTTGATGCATGATTTATGAGCAATCCCGAAAAAGGAACACTACAAACTTCAGGTAAATTACTTGGACATATCATTTCTAAATATGGGATTAAGATTGATCCAAATAAAATAATTCAATTTAGAAGGTGGATTTTCCAAGAATTAGGAAGATATTCAATTTTTCCTTGGAAAGGTAAATTTGTAAGGCATTTATTCCTAATTTTGCTGATATTGTGAAGGACATAACAAGGATGCTGAAGAAGGGAGTTGATATTAAGTGACAAATGTGAAGCAAGTATACTCATTTGAGGAAATCAAAAGGGCACTCACACAAGCACCTATTGATCAATTCATATTTCTCAAAGGAATTTCTGGTTTTTATTTTTGCATCAAAGAATACTACCGCCGAGTTCACACAAAAGGGACAATAAGGTATTGAGTAGCTGATTTCTTTCTTTTAGTAGGAAATTAGCCAACTCTAAGTCAAGTATAATATCTTAGAGAAGTAGGCCTATGCCTCGGGTGAAAGCTATAAAATACTTAATCTATATTATGCATTCATAATCGTGGCGTTTGTTCTTAATATCATGGCAGCAAGACATCCTCACTCGTCGACCTCATGGTGAGGAGGAAATGAATTGTCAAATTTCTAGAGTATGATACAAGAGATTGGTTTCTATCCAAATGTTCAAAGGGAAAGGCTTAGAAAAGTCAGAGTAGCACAACTGGAAACTTTGACTATCTTGACATAAACTTGATTGCGTAAATATCAGAAATTTCTGTATGATGAAGAAGAACTAGTTCCTATTGAAGAAAAATACATTATTTCAGATTGATACAAGGAGGTTGTTATTAGAAGTCCTACAACACCATAAAGCACTTGCCGATCTTAACAAAGTCTAAAGCAAGGTTTATTATGATGAAATCTCGTGAGATATTTTATTTTTATTTAAATCATTTTGGAAGGATACAAGCACTTTAATGAATTGTTTGCCGGAAGAGGAGGCCTACAAAGTAATTGAGGAGTTCCACAAAGGATATTGTGGAGGTCACCATTATTTGAAGGCGAGAGTGAACAATATTCTAAGAGTAGGGTATTATTGGCCTACACTTTTAAGGATGTCTACCAGAGGGTTGTCGCCCGTCATGAATGCCGCATTTTGTGAGGGTAAGAAGAAGCTTATACCTTTACCTTTCATGCCTATCTATGTAGAAGAGCCATTCTAGAAGTGGGGGCTAGATTTTATTGGGGAGATTCATCCATCATAATCAAACAAGATTGCTGGATTCTTATAGTGACTAATTACTTCACCAAATGGATTGAAGCAATCCCAACTAGGCAAGCAAACGATTCCGTGATTATTTCTTCTTAGGAAATAATATATTGTCTAGGTTTGGTTTCCTCATGAGGATTATAGATGATAATGCACATGAATTTAAGTCTAAGAAGCTAATCAATTTTTGTTATCATCATATTACTCTTGGAAATTCTATCGCATACTATCCGCAAGGAAATGGTCTTGTTGAATCTCTAACAAAAGCATTGTAAGGATCATTAAAATGGTGTTATGAAAAAAGAAGGCTTGGAATTTGAAGCCAAAGTATGCCTTATACGATAGGATATGCACAAAGAGAGGTCAATTGGAACTTCACCATATTAATTGGTATATGCAGCCGAGGCTATTTTTCCTACATCACTAGGGGTACCCTGGGCTATGAAGCTAATTCAAGGGCTAGAAGAGGGTTTCAAAATGTAGTCCAAAGGAGAATTAATCAGCTTGATAGCTCGTAAGAGAAGAGGAATGATGTTTATACGTTAATCAACAATCTCAAAATAGAATCAAGAGGAAATTTGATAAGAATATCAAGGAAGAAAGTTTAAATTCAATATGAAGTGCTAAAATGGGGAGGCCGTAATTGAAGAGAAAGGAAAATATGGTAAGTTTGAGAACTTATGGAAAGGTCCTTTCAAGATAATGCCATGGAAACAATACTTACACACATGGGAGATGGATGAAAATCATATAATCGAGGAGTTTGCCAATGGCAAGTTTTTTGAAGCATTATTCTTCCTAAAATATGTTTGATTATTCATGTCATTGTACATATTCCATTTTATGAGTTTTTCTACTAATAATGGTGTGTTAAAAGAGGGCAAGTTTGAGCCCGGTGAAGGCCATCGTGGCTTGAGGAGGAAGCTTGGAAATTCTCAAAATTTTTCTCTTTTGGTCAAGAAAATGGTATAAAGATCGAACTACTTGTTCTTGGGGCAGCCATGTGGGCACACTATCCCAAGTGGAGTCATCGTTATCTACCCAAACATTTTCAAAACATCATTGTATCAACTTTGTTTTTCATCATGGTCTCAAAATGGGTTTGAAAGTTATTTTGAGATTAATATAAGTAGTTTTAGCTTTTATAAGTTTTAAGGTCATCAGCTGAATTCAAATGTTTTTTAAAGGTCCATTCCATGACTTCAGCCATCACATTTTCCATTTAGGAGTCATTCCATAAGGTTTTGGGTTAAATTCTACAATTAGCCAAGAATCTCCATTTTGTAGCGTCGCTAGTTCAAAAGTGGATTTTGTACCCACGAAAGTGCTAATACCTTCATAGCGCAAACTGAAAAAAATAATCGTGGGTGCTACGAAAGCGCGGTTTCTTAACCGTCTTGTCGGAGCTGAAATTGTCAAAAATCTTTATAGGAAACTAGGATAAAAGGTTGGTGAGTTAGTTAGTCATCATATTCAATGTACTTACATTATGTCTCACGCTCATCATTGTCATGATAGGAATGAATGATATCATTCAATTACATGAGATGACATTTCAAATTCAAAATCTTGCCTAATTTGGTCATTCGTTTTCATTTGCATCCATACGAGTGTCCCAGGCCTCGAAGAAGTCAAGCTAAACCTCGTGGTTGTTCTATACAAAGGCTATCTTCATCCTAATCAAGCGATGTTGTTCCATATACTCAAACGAGGCTATTCATATCCTCATCATGCGAGTGGGGCCGTTTTATAGATTCAAAAGAAGTCGATAGGTTTTTCTAAGAAGCATGGCAGAGGAAAAGAAAGTCCTACAGAGGGGGACATTGCTTAAGGTATGAGCTTGAAAATATGAAGGCTATAATTGAAGATCAAACAGTTGATGGAGGCTTTTAGCAAAGAAGGTTGTCTCCATTTTTGAAAAAGTTGCCAGCACACAGTGTTTGAAGAATTTTCCCTTGCACTTAAATGAACAACTACCAAATTTGGGATGTTAAATAAAAGCGCTTACACCCGAGATTATTGCTTCGTGATAGAAATACCAAGGGGCAGGAACATTGTTTAAAAAGGTTTTAAATTTGACATGGAACCATGCAAGGAATTCATGAAACCTCGAGTATGTAGATATGGACCTAAATAATGCAATACCTAGAAGTCGTATCAAAGACACCTATGTTGAGATTCAAGAAGATGATGAGGTTAATGAAAATCACTACCTTTCACTAAGTGGGCCTGTATGTGCTTTTTTTAGGTGTGTAAGTCTATTTCTAGACATGGTGATCATATTTTAGAAGTCAGCAGGATGCTATTTGTGGATGGTTATTTAAGTTTGAAAAATAGACAGAAATTCTATTTTTAGAATATTGGGCGAAAGTCTATTTATAGATCGTCGATCTAAAAATAGAAGTGTCGATTATTATTATCTCTTAATACTAATTAGATAATAAATAGCAAACTTGTCTTCGGGATCATCAATTTTAGTGTATAGATTTTAAATCAGATGAAGGAATTACGCAATTCCAGGGTTTACTGTGTCTATGCATGGAGGACCCGGCGAGAAATAAAGTGACAAAGCATGATGAAAGTTGGAAGAGTAGTTCATGGAGTTGTTATTCAATTCTAATCCCGCTAATGGAGTTGGTAACCTACAGTGAGCTGCTGTATATAGTCTAACCGAATGATACACTAGTATGAGAGTGGAGTGAATTAATTAGTTAATTAATTCACAAATAATAACTGGCTAATCAACCGAAAAATACAGCTTAACTAAGGCATAAGCCGGGCCTAAATGGAGACCCATGGAGAGAGATAGGTGAAAGGACAAGATGGAATATCCGTTATGACTATGTTGATGCATCGTATTGCACCACACACATTGAAGTTGCCAATGAGGATTGCGCAATGCAAGAAAGGTAGATTTGAATTAATTTAGGGTCTTATTCAGCAGGGATTTCAAGGAGGCAAAGTATCGTGTGGCAAGAAATTAGTGCATAGATTTGCATTTCTTCGATTAGTGTGTGATTTGTATTGATTTTACTAAGAGCTTGATGTACTAATATTTGTATGAGATTGTTACATGATCTCCATGATAAATAATATATGATAGCTTGGGTTTTTATTTCAAGCTTTCGTTAAACAACCGTGTTATGTGCGATTGTTTTTATTGCTTCATGTGTTTACAATTGAGTTTTAAATTTCTCGCAAAAGATTAATAGTGGAAGGATTATGTATCTAGAAAGAAGATAACTATTGTTAGATTAGGGAGAATCTAGATATATACATGCATATGTTATATAATTTCTACATGGTATCGTAGCAGTTGTTAATTTTTGAATATTGAAATTGTGAAGAATTGTTGAGTTTGTGTCAGGACAATTCGAATTTGCTTCATAAAATTTTCTGTGTGACAATTGAGTAGTACATTGGAATGTATTTCAATGCATTTTGATTGGAGTATGCCCGAGGTAAGTTTCTAATTAAATATCCTAGAAGGATAGGACGAAGGGGGTGGTGCTTGAAGATAATGGACTAAAGGAGTTCATCGATAGTGATGTTCCTAAGCCTGGTTCTAGCAATGTCATGCATTTGAAACATGTAAAAGAAGATAGCAGACAAGAAGAATTATGTTAAAAGGTGTGAAGGACCATATTGTGTCCAGCCTTCATGGGAAAGCCACTCATTTTCACTATGGAAGGTTTTGACAGATTTGTTCCAAAGCAAAGAAGAATCAGAGGAAGTTGGCACCCAAAGATAAGCTCAGAAAATAAAAATGGAGAAGGGCGACAAGATTCCAAAATATCTCATCAAGTTTTTCCTACCGTAGGGATGAATTGGGAAGTGGTGGGGATTACTTTGATGATGATGATTTGGTGAGGTTGGCTCTCCTTGGGCTTCCAAAGATTTGGCATAGCTTCGAAGTGACTATGTCAATGGACTCGGAGAAACTACCGGATGGGAGTGAATTCCGTTGAATCTTGTGCAGGAGGAGATAAGGCGAAGTAACAGGATGGCTCTTCATCGAAGAATGAAGATGAAGATAATTGCACTTTGGCTAAGCCAAAGCAATGAAAGGAAGGGGAATAAAATTTCCTTCAAAATCCAAAGCTAAAGGCAAGAAGCAGGATTTGTCCAAAGGTGAAGTGTTTTCACCGTCACGAACATGGGCGTTTCGCCACTAACTGCCAGCGCATGAAGAAGAACAAGAAGGATGCTAGAGCCGCGGTGGAGAGGCCTTAGCCCTTACAATTTGAAATTGATTTCTCTTTGATTGCATGCTTAGTTTCAAGCTCAATGGGGATCGGTGTGGTATCTTGATAAGGGTGTGTCTTTCCATATGACGGGAGACATGGAGTTGTTTAGTGACTTGGAGGAGAAGGACCTTCAAATGCATATAGAGATGACAAGCAAATGGTCAATAAAGTGTGACCAGAATTGGGACCATTACTCTCAGAGGAGTCGAATCCATTTCTGCTGAAAGATGTTATGCATGTTCCGTGTCCTATGAAGAACTTGGTCTTGCCGCAATGTTAAAAGACAAAGGTTATGACTTTGTTTTTGGCGATGGAAAAGCTTTTCACGACATAAAACAAAGTCAAACCAAGAGGATAGGGATTTGAGCAAGAATATCTACAAGCTAGAGGTAGATGTCAGGCATCGGATGGGAAAAGCAAGAAGTGGTGAGCCTCGTTAGCCACCTATAAAATTTGTTATATCAAAAGGTCGCTAAATCATTTTTTTTTGAGCCTTCAAGGAACAAGTGCTCTTCTTATTACAAAAATGTTATCTTCGAAAACTTATGAAAACATCATGCCCTTTGTTTAAATCTTCACCACTGCTTTCCTTTCTAATTACAAAATCTGTTGTTTCCATGACAGAAAAGACCGTTGCAAAAGTCCCCATTTTTCCCTCATTTTAACCCCTATCACTTCCACAAATTCCAATTTTTTACCCTCTATTCCCCATGAAATTCCTTCATTTTTCATTTTTTCCTCCTTCTCCTTCATAAAGACCCCTATAAGGCTTTAAAACTCACTTTGAACCTTACCGAAACCTCAGTCCATCAAAAACCTGAAAATTTCACAAAATAAGCTTTTGGACTATAGGCTTGCTCTTGGGCCAAGCTCCAACCATTTCCCCACATATGCCCACACCCCAGAACCCCGGGTGCTAGCCCCATCAGTGCTTATCGCATCGTAAATAATCGTAACGCCGCAAGTCTATTTATTATGTTAAGCCTCCGATGTGATTGGATCTTTTCTATATAAACCCCTGGGCCCGATCCCACACTTATATAAACCTTCCGTGCCCGCAATCGAGCGCTAAAATTTGTGAATAAAACCATCCCCGGTTTGATTTTTTCCTTGTAAAAAAATAAAAACCCATTTTCCTAAGTTTTTGTCTAAGCCCGCTCATTCATTGGTTGGAGCTCTTCTCCACCGTTGATCCTAGACCAATCAATGGCCGCCGCTATATCGCATCGGAGATTTCCATTGGAAAGTTTATTATTTTATTCGCGACCCCCCGATTGGCACCGACGACTATTAGCCGTTGATCTCCTCCCCGCCTTCCCGCATCCGCGCTGTCATCAAGCCCTCTCAAAGCCCCTTCCCCGCCGAGAACTCCTCCGATTCATCCTCCACCGTTGATCCGATTTTTAGATCGACGTTCCACAAATTAAATCGCATTTGCGCTCATCCGTATTTACCCCCACCGATTACCAAAGCTCGATTACATTTGGGCCATCCATGTAAGTCAAGATCCAACGGCCGATATTTCACTCTCCACCTCTTGTTAAAAACATGAAAACTCGTATAATGTTCTTTTAGCTAAATCTCAAATAAAGGATCTCTCATCAATGGGCCTTGAAGTACACCTTCTCCGCTGGTAGAATTTTTTTTTCATTAGCCCCAAAGATTAGATATGAGTTGTTCATTCCTTGATCCTGAATGGCTTAGATTAAAAACCACTAAAATTGCTTCCGCCCGTGCATCTTGTTGATATCGCGCTCACTCCCTATCGTCCGATCTAAGACACAAGATCTAACAATGACGTGCGTTTTCGTGTACTCTAAGCATGAAGGTTAATTTCGCTGAGTTATGCGATATGGGTGTATTCAAATGCCATGTGTCGGCAGTAATCATTATATCAAAGGCTCGAAAAGTTAAAACCACCTTCCTTACCCTTTCACCGCATGAAAAACCCGTGGGTTTTCTCCTTTGAAACCACTTTTCCCCTTTTCCACAAGATTTCTTCATGTTCGGCCCCGTCGTTGATCTCTCGCATCAATGGCTCAGATTCAATATCGCGTTCGAATTATCGCCTCCGCCTTCACTCACAAATGACTTCTTAGACCAACCGCACCGCAAGCTTCGATCTCAAGGTCCAATATGATCTAACGGTCTACGATCACCAAAAACCCCACTCTCTTTTAACACAGAGTTCCTCCGCCAAAGAAATTTCCATCATTTCCTTGTATTTCTTCTATTTTCACGAAAAGTGGCCATTCTCCATTGTATTTCTCTCTTATTGATCTTGGCCATCAATCAAAATAAATTCCATGTGGTCCGGACTTAATCATATGCACCATTTCTCTAACCACCTTCGTCTGACCCCCGCAAGTGAATCTCCACCATTGGATGCTTTCATCCAATGGTCACACCTAATACGCAACCTCCGATGTTCAACCCAAAAATATGCAGATTTTCTTAATGTTTCTTTGTTTGTATTAAAGTTTTTTAAAAAATAATTTTAAAAGAGAATAAAAGTCGAGGATGACGATACTCCAAGCTTTCATTTATCAGAGAGGATTACTACGATGGTTCAACGCCGTTTCATCACATCATGAGCATTGATGCCATAAAGCCCCTACAAAGACTCAAGACACTGTAACAAGACACAACAATGCATAATTGAAACTAAGAGTATCGCATTGAAGAAATCCAATCAAACCGCAGATGAAGAATTAAAGGTTGAATCACGTATTTGGTGGATTACGCTAAGATCGACAATCAAAAGCATAATCCACTAAATTAATGTAGTTAAAGACAATCAAAATATTTACCGTACAGAGGATGCCTCCACTACCACATCGTAGGCTAATTGATTCCTTCCTAAATACCTACGGCCACCCGTAGCCTCAAATCCATTCACCGTAGGGCTTATAATGACCGAATAGAGGATATTTTCCTCAAATATAGTCAACAAGTAATTTAGCCAAAGAACTTATTGCAAAAATATCAAAGGTGAGTTATTACAAGATGTCACGCAGCCTTAAAGTCAAACAGAATCATCCCACCGAGCTTAATTCTTAATGTAAAATTTAATACAAAAGAGGGAAATATCTATAAAATTCTCATTGAGCCTCAAAGGTCGAGAAGCATTGACCGTATCAACAATTGAACCTTCAATATCTCTTATCCCATCCCACCTCCTCATTTCTTCTATAAATACTTTTGTAGAACATGAAACAAAGTCGTTGCGTAACTTTGAAATATACTTGTGCTCGAAACTTCTACTTGTAAATAGTGTTCAAAGGCTCTTAAGCTCACAGATCTAATGTTAGGTCGAGAAGTGAAGATGTTTTCTCGAACTAAAACATTGGACTCTGTGATGTAACTAGTTTGACTTCAATATAAAAGTTGTTTCTTGGGATCCTGTCTATAACACCGGGTGAAGTGCTTTTCTTTGTTTTTTTTTCCTTTCATGTATGCCATTTTTTCCATTATTCTCTCGATAAGTAACAAAGAATCTGCGTAGTTAGGATTTACTATTTACAACACCCTTTCCTCGACCGATAAGCTTTATCTCAATGTTTTCTCCAATTTGTTTATTTAAGAAATCCATTCAATATGCTTGCTGTGCTAGAATGGCCGTTCCTCATCCTACCGTTTTCTTTAAACATTGTTCTTAAATGTTATTTTCATTATTTTCTTATTAAAGTTAGACTATAAAAGTGATGGTGAGCTCCTATTTTCAGATCTTTCCCCAAAGGTAATTCCGAAAGTTTCTCATGGCAAAGCCTAAAGTTGTTTTATCTAAAAGTATCTTAACGATCTTAGGTTGCACTTTGTTTATCTTCATTGTTTTCATCCTTTATGAAGGTAATTATGCGGATTACTCGATTTTTTTTTTTCTTGAGTTATCTTAATACGAGCTTGTCCAAACAAGCTATATGAGCCTACTTTTTGCTGGTTTTTTTAAAATGTATTGCTTAAAAGGCTTTTCTCTTTGTTCGACGTAATTATAAATTCTAGTTGAAATTATTATCCTTGCTTCACCCCCTCCAACACTCTTATTGTTTCCATTCCATCATTTTATTTCAATGATCTTGTGATATAGATGATCAAGCCCTTGGATCACTCTTGAATTTTTGCACACTAAAGCCCTTTTATGACCTTACAGCCCAATGGACTAAAAACCAACGTTATATCTATCTTTTTAGCCAAAGCTTGCTCGATTGCTTTGCAACTTCACACCTTTGAAACTCTTCCCATTTATGACTTTCCACTCAACTAATAATCATGCTCAAACCGTCCAAAAACAAAAAACCCTCGCCCATTAACTAGCCTAATATCATACCCATAAAACCTTTAAAGATAAATCAATATTTGCACTTTATTGAGAGATCCCTCTTCGGATTTAGGAGGGCTAGATCCTCTAATGCAAAGTGGTTCAAGTGTCTTCTCCAAATTTTGTTTCTCACTGAATTTTCCAAAATTACGGGGAGCTAAAATTCTATGGCAACTCCGTCGGGGAATTTTGAGTCTAATTTCATCATGTTCCTTAAGACTTCATACAAACCCTTTGGTAATAACTTCAAGCACTACTACAAAAATGCTAATCATGATGAAACTTGTTTGACCTAAGTGACAAATTCAGGCAAACACTAGGATTCTCATAAGAGCTATCTAACCCGGAAGGATCAACTAGCTTAGCCATGGAGTAGATCGTATTTTTCTCATAACCGTAGCTATGTTTTGAAATAGATTTAGGACACTCTTAGAACCCATATGACCGAAAAATAACTCGAAAACCAAAAATAGTTTAGATTGGTGTATTCAATAAACATGGTGGTGGGACCATAAACCTTTTACCTTCAAAAGGAGCTAAAAACCTCCACTGGGTGACTCCGCAATCCTAAAACGTACCTTTAAGACTCCACCGGGAGGAACCATTACCATCATAATATCATTTAAAATCAAGAAGAGGATTTCAGATTAAAGTTTTCTTTATTTTAAGATCACTAACCCCTGCAAAGATTGTCATATCTCAAGTTAAACTGCTCTTGTTTAGTAGGTCTAAAACACAACATAGTGGCTCCTAGAAAGATTCATACTAGAGCCTACTCTCGACCTCCAACCCACCCCCGAGATAGTTGATAACTCGGAAATTATCTCAGGAAGTCTCCCAAGATAAAAATTTTCAACTATTTTCGTATCACCCTTGAGAGTCAATTCAGCTTCCCGAAAATTCCTGTACTTCATGACAATCACAAGTAGACTTAAGAAATCCATTTAGAACTAGGTCTCTTGATTATTTAGACGTCTAGATTCTCGAGTCTTCACTTTCATCCCCTGAATTAAATGAACATCCGTAGTAGAGAAACAACACCACCTCGATTTACATTTCTTACAATTTAGGTGTTTCTCATCCAAGATCACTCACAATCTATTCTTGTCTATCCACATCCGTTCATCCTACATCCATCGTTCAAACCACTTCATTCCAAACTTCACTTTCCCCTCTCGTTAATCCACCTCTTGTAAATCCACCTCCACCCTCCTACCATGGCAGCATGGTATGCCTCGCTGGTCCTTCCTCCGCCTATCAATCTCTTCACAAAGACTATCACCAAAAAATACCATTGTATGATGCCGTAATGCTACTACCGCATCACAACATAGATGGATTCTCGTTACCATAGACTACCTCACCAAATGGAGAAGAGAAGCATCCTTCTAAAGGCAAGCGAATGACTCATTCATCATAAAATTCATGGAGAATAATATCCTCTCATATTTGGTCGTCCTAGGAAGATCATCAAACATAATGCAACAAACATTTGGATCCAAGAAGATGGCTGAATTTCGTCACAAACATTTTATTAACTTGTGTGATTATACCACTTATTACCCTCAAGGTAATGGGCTAAAGTTAATCCTAAAACAAGAGTTTGGTGAATATAATCAAGAAGTTGCCGGAGGACAACAAGAAGTCTGCACACAAAGCTTGTGCATGCACTATAATGATAGATTGACATTGAAGAAATCCATTGGCATGTCACCCTACCTCTCTGTATGGTACAGATGCAATTTTTCCTACCAAACTTTGCAAAATAGTTATAGTTGGATTCAAGAGGTTCACCGAAGACAATGACATGATCAAGGAGAAATCCACTATTCAACATCATCAAACCAGAGAGGAGGTTTATAACAAAGCATTGCAAAAGAAAGATAGCATCAAAAAGCTTGACGAAGAACAAAGGCCGTTTAATTTCAATGTTGGGGCAAAAGTTTTAAAGTGATTCAAGGAGAGAAGATAAGGGAAAGCATGGGAAATTTGACAAATTATGGCTTACCCTTATCACATTCATTCTCGCTGATCGGGTAACAAATGCCTTTTCTCGTGTTGAATGGAGTCGAACCGTTTTGGGGTCCTATCAATGGTAGATGCTCAAATATTACTTCTCTTGATCCTATTATGTTTGGAAGCATTTTCATATTTTTCCCCATTATAAATATTTCACCCATCACGTATTCAAAGTTAGAAAAATAAAAAATAAAAAAAGTGAAAGAAAGAAAAGAGGGTAGATTGTAAAAACAATAAAGGTACGTACCCCCATAGCAAAAATAGAAAAACAAAGTCCGTAAAGTGTGCAAGCTCAAATGCCACTCCCGAAAAACACACTTCTAGTTAGTCATACAGCCCTAATCATGACTAATTGATTTTTAAATTAACTCGTTGATAGGTTAGTGAATTCGTATTTTCCAAACAAATTTAATCTTGGCTTATCAAGGAAGATTAGGCTAGAAAATAAAGGTTCAAACAAGCTCAAAATCTGAACCTAAGTTCAAATGAAGAATGAATCCTATCCGTTTTAATTTTGAGTAAAAACAGGTAAATTGGTTCTAATCAATAAAATATGAAATCCGATAACAAGGAAAAACAACTTGAATAAACTCAAAAATGAGTTTTCTAAGTAGTGAGAAGGCCATGCTTAAAGCCCAGATCTTAAGCCTTTCATTTTGATTTAATTTTCCGTAAAATAATATCTATGTACATTGTTCTTTTTGTTATAGATCAGCAACAAGTTGGACTGCTCAATCCCTGACCAGAGATGCTTTTAAATTTCTGCCTTAGAAATTAGTGAATAAAAATCAGCACTATTTAATCCTGGGCCGTATAGTAGATATGGTAGAGAAACTTATGGACTCGATCGTTTAATCTTAGTTCATGGAGACATAAGAAGTAGAATTAGATTAGTTTCTTTCTTTTCAAAAGAATAAAATGTTGTAAGATATTTTTCCAATCCAAGTGCACTCTAAAGAAGAAAAAAATGTTAGACGTAGGATTGGGTAGGTAGAAAGCTTGTGTTGATGAAGATCTATTGTTGTGGTTACAAACATTTTCAGAGTAAAAGAATATCATCCAAGGAAAGAAAGTTTCAGCCCAATGGATGAGGCACTGATCACCCCTGCAGGAATGCAAGTCCGAAGTTCTCGATGCCTTCAAGAAGGCACCATCCCCAAGTGGTTTTCACCTAGCCACCCTATAAAATTTGTTATATCAAAAGGTGGCTAAATCATTTTTTGGAGCCTTCAAGAAACAAGTTTATTGCAAAAATGTTTATTCTCTTGGAAAACTCATGAAAACATCATGCTCCCTTTGTTTAAATATCACTACTATTTCCTTCTTAATTATGAAAATTCCGTTGTTTTCATGATGAAAAGATCATTGCAAAAGTCCCCATTTTTCCCTCATTTTAACCATCTTCTCACTTCAATTAACCTCCATTTTTACCCTTTATTCCCCATGAAATTCCCTTTTCCATTTTTCATGTTTTTCCTCCTCCTTCATAAAGACCCCTTTATAAGGTTTAAAACTCACTTTGAACCTTACCGAGCTGCCTAAATCCATCAAAACCTTGAAATTTTCACAAAAATAAGCTTTTTTGACTATAGGCTTAAGCCCCTTTAGGCTAAGCCCTAAACCACTTCCCCTGTTATCTATATGTCTTCTAGAACCGGGCGCTAGACCCATCGTGCGCTTATCACATCGGAACAATCGGAGCACGCAAGTCTATTTATTATGTTAAGTCCTCCGATGCGATTGGCCCTTTTTTTATATAAACCCCCGACCCTATCAGAGCTGATATAACCTCGTGTTCGCAATTGAGCGCTAAAAATTTGTGAATAAAACCATCCCCGATTTGATTTTTCCTTTGTAAAAACATAAAACCTATTATCCCTAAGTTTTTTGTCTAAGCCTCGCCGTTCATTGGTTGGAGCTCTTCTCCACCGTTGATCCCGAACCAATCAATGGCCGTTGCTATATCGCATCGGAGATTTCCATTGTGCAAGCTTTATTATTTTATTCACGACCCCCGACCGGCGATCTCCGATCAATTATTAGTCGTTGATCTCCTCCCCGCCTTCCCAAATCTGACGCTGGGTTGGCTGTTCCCGCTCAAATCCCCCTTCCCCCCCGAGAACTCCCTCCGATTCATCCTCCACCGCCGGGACCGATCTGGGCAAATCGACGGCTCATAGTTAATCACATTGGCTCTCATCCGTATTTACCCCCGCTGATTACGAAAGCTCCGATTACATCCGGGCCATCCATGTGTCAAGATTCGATGGCCTAGATTGCACCTCCCAACCTTGGTTAAAAACGTAAAATCCCCGTATAATTTTTCTTTAGCCAGCTCCAGCTTACCGATCTCTCGCATCAATTCATATTAATTTTCTTTCTTCGCTTTGTAAATTGTTTATTAGCTCCCAAAGATTATATCCGAGCCGTTCATTCCTTGATCCAATGGCTCAGACATTAAAACCACCCAACCTCGGCCTTCCGCCTGCATCTTGTTGATATCTTGTTCACTCCCTACCATCCGATCGAGACCCAAGATCTAATGGTTGACGCGCGTTTTCACGTAATTTCAAGTGCAAAGGTTAATTTCCCTTGAGCTACGCAATATGGGTGGTATTCAAATGCCATGTGTCAAAGTGAACACATATCGCATTTGAAAATTTAAAACCACCTCTCCACCCTTTCGCTACGTGAAACCCGTGGTTTTGTCCTCTAAAACCACTTTTCCCCTTTTCAACAAACATTTCTTCACACATTCTTCCCCCCGTTGATCTCTCAGAACAACTCGTATTCAATATCGTGTTCGAACTATTGCCCTCCGCCTTTACCAAAGACTTCTTAGACCAACCACAACCGTCAATCTCAAGGTCCAATAAGATCCAACGGTCTACGATCGTTCAAAAACCCCAATTTCCTTTTAACATAGAATCTCCTCCGCCAAAATGAAATTTCCCTCATTTCCTTTGTATTTCTTCTATTTTCACAAAAAGTGGCCCCTCTCCATTGTATTGCTCTGATTGATCTGCGACCGTCGATCAAAATAGATCTATGGCCCGTACTTAATCCTATGCACCATTTCTCCAACCACCTTCTATCCGAGCCCAGCAAGTGAATCTCCACCGTTGGATGCTTTCATCCAATGCAGCGACCTAATATGCAACCTCCTCGAAGTAGTCCAACCCAAAAATACGCAGATTTTCTTAATGTTTCTTTGTTTGTGTAGGTATTAAAGTTTTTTAAAAATAACTTTAAAAGAGAATAAAAAGTCGAGGATGACTTATCCTCCAAGCTTTCATTTATCAAAGAGGATTACTACCAAGGGTTCAACACCACATTTCATCGTGTTGCATTATGATCATTGATGCCATAAAGCCCCTATAGCACCTCGCACATCGACAAGAAACATCAATGCATAATTTAAACTAAGAGTATCAATATTGAAGAAAGAATCAAACTAGAGATGAAGAATTGAAGGTTGAATCACAGATTTGTGATTATTTCGCTAAGATCGAAAATCAAAAGCCTAATCCACTAAATTAAATGCAATAAAGACAAATCAAAAATATTTATCGGCAGAGGATGCCTCCACCGCCACATGAGAGGGTAATTCTATTCCTCTTAGCTACCTAATGCCACTCCGTAGCCTCAAAGCATTCAACGTAGGGTCGTGTAATGACCGAACATGTGATATTTTCCTCAAAACACAACCTCGAACAAGTAATTCGCCCAAAGAACTTTATTGCAAAAATATTAGCAGTAGCATATTACAAGATGACATGGAGCCTAAAGTCAACAAAATCATCTCACCGAGCTTAATTTTTAATGTAAAACATTTAATACATAGGAAATATATGTAAACTTCTCCATTGAACCCCTCAAAGGCCGAGAAGAATTAATATGTATTAATTGAACCTTGTAGATATTTTATCCCATCCCACCTCCTCATTTCTTCTATAAATACTTTTGTAGAAGATGAAACAATGCTGGTTGTAGAACTTGAAATATACATGTGCTCGAAACTTCTACTTGTAAGTAGTGTTCAAAGGCTCTTGAAGCTCTATTTGTGATCTAATAAGTTAGGCCGAGAAGTGAAGATGATTTCTCGAACCGAAACATTGGACTTGAAGATGTAACTGGTTTGACTTCAACATGCTGTTTCTTGGGATCCCGGTCTATATCACTCAGGAAGTGCTTTCTTTCTTTGTTTTTGTTTTCCTTTCATGTATGTCTTTTTTTCCATTATTCTTCGATAAATGATAGCAAGCATAGAGTTAGGATTTCATCGTTTACGCACTTTCTCCTCGACCGATAAGCTTTATCTCAATGTTTCTCCAATTTGTTTCTTTTAAGAACAATTCAATACGCTTTGCTGTGCTTAGGAATGATGGCGTTCCCTCATCCTACTATTTGCTTTAAACATTGTTCTTAAATGGTATTTTTTATTATTTTCTTATTAAAGTTAGACTAGAAAGCATGGTGAGCCCCGTTTTCTATCTTCTTTCTCCAAAGGTAATTCTAAAAAGTTTCCTTAAGTGTGTGATAAAAGTGGGGCCTAGAGATTTAAAAGTATCTTAACTGATCTTAGGTTGTACCCTTTTGTTTATCTTCATTGTTTTCATCCTTCTCGAAGGTAATTATGTGGATTAATGGATTGCTTGTCTCTTCGAGTTATCTTTAATACGAGCTCGACTCAAAGAGGTTTATGGTGAGCCTCGCCTTGGTTGGTTTTTAAAATAAGCTTGCTTTAAAAAAGATTTTTTCTTGTCGGACAAGACTATAAATCCTAGTTGAAATTATTATTTGTTTCCACCCCTCCAACACTTTATTGTTTCCAACACTTTATTTTTTCCATTCCATCATTTAATCTCAATGATTCGGTATAGATGACTTTCCCCTTGGATCACTCTTGAATTGTTGCATAATTAAAGCCCTTTATGACTCCATAGCCCAATGGACTAAAACCAGCATTATATCTATTTTTAGCCAAAGCTTGTTCGATTGCTTGCAACTTCACACCTTTGAAACTCTTCCCATTTAGGACTTTCCACTCAACTAATAATTATGCTCAACCATCCAAAACATACAAAACCTCGGTCTTAATAACTAGCCTAATATCATACCCATAAAACCTTTAAAGATAAATAAATCTTTGTACCCTTTATTGGAGATATCCCTCTCTAGATTCGTGAGGGCTAGATCCTAGAATCCAGTAAAGTGGTCGAAGTGTCCTCTCCACATTTTTTGTCTCACCAATCTACCAAATTTCATGGGAGTTACCGTACCAGATGAGGTACCATGGCATGAAGATTGGCCATCTTCACCATGGTTATTTGAATATTTTGCAGAGATTTCTACTAGACTTCCCAAGGGTACTTCTCTTGCACAAGCCGATTAGTGCAATGGATTTACTATGGGTAAAGTTTGTGAAGACCACCTTTTATGAGAAGGAGAACCGTGTCAGATCCCGGGAAAAATTCACACAAACGTGTGTGGACCTTTCTCGGTTGCTTCAACAAGAAACACAGGCATTATGTTATATTTGTTGATGGCTATTCTCATAGATGCTAGATTTTCTTCATGCGTATGAAGATCGAAACAAGCCTCAAAGTTCGTGAGTTTAAAGCATTGTGATAAGGAGTCGGAAGCAAGTGAAGGCTCTACGGAGCAATAATGGTGATGAATATATCTCGTGCGACCAAAGAATTCTGTAGCAAAGAAGGAATTCAAGGAGAACTCATAGTGCCTCATAACCCATAGCAACATTAGGTCGTGGAGAGGAAGAAGAAACGATCATGGGTGTCGCACGAGCGATGTTGCATGACTAGGGCCTACCGATGCACTTGTGGGCGGCTAATGAAACACCGCGGTTTATAAAAGTGTACTGTTGTCCTCATAGAGTCCTTGGAATGAGTACACCAAAAGAAGCTTTTACTAATAATGTCGGGAACACCCAATCCGGCATGGGTAGGTGTGGAATACAGAAAGCTCTGCTGACGGGAGTCCAAGTGACCTTGGAATGTGAAACCAAGAGTCACACCATTGTACTATAAATGTACATCTTTGTATAATGGAAAATAAGAAAGCCTCACGCTTATCCTTCATTGTGTTGAGTCTTTGTGTGTGTGTGTGTTCATCTTCCTCATACACCATGTGTGTGCTTTAACATGGTGTTTAACATGGTATCGAGTCGATTGGCCGGTCTCTCGCCAAGCCCAATTTGAGTGAGCCATTTGTGTTTATGGTTTCAGGTATTAATCGGCAAGTAAAATTGTTGACATTTTTGGCAAACATTTTTAGAGATTTTCGCAACAGTTGCTCGTTGCCGCATCTATCACCAAAGATTTTCTCGCAAAAGATTCGGGGAATCTACTTTGAAAAGAGGAGTACAATTGCGCATTCGGAAGACAGTTTTGAAGAAGGCAAGACTGATCTTAAGGTTTTCTATTCTCATTTTTCCGCAATTTCTATTAATTTCTACTGAAGAGTTGTCGGAAAACACCGTTTAAAGAGGGTTTCTAAGTAGAAGTTTCGGCTTTTAAATGGAAAATAATTTGAGTTTTTCTTACCATCGAGCTATTGAAAAATTTCGGATTTTAATGCTAAAATTTTCTCGGAGAATTCTGCATTTTTAAACCATTTTCCTAGAAAAAATTCTCAAGTTTTATTGGCAATCTCTCGCAAATTTTTTCTGTGGTGTATTACTACTTGAAATGCCGCATTTCGAAGAAATTTCCCGCCATCGCTTTTAAAGTCCGGAGTCTCGGTCATACGGGAAGAAAAAAATACTCGTTCTCTATTCTCTCGTCGTTTTTAAATTAAAAAATAAAAAAAATCTTCACCGCCGCACCTATACTACCCAACCGTTCCTACCCCTACCTCGCGTTACGCATCTCCCAACTCACTCTCTTCCTCCACGGCCTTTGGCCGGACCCTACTCTGGGCCACACCGCCCGGCGTCTTGGCCCTTTCATCTCATATATCGATTAATTTTTACATTAAAATACCTCCTCACGGCCTACGGCTCCCGTAACTCATTTCACTCAACCTTATGCCGACCCTATCCTCGCTAACCAAGCTCTCACCTCACAACCCACGGCTCCTTTCCGCCGTGTTATCTACCCCATCATATAAACACAACCAACAAACCCCGCTCTCAACGCCTCCACAATTCCTACGCACTCACTCTCACATGCCGCCGACCGAAACGCTCACCGACGGCGCCTCCACAATCGACCCCTTACCCTCCCTCTCGCACCTCAACGCACATTCCTTCCCACATGCCTACCCATTGACCCTCTCCCAATTATTTTTTAATTTTTAAAAAAATTCCCCCCGTCTCTTTTTAAATTCGACTTTTAAATTCTCCCTCTCCTCTCATATAATACAACTTCACTTTCCCGCGTTACTACTCTTCCGCCTACCCCCACTACAATTTCGATTTTTCATTTTTAACACCCATTTATAATTACCTCTCTCCATTGTAAAATCCGCCCTCCCCCATTAATTAATCCCCTATTTCATTTTTAAATTAATAAAATCCTCCCACTATTCGATTTTATTTAAATCTCCTCCCACTTTTTTAAATCAATCCCTATTTCATTTTAATATTCTCCCCACCCCCATATAAATTTCTCATTTTTTTTTAATTACCCCCATCCCTTTTAATTAATCCCATTCCCTTTCATTTTTAATTATTCCCATTTTTTTAATTAATTTTTAATTAATTAAAAAAAAAAAACAATAAAGAGAGAGAGAAAGGAGAGAATTATGAATAGTAGAAATGGAAAATGACATGAAGCACATGGACTATACATAGATAAAATCTTGTAAGATTACATTGTGATTTGTGGCATTGATCAAGGGTGATTTTTCCGAAGAAATTGACATTTGAAGACATTGGCCATCATTGAAAACAATTTTTCGAAGAAAAAAATTTCACCGCTTTAAAGGCTTCTTTCATAGTGTTTTCAAATGCTATTATATTTTTGCAGAGATTTTGTATTGAACTCACATTTTTGGTGAGTGAATTTTCCTCTTCATTCATAGTTGGAATCCGTAAATTTGAGTTGTTGGATTGTTGATTTCCTCCATCGTTTGAGGAGCAGTATTTTGTACTTTCCATACTTGAAGTCCTCTTGAGTCGTTTGTATTTCTGTCAGATCACATTGTAAACGGCATTTTCGGTTGAAGCCGACACCCTTTCATTTTTGAGCCTAAGTTGTTGAAAATGGCCAAAAAAATCAATGAGGCATTAGTGTTGTTGAATAACCTCATTCATTCAAATGTTGATGAGCGATAAAATGAGCAAGGATTCTCTTTGTAATATCTGCATTTGTTTACAAGATGCACGTGGAAAAGATTGAGTTTTTGCATTGGAATCTCACTCTCCAACAAGATGAACTTCAGAAAAGAGTCACCATTCCGAACTTGTTTCTGCCTCTGAAGATTTGTATGACTCCCATCAAAAGAAAGAGATAAAGATGCAGCTTGGATTCCCATTCCGCCCTTGTACTAGAGCACATGTACCATGATGCAAAGGGGCTCTACGAAGACTTTCTCAAGCCCATCATCGTACCTTGGGAAGAGCTTGGTCCACAACAAGCATTGTGAACGGTCTTAGATATGACAAGGATGTGGAAGTCCTTTCTCATATTCCAGACTACACAAAGCCCATCATATTTTAGAGTGCCTCTGACATTCTTGTATGACAAGCCTACCCGCAAAATTGCCCAGACTCGTTCCACTTCCACAACAAAGATTGAGAAATGCCAACACCGTGATCGATTTGGCCATATGAAAACATCATTTTTTTGATCTTCATCCATGCAAGCACCGTGGCCTTACACCATTCTTCAAAGACGTAAAACAAGCTCTCACAAGAACCAAGATTCATCTTCGGATGATCGCTGCAGCCGGGCACGTTGTACCAAGAAGATGTTTACGACACATGTTAGAACTTGTTCACGGATATTGAGCAAACTTTGCAAGCTGAGTTTTCACCATCATCTCACCTTGTCCCCGACAGGGGGAAAATGGTGGTCATGTACAAGCTTAGATGACAGACGAAAGGAAGCTCAGCCACAATCTCTCATTCCTATGTTCAGATTTGTAGCCACAATAAGCGAGCCCCAGCCACAATTCGTAATTGATTCGTAGATGTAGCCATAGATATGGATGCCCATGAGCATACTTTGCTGGTGGATAACCTAAAACCATCATTTTGGGTTGGTGGATAACCTAAAACCATCATCTTTAAGTTGGTGGATAACCTAAACCATCATTTTCTATTGTGATAACCTAAAATCATCATCTTTGCTGGTGGATAACCTAAACCACCACAGGTAGTAGACCTCCCTTCTTTTAGAATGCATGGCCCCTTTTTTATGAGGGACAATTTTCCAGCGTGCTTTCAGCTTTGCTGCTTGAAGAGTTCCAGAACCTGCAATGTTTTAAGTGCTCCAAAGGTTGGTGGTCATCCTTAAACCATCTCTTTTTCCAACATTTCGTAGAGTTGATCCAGCCTCAAGTGTCGCCATGTATGCTTTGCGATTTGTATTACAACTCTTTTTCTTGGACCTACACATGCTCCTCTTGACAAGGGGATGTTGGAACACCTAATCCTACATGGATAGGTGGAACATGAAAAGTCACAATGGAGTCCAAGTGACCTGAATGTAAAACCAAGAGTCACACCATTGTACTATAAATGTACATTCGTATAATGGAAAATAAGAAAGCTCACGCTTATCCTTCATTGTGTTGAGTCTCTTGTGTGTGTGTGTTCATCTTCCTCATACACCATGTGTGTGCTTTAACATGGTGTTTAACAAATAAGAATCTTGATATTTCTCATTTGAAGATTTTTGGCTCATTCCGTTTACATTCATGTGACAAAGGACACCAGGAGGAAGTTGAGCCGATCGGCAGTAAGTTGGGATATTTGTGGGGTACACGTAAACACCCCATATTTATCATGTGTATTTCTAAAATGTACGACCATCGTGGTGCAACGGGCATAAAATTCAATGAGGTGAAAGCCATGGAGTTGTCGCTTAAGAGGGAGCTACACTTACATGCAGAGGAGGAACTTCTTCGTTCCCAAAGATGAGCCTCTAGAAGTGGATCAACCACAGGAGGAGATTCATGGAGTGAAGGAGTCCACTCTGCGGTAACCAAACATTAGACAGTGTAGAAAGAATACCACGAAGCTAAGATACTCTGTTTGATGCGGCAGCGTAATGGTGAGTCCCTACATCACGTTGCGTACGCAGACAACACTGACGATTTACTAGATACATGGTTCTTATGAGCAAGTGTATCGTGACGCAGCCATCTTCTTTTGAAGAAGTGTTGAAGGAGCCACATGGGTAGATGTCAAGGTGGAGGAGTATGACTCCATTGTTAGAAATGTACTTGGGAGATTGTCTCCAAGGCCGGTGGGTAAATCAATTGTAGGATCAAGATGGATCTATAAGGTAAAGCAAGCTAGTGATGTGGGAGCATTGAGAAGTATAATGCAACATTTTTTCCTAAGTTTCTCACATATCGATGGGATTGATTATGAGGAAACATTTTCACCGTAGCATGTTATTCTTCCATAAGGACCATCCCGGCTCTTTAGCGTGATGGCTAAGGCCATTCATCAAATGGATGTGAAGATCGTATCTTCCTTAATGGGATCAGGCCAAGGAAGAGGTGCTACCGAGGCATCCTAAAGGATTTGACTCAAGAGTGAGTCATATGTGTAGCAGTGCTCAAAAGAGCGTTGTATGGGTCAATAAGCACTATGTGCTTGGTACACACTTGATCGACAACTATTTCACCGGACTTGGTCGTTCCCAAGAGTGAGGTAGATGCAAACTCCGTACTCAAATTTTGGTGGAGGGTAAGCTTTTTAATGATTTTTCTTTATGCCGATGATTTAATACTAACTAAAAGTGTTGAGCATTGATACACTCATTCAAGGTAGATCTTGCAAAGGAGTTTGAGATGAAGGATTTAAGCCTCCTCTTGTATTATTTCTTGACTGGAAATATGGCAATGGGAAGCAGAACTCGTTTTTGTCTCTGGCAAGTCGGGGAAATACTTGGAGAAGTTTCACATGCATATCGCAGCTCATTGATACCTCTTTAGGAAATTGGAGGAAATAAGATGGCATCAAGAGGTAGTGGATACTGTTTATCAACATTTGTGGGTCCGCCATGTATTTAGTTGGCCAAGCAAGACCGACATATGCTATGTGATGAACAAACTTTCATAAGCGATGGTTAAGCCTACCAAGCTCTTTTGGAAGGTAGCAAGCATGTCCCGAGGTATCTCTGTAGCAATCCGTATGAATGAGGGTGCGTAAAAATGGATGAGGTGAAGCTGTATGGCTTTGTTGGATGCAGATTGGGCAGGAAGCCCAACAGACAGAAATAGCACATCAGAGGGTTTTTCAAACATTGGATCTACACACAAGACAACAGAAAACAAATATCCATGGCACTTAGTTCAATGAAGCAGTATCACATGGCAGCAATTCAAGTCAATGTGAGGCTATCCGGATGAGGAAGATCCTCAAGCTGGTTTTCGCTCAAATTTAGATCCCATAGTGATACATCAGGATAACTGTAATTGCATTAAACTCTAAATTAATCCCGTGTTTCATGATAGATCTAAACATATTGATATCCGGTATCATCATATAGAGATTGTGTGCAGCAGTAGAAGATCATGTTGATTCAAGACATTCCTAAAGAAGATCAGTGATGTAGATATTGACGAAGGTGCCTACCAGGAGAAAATTCAAATACCATAGAGGCAGGATCGGTGAAGGATAATCCCTTATCTCGTTGAGAGGAGTTTTGAGATTCAACAAGATGATGAGCTTAGTTTAAATCAACACCTTCACTAAGTGGGCCCACAAGCTATTTTAGCCGTAAGTTCATTTTAGACTATGTTCTGCTTAGACATGGTGATCATATTTCGTGTTGCGTGATGCTATTTGTGGATGGTTGGTCAAGATGGAAAAATAGATGAAATTTTATTTTTAGAATATTTGGCAAGTTCATTTATAGACGTCGATCTAAAATGTATGTCGATTATTATTAGCTCTTAATAATAATCGTACAATAAACATCAACTTATTCTCGTATACGACTTCGCTACGTATATGGAAAATCGTTAGATTGAAGGAATTACACAATTCCTAGGTTTAGTAGTGGTTCTATGCATGGAGTGAACGCTAGAACCGATGGAAAAGTTATGACAGATTTGGAAGAGTAGTTCATGGAGTTGTTATTTAGTTTAACTCGCTTAATGGTGTTAAACTCAATTGAGCTAGTTGTATCTAGTCTAACCGAATGATACAATAGTGGAGTGAGGAATTAATTAGTTAATTAATTCACAAATAATAACTCATTAATAAAATGAACAAATATAAAGTGCTTAACTACAAGCAGCATTTCGGGCCCAAGTGGAGACCCTCATGGAGAGATAGGTGAGAAGGAAGATGGACTATCCATTGTGACTATGTTGATGCATTCATTGCACCACACACACATCGGAGTTGCCAATGAGGATTGCATAGTGTAAGAAAGGTAGATTTGAATTAATTTAGGGGTCTTCTTCAGCAGGGATTTCATAGTGCAGGCATCCTATCGTGTGGCCAGAAAATCGGGGCAGCTGGATTTGCAGATTTCTTCGATTAGTGTGTGATGATTGATTGTACCGAGAGCTTCATGTACTAAGCTTGTATAATATTGTTATATGATCTCCATGATACATACATATGATATTTTGGGTTTTTATCTTTAGGATTTCTCGTTTAACAACCGTGTTATGTGTGATTTTTTTTATTGCTTCATGTGTTTGCAATTGAGTTTTAAATTTCCGCAAAATATTAATAAGGGAAGGATTCTATATTTAGTAAGAAGATAAAAAATTGTTAGACTGGCAGAACTGATATATAAATGCATATGTTAGATAATTTCTGTAACCAATGTAAAGCTCATGTTAAACATTCAAAGATACTTTACATGAAGGCAGCATACCATAAAGTTTATACTTATCATTTCAAGTCGTCTCGCATTTCACAGTATGATATCACTAGATTTTCCCTTTATTTGCATAGGAGCTCTACAAATGGTTAGCAAAGGCTGCCAAATATAATGGTTGTGAAACATCTTTGTTTCACCATGGTTTGATAAATTATTGGTTTTGAATGAGCTTCAGAAAATAAGCAGTGGATTGGTCTTCCTTTTTTTTATGAATGGTTTTGAACTAGAAACCCTAACCTACCAGAAACCCTAAACTAAAGGAACCTTCACCACTCGCAGTAGAGTCTAGTCAGCGTGTGGTTGTAAAATTAAATAGGTTTGTAAAGTTGAAACCAAGGAAAAAAGTTGGGAAAAGGACAGAGAAGACACAAGTGCTTGTTGCACCAACTCCATCACTTGCAAAACGGAGGTTCAAAAGTGTCAATGAGGTAAAACAAAACAAGTTGCCAAGAAGCAAGAAATTAAGAGAAAGGACAGAAGAAGCCAAATCAATCAAAGGAATTTAAGGGAAAAACAATTGCTACAACTATAGATGAAAGCCCAATGATAAAGGGAATTTAGATGACATCCCTTCATGCACTGATACAGAGGAGTCACCTATCAGTAAGCTGATTTCTATCAAGTGGATGAACACAAATGTGTAAAAAAAGGTTAAGTCAAGAAAGAAAATTGAATTTGAGGGTGAAAATGCAGCCTTTATCTTTCAAGCAAGGAAACCTTTAACTAGACATGATAAGAAGCTCAAGGAAGGAAACAAGGAGGTCCAATAAACTATTGAAATAGTTAAAGTCCCCGAAGAAGTGGTCGATCTCTCATCACCAACAATAGAACATGCAACCAAGCACTTAACAATGAAGGAAAAAGAAGAAATGATGAAAGTGTCAACATCTTGAGGAGAAATTATAAGACAAATCAAGAGATTGCTATTATGAGAAAGAGGGCCAAAAAGCATAGTATTGAGAAAAACAAAGTTCAAAAGAATGAAGGCAAGATGGGAAGGTCGACCGGTTCTAGGTCCGGGAAATTCCAAGCAGTGCAAGTAACAATTTTTCACATGGACAAGCCCAACAATCAAGGAAGCTAAATTTGCCGTAGTAATAAATACTCACTTGAGAGCCAATAATAGAAGACTTAGAGATCAAGTGGAGGATTTGGAGGCAGCATCTCAACTAACTCAGAATGAACTAAAAAAAAAAGGTGCAAATTACAATCATTAAAAACGTCAAATGCTAAATCAAGTGAACAAATTAAGAAGGAACCTCATAAAATGTGTTTTTCAGTTCATGTGACTTTTTGTTTTGATGAAACTAGTGGTATTCTGAGTTTTGGCACATTTTTGGTTTTCATTTTGAAAAATCTGGGCAACCGCTCACTCGCCATTTCATAGTGCAAATAGTGCAAAAAGAGTGAAAAGTGCTACTAAACTATTGTAGAAACTTTTTCCACTCTTTCTCATAAATTTTTGAAGGGAAAATATAAGGATTATGACTTGAAATTGCTATAGTAGGAGTTGGTGATAAATGATAATGAAGATAATTCTGGAGGAAAGAAACCAAAATCTTCGAAGGTAAAAGGGTAAAAAGGGTTGCGTATTTAAAAGCGCTACGAAACTTTGTTGTTTTTGTAGAGCAAGGTGTTTATTTCCATTTATTTTGAATAGTTTGATGGTGGTTTCGTATAGATGGGATCAAGAATGATTTTGGGTAGGTATTAATTCATTTTATAATAGTAAATAACTCTCAGTGATGGTTTCATGATGGTCGCAGTGTCTCAGAATGCAAATAATCTTATGCCTATAAATGTGGGACAAATCTTCGTAGTTTAATGGAGATCGTATTAAGGTCATAAAGAGTTGAGCTTATCATCCGGATTCGACCTTATGTCAATACACTTGGAAAAATGGTGTAGTCTAGTTTAGATAAGGTTTTTATGAGTAAATTTAAGTGAGAGTTTGAATCCTATTTTTAGTAGGACTATTTATTATATTCGTACCGTCATTTTGTAATGAATACCGTTGCGTTTGTATTATATTCTTCCACAACTAATCGCCTAGGTAAGAGGTATATCTCCCCCTTTGCACTCGCTAATGGGGTCACAGTGGGGGTGGTGTGCCCCCTATGAGGGTCCGGGGGAGCGCCCCTAAGGAAAATGTTTTGGTCCTTAATTTTCGGTGGGTGGTTCCGCGCCATGGTTTTGTGCATGGTTTTGCACATGGTTTTTGGGTACGATGGTTTTGGCCCCGGTATTTTTGTAGATCAAGTAAAGGGAGCTATACATGTTCTAACCATGGTTAATGGATTAGGTTTATGTATGTCGGCATGAATATATATGTGTTGTAACACTAAAAGTGAATATAAATGAAAACTTGTCGTCGTCTCGATTTGGGATCTAGTAAAAATATTTATGTTTATCTGCTTTTATGCTTTATGCTCTCGCTATTGTTTATTTCCTTTGTTATACGATTCGTGTGTATCTAATTTATGTTCAAGGTTAAAACCCAACTGGTATCGCAGTTGTTTCGGCTTCCATGTGGACGCCTTTGCTACCGAGTGTTTTTTGCTCGGGCCCGAGGTAGGACCCCGTTTCCCGTGGGAGATTCATGGATCTATTATTGAGGTGAAAGAAGATGGCGAGCTGTGCGGTGAAAGATAGAGATCTATACGAATGGTTGAAATTTTGAGTTGTGGAGGCTCAAGATGGAGGATCTACCGGTGGATAAAGATTATGGGATCGCGGTAGATCTAGGTACTAAACCAATGACAATGTCGATGAAGACCGAAGAAACTAGATCGATACAAGAGCACAATATGGTTGTGTGTCTCAAACTCGCATTGTTGAATGTATCCGGGGGAATAAACGACGAAGAATTTGTGGGAAAACTTGGGACTTTGTACAATCCAAGTCTCTCGTGTCAAGTTGTTCCCGCGAAAAGGCTATATAACCCGAGGATGAAGGATGGAGACTCGATGACAGCATTTGAACACCTTCAATACCGTGTAATTCATCCGTCATATGTTGATATTAAAACGATGAAGATAAGTGCATCGCCTTGTTAGGTTCGTGTTCTATCTTTTATATTTCAAGATGTTGTATATAAATTGTTCTGGTTTCATTATTATGCTACCTCAATGAGGAAATGATATGGAGAAATATGGAGTGGCCGTAATGGAGATGCCTTATCTATATGAGGAAGGTCCCAAAATAGAAACAATAATAAGGTTTCCAAAAGGGGAGATCCAAATATAGAGGGAGATCTAAATCTCCGGAAAGTTTGTAAAGGTATGTTGGAAATGTGGAAAGGAAGGGCACTACAAAAGGTAGTGCAAACATCTAAAGCTCCTAAAAAGGAAAGGGATCTCATGGGATGCTCCTTCTCAGAGGCAAACCACCTCGGTGGATGAAGGTAAAGTGTATTTGGCTTCTTCTTCTAAATACACATGTAGATCACGAGTCATGGATGATTCACTCGTGTGCATCCTTTCACTCTGCTCCCCCACAGTGAGTGTTTCTCTGAGTATGAGAAATATGATGGTGATATTTTCCTGTGGGATTATAGGAAGGCTAGAATCGTAGGACGTGGAAAGGTCAAGCCGAAGTCGCAAGGTGGAAGGATTAGAAAACTTCCTAATGCCCCGTATATTCCTCCACACAGAAATCCGATTTATGTAAGCAAGATGGATGTGTGTAAAAATAGTGTTCGAGAAAGATGTTGCAAGATGGTTTAGAGAACTGTATTAATGTGGGGAGTTCAGATCGAACTCTGTACAAGCTACAAGGTAAAGACCGTTATTGATGGGTGTAACAAGCTTCGTGGTTCCCCGAAAGTGGAGCAGAAAGCTCAGCTGCCTCTAGCGAAAGACCATGCTATGGCATCAAAGTGCCTCGACATATTGGAGAGAAGGGGCCTTCTAATACTCGCATAGAAATGGTATGGTAGAAGGTATGTCTAATTACTCGTATTTCTATTTCTATGAACATATGTGTGACATGGGAAACAAAATCACGCAGTTTTCCTTCTCCGGGTGCTGGGCAGGGTGGTTCGATATTAGAACTTGTGCACAAGTGATGTGTTTGGACTCGTCCGTTCCATCACTCGGGAAAGTCCGTGTACTATGTTTCATTCATAGATGACTTCTCAAGGAATACATGGATATATTTCTGAGAAATAAACTGAAGTCTTTGACCGATTTAAAGAATTTAAGGCTCTAGTGGAAAACCATACAAAGAAGAAGATAAAGGCATTGGGAGACGTATAACGGTGGGGATTTCTTCCAAGAAGGAATTGAAGAGTTCGTAAGAAGTTTGGTATAGCACGTAGAATACTACTCCATACACACCTCAAAAAAATGGAGTTGCAGAAAAGAATGAATAAAACACCGAAGGAAAAGGTAAGAAGCAGCGTTCTTGGGCAGAATTTCGGATTAGGACAAGAATTCTGCGTAGGCAAGGAGACCGCATGTTATCTCGTTACCGCATCACCTTCATCGCTGTTGGAGGATAAGACTCCACATGAGGTGTAAGCGGACTGTAAGAACCTCTCTTTCACATCTAAGGGTATTTGGATGTGATGCATATGTACATGTTCTAAAGGAGAAAAGATCAAGTTGGATAATAACCGAAAGGTGCATCTTTATTGGGTATAAGGATGGTTTAGCAAGCATGTTTCTTGGAACTCCT
Organism: Pinus albicaulis; assembly: GCA_034641835.2. Taxonomy (NCBI): domain Eukaryota; kingdom Viridiplantae; phylum Streptophyta; class Pinopsida; order Pinales; family Pinaceae; genus Pinus; species Pinus albicaulis. The sequence goes on along the minus strand of CM076584.1, from coordinate 227,094,722 downwards.
AAACAAGGAAGGTTGTGTATATCGAGATGTGGTGTTTAGAGAGGTAAGTATGCTGTTAAACATGAATTCATACTAAAGAACTTGAGAAGATAAATTTTGAGCTAAAGGAGGATGAATCATACTTGCTACCGAAGAAGACTCAAAAGATAAAGAGCCACAAACCTCAGCCTATTAGAAGATCAGTCAGAAAGAAGGCAACCATAAAGGTATAGTCCATCCGCTTTCTATCTGTGTTTTTCCTTAACTATAACCGATGATGATCCTAACCTACGTATAAGTAAAGATTCAGGAGGGAACCTAGAAGGAGGCCATGGTTGATGAAATGGCATCCTTTGCACAAATGAGGCATGGATCTCGGTGGAGTTTCCGACCGGAAGGAAGCCCATCGGGGAGCAAGTGGGTATTTAAGAAGAAGATGAATGTAGAAGGCAAGGTGGAGAAATATAAAGATCCTTTGGTAGCAAAAGGTTATCTCAGGTGCCGTGGAATTGATTTTGGTGATATTTTTTCTCCTTTTCGCCAAAGTTACTTCTATTAGATTATTTTTATCCGTCGCCGCATTTGATTTTGAGATAGAATAGATGGATGTGAAGACAACATTTCTTCAAAGGGGATCTAGAAGAGGAGATCTACATGAAGCAACCCTCGAAGGCTTTATGGTGAAGGGTAAGAAAGAACTGCATGCAAAGTTGAAGAATTCTCTCGTATGGGTTAAAACAACACCAAGGATGTGGTATTAGAAATTTGATACCGTTAGGTCCCTATATTACTAGTATAGTCCCTTATTTTTGTTAGTGTAACCACCTTATTGTTATTATTGTACCTGTAACCCCCATTTTGTTATTATTGTGCCCTTAAATTATTATTGTTAGGTCGGGTTAGATTACATCAGGTCTACTAGGATTGTATATTATGGCCCCATGGACTCCTATATATAGAAGGAGGTTTTGTAAATTGTATCATCCAAGAATTTTTAATTTATGTAATAAATAGAGGAGCTCTAAATGACTCATTTCTAAGGCATTTATATATTTTTTCTTTCTTTTTGGAGTCAAGCTTACACAACATTGGTATCGAGGTTTGGATTCTAGGTTTTGCTGCTCCAACAAAGTCATTGTGTCATTTTCACTATAACTTTTTTCTACAAAGTTTCCGAAGCTGAAATTTTAAGGTGTGAAGATGAAATCCCGAGGAAGATAGTATAAAACTTTCGCAGCTTGTCTACCATTTTTGGAGATATGATCTCGTGGAAGTTAGGTCTTTTTTCAAGATCCTAAACAGTCATCGTGGAATTTGCACTATAATTTTTTTTTTCTACGAAGGTTCGTAATCTAAAATTTTAAGTGGTGAAAATCTGAAATCCCGAAGAAATTTTTCAAAAAATTTTAGAGCTTGGTTCGCAATATTTTTGGAGATATGATCTCAGGAAGGTAGCCAAGCTCCCCGAATTTCATCTCAGTGGTGATCGGTGAAAGTTCAATAAATATCTCTCCGGGGCATTGGATTGGAGTGCCGTAAAAATTGGTCGCAATCACACGGAATTTAGTTTCTTGGCTATCAATTTCAGATACAAAGGATGAAACAGTGACACGTGGAAAGTCGTACAAGTTCGCTCTACTGAACCAGTCCATAATTAGGTCATTGTGGGAGATTGGACACAACTTTGTCTTGGAGAATCCAAATCAGGTCAGACCTGTGGCATTCGAAAGATAATTTAGAGGGCTACATTGGTACCAAAAATCAAATATTGAAGTGCTACAATCACAAATATAATCCAATTTCAATATCGAGCTCCTCAAAAGCAAGAAAAAGGTGTGTATTTTTTTCCGAATTACATAAGTCTTGTTTGAAGAATCAATTTGAATTGATTCCAAGGGCATATTGTAGAATAGATATCAGTATTGGGTTCTAAAATATGCCCCGTAAAAATAATTCAACACCCATTAAGCCTTCAGAAGGGTCTACTATGACTCATGAAGATGAAGAATTGCAACATGATCTATCAAAATTACAAGAGCAAGTACAACAAATTTCACTCTCGCAAAGAGCAACAAAAAATGAAATGGAAGTTTTGAAGAAAGGCGTGGAAGCGAAGATGGACGGTTTGAAGAAAGGCATGGAAGCTAAGATGGATGGCATGGAAGCTAGCATGGAAGCTAAGATGGATGACATGAAAGACAACATGGAAAACATGAAGAATGATCTAAAAGCAGACATCGAAGGTTTGACAAAGTTGATATAAGAAATGTTTCCTAATGGTGAAAAGATAGTAGAAGAACCTCATGATGAGAACAAAATAAATGTTAATCGTGATTTCATAAACTCTAATGTTGGCGGGAAGAGCCACCATATTCCAAAAATGGATATGAGGAAGTTTGATGGAAAGGATCCTGTAACATGGATACTACAGATGGAGCAATATTTTGATCTCCATAACGTGCAAAACACACAAAAGGTACACATTGTAACTTTACATTTAGAACAAAATACATTTGTATGGTATCGATGGCTTTGCTCCCGTAAAAAAATTGTCACTTGGTCAATTTTTACGGAGGAAATGATAGCACATTATGAGGATACAAAGAGCAACACCTTCTTTAGCCAATCGATAAATCTCAAACAAAAGGGTTTAGTGGGGCAACACATTGAGGACTTCCAAAAATTGAATATAAGGGTAACTGATATTCCAGAGGAACACATGATCGATCTCTTCATAGGCACTTTAAAGGATAACATCCAACATGAAGTTCGTGTTTTGGAACCGGATTCATTGGAGAAGGCATTCATGTTGGCAAGAAAAGTTGAATGTAAAATAATGGCGACAAGGAAGCCTACCACTCAATTCTATAAAGAAGGAAGTGTTGCTACGCCTAGATTTCCACAACCTACAAGGTTGACACCACAAAAAATGGAAGAAAAAAGAGCAAAAGGGCTTTGCTACAGTTGTGATAGCAAATACACTAAAGGTCATAAGTGTGCTGAGAAGAAATTATTTTACATAGATTGTGAAGAGGAAGAAGAAAATGAACAAGAAGAGGATATACACGAGGAACCAGCCCTAGAAGAGGAAGAAATGAATCCGACCATATCATGTAATGCACTGGCAGGAATTACCACTCCTCAAACTCTCAAGATAGAAGGACAAATCAAGAAGAAAAAGGTAATAGTGTTGATTGATTCAGGTAGCACCCATAATTTTATTCATTGTAAGGTAGCCAAAGAATTAAATTGTTTCCTATACCCAGCACCAGAATGCCAAGTGATGGTTGCAAATGGAGGAACTATAAATTGCTCTGGGAAATTCCATAATATCAAGCTAACCATGGGGGAATATGTATTGACTAGTCCAATGCTTTCCATTCCTATGGGAGGTGCTGATGTTGTACTAGGAGTACCATGGTTACAATCTTTGGGGACGGTAGCTTTTAATTTTCAAGAACTTTTCTTGAAATTTTTTTCAGAAGGAAAGGAAGTCGAATTACGGGGTATTGAAGGGAAGCCAGGAAGGATAATAAGCTTTAATGTCATGACAAAGCTTCTAAAGAAATAAAAACGAGGCATAATTGCATAATTCTGCTCACTAGAAGTTCCAACATCAAAATCATCTATTTCTGCAGATCTCCAACAAGTCTTGGACAATCATTCCAAGGTGTTTTAAACTCCCAAAGGACTCCCACCTATTCGTGATCATGATCATGCTATTCATTTGATTCCAGGAAGTGTTCCTCCAAACATCCGGCCTTATAGATATCCTTACTTCCAAAAGAGCGAAATTGAACGCATGATTGCAGAAATATTAGAGGCGGGTATAATTCAACCTAGTCAAAGTTCTTTCTCTGCTCCTGTAGTATTGGTACACAAGAAGGATGGATCATGGCGAATGTGTCCGGATTATAGGGAGCTCGATAAGCTCACCATTAAAGATAAATTTCCCATTCCTGTGATTGATGAATTATTGGATGAATTACATGGAGCAATTTATTTTACCAAGTTGGATCTTCGTTCGGGATATCATCAAATTAGAATGAAGACTGAAGATATTCCAAAAACAACATTTCGAACTCATGAGGGTCATTATGAATTTTTGGTCATGCCTTTTGGCCTTACCAATGCACCTTCTACATTTCAAGGGTTGATGAATTCCATTTCCAAACCCTTCCTTAGAAAATTTGTGCTAGTATTTTTTGATGATATACTAATCTACAACAGGTCTTGGAAGGATCATGTTCAACATGTTGACAGGGTGCTCAAACTATTGGAGGAGAAACAATTATATGCAAAAACATCCAAATGTTTCGTTGGAGTACAAGAGGTGGAATATCTGGGTCATATTGTATCTCACGAGGGTGTTAAGGTAGACCCTAACAAAATTAAATCCATTAAGGAATGGAAAGTCCCCATAACCATGAAGCAGTTGCGAGGATTTCTCAGGTTAACAGGGAATTATCGCAAGTTTGTTAAGAATTATGGGAGAATAGCAGCACCTCTAACAACATTATTGAAGAAAGATGCATTTTAATGGACTCCTAAAGCAACTAAGGCCTTTGAACATCTTAAAGAGGCAATGTGCCTAGCACCAGTCTTAGCTACGTCAGACTTCACAAAAACCTTTATTGTGGAATGTGATGCCTCAGGAAATGGAATTGGTGCAGTTTTAATGCAGGAAGGAAGACCCATTGATTTTGAAAGTCGTCCAATCAAAGGAAAGTATTTACAGAAACCTATTTATGAGAAGGAAATGTTAGCAATACTGCATGCACTAAAGAAATGGCGAACTTACCTAATGGGAAGACAATTCAAGGTAAAAAATGATCATGATAGTCTTAAACACTTTTTGGAACAAAGACTATCTTCAGAAGAGCAGCAAAAATGGGTCACAAAGATGTTGGGTTATGACTTTGAAATAATCTACAAAAAAGGAAAGCTTAATGTTGATGCAGATGCACTCTCAAGAAAGAATGAAGAGGTGGAAGCATTGCTTTGTGCCATTTCTATTATCCAACCAGATTGGATAACCGAAGCAAGAGATGAATGGAAAGAGGAAAAAGATGTGTGGACACTCATTCAAAAGTTGCAGCAAGATCCTAGTACATCTGATACATTTAGTTGGAAAAATGATTCCTTATGGTACAAAGATCGCTTATATCTTTGTAAGAATTCCCAACTAAAACAAAAGATTCTTCTGGAATTGCACACTTCTCCTTTAGGAGGACACTCAGGATTTTTAAAAACTTACCACGGGGTGAAGAAAGAATTTTTTTGGGATGGCCTTAAATCTGATATTCAAAAGTTTGTGGCGGAATGTTTGGTTTTCCAGCAGAATAAAGTGGAAACAATTAAGACCCGGGGACTTCTACAACCTTTATCCATTCCAAGTCAACGTTGGGAGGAGATTTCAATGGATTTTATCACAGGTTTACCTAAGTCCGAAGGAAAGAGTGTCATCATGGTGGTAGTTGATAGACTTACCAAGTATGCACACTTTTGTGCATTATCTCATCCATTTAAAGCAAGTAAAGTTGCTACTACATTTATGGACAAAATTCAAAAGCTACATGGAAGCCCAAGGGTTATTGTGAGCGACAGAGATCCCATTTTTACTGGAAACTTTTGGACAGAGTTATTTTCTTGTTTGGGTACTCAATTAGCTCATAGCTCATCTTATCATCCTCAATCTGATGGTCAAACTGAGATAGTAAATAAATGTTTGGAAGGATATCTTCGTTGTTTTGTATCTGATAAACAAACACAATGGGTCAAGTGGTTACCTCTTTTTGAATGGTGGTATAACACTTCCTTCCATACTGCAGCAAAAATGACCCCATTTATGGCACTTTATGGATATCATCCACCATCAATCACATCATATTTAAGGGAAAATTCGAAGGTTCAAGCAGTGGAAGATCACATCGAGCATCAGCAAGAAGTTCTCCAACTCTTAAAGGATAACCTGAATTTGGCACAAAATCGAATGAAACAACAGGCAGATCAACATCGCAGCGAGAGAAGTTTTGATGTGGGAGATTGGGTATTTTTACGGCTACAACCATACAAAAAAATGTCCCTCAAGCAAGCTAAGAAGGATAATAAATTATCGCCAAAGTACTATGGTCCTTACAAGGTGTTCCAAAATATTGGTACTATGGCATACAAATTGGAGCTTCCTGCTTCTTCGCGAGTACATCCATTTTTCCATGTTTCATGCTTAAAGAAGGTTATAGGTGAAAATCTTCCAGTTCAAACAATATTGCCAGAACTTGATGAGGAAGGAAAAATCATATTGGAACCTGAAGCGGTCATGGAAACAAGAACTCGACAACTACGGAATCGATCAATTTCGGAGTATCTCATCAAGTGGAAGAACTTACCCACTGAAGATTCTACATGGGAGGATGAGAATTTTATACAGAAGCACCCAAAGCTACTCAAGCGTTGAGGACAACACTTTTTGAAGGAGAGGGGCATGTTAGGTCCCTATATTACTAGTATAGTCCCTTATTGTTATTAGTGTAACCCCCTTATTGTTATTATTGTACCCTTGTAACCCCCATTTTGTTATTATTGTGCCCTTAAATTATTGTTAGGTCGGCTAGGATTACATTGTGGCCCACTAGGATTACATTATGGCCCCATGGACTCCTATATATAGAAAGGAGGTTTTGTAAATTGTATCATCCAAGAATTGTTCATTTATGTAATGTATTGGAGGTTGCCCCCTCGAAGTAGCTCATTTCTAAGGCGTTGATATCTCTTTTCTTCTCTTTTTGGAGCTGGTTACACAACAAATATCTATATACAAATGGACTTGGCTTCAATTAAGCAAGGAGGATCACTATGTTTATTTTAAATTAATTGGTGACCGTGTTATTTATTTTTTCTTGTATGTGGATGATATGTTGTTGATTGGAAATGACAAAGAAATTATCCAAGATTTGAAGACCCAACTATTCTCCAAATTTGACATGAAGGATCTTGGTGCTAGAAACTATATTTTGGGTATGGAAATTAAGAGAGATCGGGAAAAGAGGAAGCTCTCATTCAACCAGAGGAAGTATGTCGAGACTATATTGCAGAGGTTCAATATGTAGGATAGTAAACCAGTGAATGTTCCGATTCCTGTAGGTACAAAGTTGTCTGTTAAACAGTGTCCCAAGACACATGAAGAAGAGGAGGATATGTCCCGTGTTCCATATGCAAGTGTAGTGGGTAGCTTGATGTATGCAATGGTCTGTACTAGACCAGACATTGCACATGCAGTGGGAGTATTGAGCAGGTTTATGTCAAACCCAAGGAAGGAGCATTGGACAACAGTGAAGCGGGTTTTCATATATTTACGTGGCACTAGTGATTATGGCTTGTGCTACCAGGGAAGACCAGGATTGGAAAGAATGTTGGACATTCGTGGTTTTGTTGATGCAGACTGGGCTGGAGATCTGGACCAAAGAAGATCTACAAGTGGGTATGTGTTTAGACTATTTGGAGGCGCAGTCAGTTGGATGAGTAAAAGACAGTCTGTAGTGGCTCTTTCAACTACAGAGGCAGAATACATAGCAGCCACTCATGCAAGCAAGGAAGCAGTTTGGTTGCAGAGATTGTGTTTAAGTATGGGGTTGGTACAGCAAGCTATAAGGATAGACTGTGATAGCCAAAGTGCAATTTTCTTGGCTAAGAACCCTGCTTATCATTCAAAGACAAAGCACATTGATGTTCAATATCACTTTGTTAGAGATATGGTTGAGGCTAAAAGGGTGTTGCTGGTAAAGGTGGACACTTTGAAGAATGTTTCAGATGCATTGACGAAGTCTGTGAGCACTCAAAAGTTCTCTTGGTGTAGAGAAACAATGGGTGTTGAAGAATTGGGCCAATGACTAAGCTCTCCTATGGCCCCCTGCGGAAAGAAAACAAAAAGTGGGAGAATGTTGGGTATGTGTTATATTCTTTCCATGACTAATCACGCGTGGGGGGGTAAGAGGGGGGGGCGATAGCCCCCCCTTTGCGTTGGGCGCAACGGGGGAGTCACGGGGGGGGGGGGGCGTGGTAGCCCCCCCTGTCGAGGTCCGGGGCAGCGCCCCGGTGAAATTTTTTTGGCCCGTAATTTCCGGTGGGTGGTCCGCGCCCATGGTTTTGTGCATGGTTTTGCACATGGTTTTGGGGTACAATGGTTTTCGGCCCCTGGTAATTTTGTAGATCCGGTCAAGGGAACTACGGTTATGTTCTAATCCATGGTTAATGAATTAGGGTTTATGTATGCTTCAGCATGTATATATGTGTGTTGTAACACTAAAAGGAATATAATGAAAAATCAAGCTGGTCGTCTCGATTTGGGATCCAGGGGAAAATCTTTGTGTTTATGTATTTTATGTTTTATGCTCTCGCTATTGTTTATTTTCTACTATAAGATTCGTGTGTATCTAATTTCTGTTCAGGGTTAAAACCTACAATACCATGTCATATGGTTAGCAAGGTGTCAAAAACTAGGAATTCGATGTATCTAGCTCAGGGTAAGGTTATCCTATGTTGTAAATGATATATAAAATATGAAGAAGTCGAATATGCATGGGTTGGACATTTTTAGCAAAAGACTGTGTTTATTGTAAGTGACTGGTTTTCAGCTTAATACAGAGTTTTATACTTAGCCAACTTGAGATTCATAAAGAGTTCTAGTTTGTTCTTGTTCTAATTGCATATTTTTAATACCCTATTATAGTGGTGTTTGCTTATGTTAATCAGAATTCATCATTGATGCTCTAACTTCCTTCATAGACAAACTGACTGTGTGTTTTACAGTTTCACATGTATATCTCTTGACTAGAACTCTGATATGCCTTGACTTCCATGCTAAGTAGATTGTTTGGTTTTAATGAAGCTATTTTGACTCCATAAGCCCAATGTGCACTTGCTAATGTGATTTACAACCAATATCTATCATTTATCTGCTTATTACCCCACATAGAGTTAGCCATCTATATTTATATCAAAAATCGTTAATCCTTGAGAGAGCCCTCTCAGGTTGAGGAGGCTAAGCCTCAATCAAAATATTGGTTTGAAATAGTTACATGAGATTGATTTGATTGGAAGCCTATCAGGTCTGATTTTGTGATGCTGTACTTTTGCATGAAATCAGATCCTACTTTAGAAAATAAAGTTCACTATGATAACTTAAATCACTTTCAATCCTTTTCCTAGAAACTGTAAAGTGCAGAATAAATCAAGAATATGCAACAATGTTTTCGTGCATTTTATGAAGTCATCTTTAATCGTTTTAAGAATTTAACTTTCAACATTGGAGACACTTCCTTTCGATGTCAACATTATTTGCAGGAATAAATTAAATTGCGTAAAGGAAAAGAACGAAATGCTTATTGTAGAATGAACTATGTAAAAACGTAGTACATAAACCAACATGCACTGGCGCAAGATCAGACTTCCTGCTCGATCCAGGCGAAAGCAATCTTGAAAAGGAAATTGTAGAAATAAATGAACTGAAATTAAATTTCACACAAATAGATGTGTTAGTATGAATCCTTTGTCGATGTGTACGAAAAAAGACCACTTTAGCTACACATAACTAATAGCCCTAACATCAAAAGTGGCTGCCAATATCTTCAGATCTGCAGTTAGTTGATCAAGACAAGAGCTGCAAAAAACCAGATCTATGCATAGAAAGACATTAAGCAGCAAAAAGAAGGGTTTGCTCCATATATCCAATAGACAAGACAAGAACAATTTTTGAAAGAATTTTTGTATTAAGGGCACCTGGGAGGAAAACAAGAAGATGTTTCCGATTCTCCTCAATGGGATGGGTTCTTGGAAGTCCTCAGCACTTCAGATCTAGCATTTCTCTCTCCTGTTGGTGTAGAAAACCCAGACAAAGATAGAACTCAAAGGGAGCTCACACAAAAAATAATGGAAAATATGACAATGATAATGGCTCAAAGTCAGACCAAGAGTTTAGATCCAGAGTGATCTAATAGGCAACAAAAGGTGAATAATGGTAGGAAAAACCCTCCTATTTATAACAAAATATTGGGTCATTCTAGATCTTGGTGCATGATTAAAATAATGTTAACCAAATCTAGATCCACCTTTTATGGAATATTTTATTATATTTGTTGGGGGGGGAAAGTATTTGACTTGGGTCAAATCCCTTTATTTGTTAATAATAAATAAATAAATGATTTATTTATCTTTTTAAGGAAGTGGTTGAAGGATAATCAAATAAATAATGATTTATTTAATTATTTGTGGGTGATTTGGTCATATTTAACAAGGAATATTATCTAAATAAGATTTAAATAATTATTCCTAGAAAATAATAAGATAAATAAATATTTATCTAATTAATTTCTTTGTTTTGGGTTAAACATGACTAGGAATAATAATTAAATTATGGTTTAATTAATTATTCCATGAGGAAAATCAAACAAAATAGGTTTGTTTAATATTTCCTTTTGGGGTTTCCTGTTTAGACCATAAACAACCCAATAAATGTGGTTTATTAAGTTATTTTACATAGTGAAAGCAATTTTACTTAGGGTAAAATTGGTCTTACATGGTGTACTTGGGTCCATCTAATGATAGTAGGTTAGATGACCAAAAAATGGTGTAACAGATTGCCCCCCAGCGTGCGAGTGTTAGGAGCAAATCGTATGACCGAAGTACGTTGTAAGAAATCAATCACCAGACATCAAAAGGGAAGTCAGAGAGAGAAATGTGAGGTAGACTAATGTGCTGAAGAACTAGACCCTGAGGAGACGAGACTTACAGGTGCAACAAGTCTCTTTTTATGAGAGGGTACATGTGCTAAAGGCAGCGGAGGAGGCATACCTATGCCCGCCGAGACAAAGTAAAAAAGAATAGTGTGTCCAGTAAACAAGGGACCGAACCATAAAGTACAGCCGGCATAAACATGAGCCGGATAGAAATACAATGAGAGATCCCATATACATGTTGTGCCTGGGATAACAGCCAGGACTTATACAATAATATCTGAGTACATGAGATACAAGTACAACCCAAATGCCCCCTACAAGCGGGGAAGGGCTCACAAAATTTGACTGATACATGCAAATCAAAGAGGCGCTGCAAGCGGCTAAGGCCGACATCATCAAATATATGGAGCTGCATCGAAGGCTGCAATGAAGAGGTCATCCGGGCATGTGGGGGGCTACCTGCAGGGCCACCCCCTCATGAGGGTTGAGACATCTCACACACACCCAAGCATCACCAATAGCTGCTGCGGCATCACTGGACCATCAAGCATACGGATCTCGATCATGCTGAAAGGAGCTGGAGCTGAGAAAAAATCAAGTCAAAGGGTAATGAGAAATCCCTTTGCCTGATCTGAGGCACCGAACAAGAGTGGAAGCTGGAACCAAGGTACACCGCCCTCTAGACCTGTCTTCTGGAATGAATGAGATGATGTTGACAGAAGGAGGTCTGCCATAGGTGAGGCAATGAGGGATCCTCAACGAAGGCACGAGAGAAAATAGTAGAGCGACTGACAGACTAATACCAATGATGATGATGGAATGGAGGGGACTGAGTAGCAAATGGACGACTTCCCTTGCTAGAGCATAAAGTACATGAATGACATGGCAACGACAGACAAAATATCATAAGGGATAGGGGACAGTGGGACTGAAGGTCATAATATGCGACACAAGAGAGAGACCAAGAAATGAAGGATGGAGGACTATAGCGGGGTACAAAGGGACTCGGGATAGACTCCATGAATGTAATGATGACTCAACTTGGATGCTCTAAACAAGGGTGACTCGATGGTGCTGCCACATAGTAAAGGTCCAATGGGGGACCATAAAAACATGAGTACAAGATGGTAACTCACGACGAACATCAACACGAGCATGGATAAGTATGGAGGCCAAATGGTGCCCCTAGTATGAGTGTTGCAAGTGAAGAAATTTGATTTTGAGGAGGGTTATGGTTGAGGGGCATAGGTGCCCCCAAGCATGATGTGGTCATGCCAAAATGTATTTAGAAAAATGGGAATCTAAACACATTTTAATGATGTGGTGCACCATTTGTTTTCGTTATGGTTATGCAGTTTGAGAAAGGGAATCGAGGATTACTAATCTCTTTTGGTACTGCATAGAGGAATCAAATGGACTTTAAGTTTTCGGGTTGGCATACCTGGTGTCACTATCCCAAAGAGAGGATTTGGAGATAATGAACTGATGCTCTCTTAGAAAACCCATAGGTTGGTCAACAACAATGTCTAAGAGATTGGGTTGTTGATGGAAGATGAGGGAACGATAAGGGGTATCATCCCTAGAGTGATCTGAAGTGATATGGGACTCTAGAGGTTCTTCGAAATGTGGAAGAATAATGGTACTAAAGTCAACACAACCAGATACACTAGGAGAGTTTTGGAGAATTTCTTCTCCTGGTCTCTCGAATATGGGTGCCCCCTTACCCAAATATTGGGTTTCAATGTAATGGCCACAAGGTGCATGTGGTTCGAACGCATGGGTTTGATGTAAGGGGGAATAGATAAAGTCAGGGGTGGGGATTTCATCCATAATGTCGTCATCGTGATAGAAGATGGGGTGACTGGTGGAAGAAAGACCATCTGATGTGGCGAAGCTACCTGACTCATCATCATGAGAAGAGAGGTTCACATGTGCATCGTCACAAGGAGTGATGGAAAAGTAAGCAGATAAAGGATCTACTGATGTTGAGCCCAGGGTGATCGCTGAAGGAAGGTCAAGCGAAACAACAGGGGAGGATTCAGAGGGAATGTTCCCCGAGGGTCTCATGGATGATGATAGGTAGAAAATGGTGGATGAAGGCTCCGTCATCTCGACATCAGGAGGGGGAATGTAAATGGGAGCAGTCATGTCTGGTAGTTCTGCGGAAGAAAAATGCACAAATAAGGGAGAGGTGGACTCATTGCGCTTGGCCTCGAATTGGTGGACCGCGGCTAGAGAGGTGCGGAAGTCCTCGAGGCGGGGACAAAGATGGGTGTAATGGCCATGGAGATCACACAAAGCACAGGGGTGGTTGGTGTGAATATTCTTGGGGTTCTTGATCGCGGTCGCGGAAGGAATAGAGGCTTCCGGGACCGTGGACTCAGGGAACGCGACATTAACCATGGGCTTGAGATGAAGCAATTCAGGACAGGTATGGGTGGCGTGACCGACAACATCACACAAAACACACTAGATGGTATGCTTTGGAGGCCGAGGAGGGGCAGGGTTTGTCGGGGCAGCCTTGTCCTTTGATTCCCCCTTGCGAGCTTTGCCCTTCTTACCCGAAGCGGTCGCAACAGGAGGTGGTTCCTGTTGAGGTGACTGAGGCACTGTTGCAGCGGGAGAAGTCATGGGGACTGGTTGAACCGGGGTCAAAGCAATATAAGGTTTGGGTTGACCAGGTAGGGTTGCGGCTAGAGGATCATGGTACCAGACGGGAATCCCAAGGGTCAGGTTAGGAAGAGAGAGGGTGGCCATGACCGGTACCGTGTACACTCCTGGTGGGGGAGCTAGGAACGGTATCTGACCAGAGGGGTAATGGCCAGGTGGGACGGCTCCTAAATGGCTAAGGCTTGGAGGAACCATTCCAGGAGGGTAAAGAGGCTCATGAATACCAGCTGCAGGTGAAGGGCTAGGAGCAGGTTGCGGAGAGCGCGGTTGCTGACTAGCCGAAGCAGGTTGCTTGAGAGCAGCCCGAGACGATTGCATCATGCAAACATTCGATGAGCTGGGGTCAGAGATAGGAGGAGGAGGAAGACCAGGGAAGGTTCCAAGCAAAGAGGAGTCTTTGTAGACGCTAGGAGAGACACTAGTCAAGGAATCGACGGTTTGCTTGTTGGCTACAGAAGAGATGGTCGTCTCAGGTGAGGTCTGAGATTTTGGCTCATGATATGTCAACTGGTCAATGGTGACTATCTTTCCATTATGAGGGAAAGACATCTTGCGGAAAACCGCAGATGGGACAGCAGACATGGCATAGGTGTAGCTCCGCCCTAAGAGAATGTTGTAATCTAGAGGGGCGTTGATGACTTCAACGTCAACGCAAACAGTCTTGCCCGCAAGAGTGATAGGAAAATTACGGAATAGGCCAATGGGCTGGGAGGCGTGGCCATCCCACGCTCGAAGGGTGATCGTGGAAGGGGCCAACTCAGGAGAACCGAGTTGTTTCCAAACCGAAGCGGACATCACACAGGTGGATGCCCCCTCATCAATGATACACCGAGAGACGTTAGCGTTCTAGATTTTGACTGGGATTTGGAAAGCGAAGGAAGCGGGAAGAGGAGGATGTTCGGATTGATGGGCGTTGAAAACAATCAATTGGTTAGCAGCAGGATCTACGGCGCCCAGGGTAGATAGTAGAACCTTCTTTTGAGAAGGGCACGACTGGAGGAGTTCCAATGTAGAAATGGCAGCAGGAGACTGCGCCAAATCATCTACTATGCTATACGACTGAGCAGCTCGACCAGAAGCAGCATTTCGGCGTAATGGTCCTTTAGGAATCTTGGTATGAACCTCAACGTTGGGTTGAGGGATAGGCAAGGGACCATTGGATGTCGAAAGAGGCTCTGTATAACCTAAAGAAGGTGACTTGAGGACAGAGGGAGCGGGAGGCTTGGGGTACTAAGGGGCCCGAGTTTGAAGGTTAAGGTCGACGGTTGGAGGTGGAGCAGAGTTCATCATGAGGATCTGGTAATTGGAGGAACCAGAAGGGGAAGGTTGAGTGGCCACCTATCCGTTAGGTGGTTGGGTAGCCACGAATCCCTGCTGTGCATCCACCTGCGCTTGAGGGGGCGGTGACTGCTATTGCAGGGGTTGAGAAGGCAAGGGAGGCGGAGGTGCTGATGCTGGAGGAGCTGGAGCACCAAACTACGGATATGAATAATAAGGGGGTTGGGTAACAGTATGGTGAGCAGGATTTTGGGCCAAAAGAGGAGGTATGTTGTATCCTGGATACATGCTACCAGGAGGGGGACAAGTGCGGGAGGTGCTGCCCCCTCCCCCAGGAAAACCATAACCCATGGGAGGTTGGGCATATGGATGAGAGAGAGCTCCAACAATACCGTCGACGGTATGAGGTGCCCCCTGTGCGTTGACACCACCGGGTCTGGGGAGATCAGGTAGAACGGTATAAACATAACCTGTCTGAGCATAGATCAAATCATATTTTAACGCCAGTTGGAGGGCGGCTTCTTCGGTTTGGGGAAAATGCGACGCAACATCTTTCCCGATAGGAGGCAATAGAGATCTAAGGAACCAGTCCATGTAGACACGGTCTTCGAAAGTAGGGGATTGACATAGGCTCTTTCGTCTCCACCATTCCTGGACATGATCGGATAGGCGGGTCACAGATGATTGACAGAAAGAAGTCAAAAGTTCGATACCAGTGTCATAATGAAGGGGAAGCTGGAAGTAAGATAAAAAAGCTCGGGCAAGAGTCGCAAAGGTGGTATGAGAGGAAGTGGGCTGATCAACATACCACTTAGAAGCCGCGCCTGTAAGCGTTCGTTGGAACAACCGAAGACGGACAGAGTCATCGGTAATGGAGGTAGATGAACACCACATGTGGAAAGATCGAACATGATTTGAAGGATCTTCTCCAGCAAGGCCTTCAAACTTGGGGATGTCAGAAGGGAGCTTTTTCGGCATAGCAGGCCAACTAGCGTCATGGTGTATAGGGTCATTTTTCAACCGGTCCAAATCAGGGAGGCTGAGGCCTACCATGAAGGGGAGCAAGGGCGCAGCCGAGGTAGTTCCTATGGCGGTTCCGCTAGTAGCAGTCCCGGCATTAGGGCCGGGATTACCGCTAGCGTTAGGCCCTGGACCAGACATAGTGAAGGTGACAGGGGGAGAACCGGAAGTAAAAGGAGAACCCAATGAACCAGAAGAGGAGTCAGAGTGTGGACTCGGAGGAGGACTAACTTGACGATGGCGGGAAGGAGTAGGTCGACCGACTGGAAACTGAGGGTGAAGGCCAAGAAGTCTCCGGGATGTGCGCCTTGGGGGCGCAATGATGACAACACAAACATGGCACAAGGGGAAGAAGAACGACCAACAAAGGCAGGGAGGTGCAAACCAAGAGATTACAATGTCGAAACAAGGGCAGATAGGTGCAGTGTCAATTGATTTTAAAGTCTTTGACTGGCGGTGTTAACCAGGCTCTTCTTCACTTAGGGTGAGTGTGTGGTGTGCGTTAATTTTAATTTTTAAACCCTTGTCATTTTGAGAGAAAAATAAAAAGTGTGATGCATAACTGAAAATAATTCTGCAGAAAACAGTATATAATGCTGAAATAACAGAAAATTAACAGTGATTAATGCATCGATCTAACCCAAGAAGGCGGGTCTCTCAAAAAAAAATCTAAAAGAGGGAAAAAATCTATTCAAAACACACGAAAAAGTGGCCAATAGATCTAAGGTCCGGAGGGACAGGGATCTAAAGGGGAAAACTTCTGAAAAGAGGTGCAGAACACAGCCAAGACGCAGAGGCAAGGTGGCTGTAAAAAAGGAGGAAATCAGCAAAAAGAAGAAGGGACAAGGAGGAGGCCCTAAAGGTAGATCCAAACAAAACTTCAGGAGGTGATTTGAAAGGGAGAGGAGCTGATTTAAAGGGATCTGAAAAGGAGGGATCAGATCTGAAAAAAAAAATGGTTGAAAACTCTGAAAATTTAGACACTTACAGTAGCTAAAACTCTTCCACAAAAAGTGGAGGGTATTGAGGCCCTAGGGGGGCTAGATTCCCACTTAGTTGAGTAAAACAGAGCAATAATAGGTCTAAACGGGCGGAGACAGAGATCAGACAACCCTGACAGAGGTTCAGACAAAATCCAAAATTTCGGTAGTAAATTCCGTAAAAGTCCAGTCGCAGCTGACTGCTGCCAGCCAGCTTTTTGGGCTTTTTTCTGCGACCGAAGCTCCGTGATGCAAGCCACAAAAGTGACCCGTACTTCCCGGCACTTCGGGCGGCATATTTCAGAAAATGTCTTCTCACCAAGTACGATGTCTCATTACCCGCGAATAGGCCACAAACACACCTGGTTAAAAATTTTAATGTTTTGAGGGTTTTAGAGGAGTTTTGTGCGTGAAAACTGACCATAAAAATAGGAAAATAAAAGTCAAGAGAACCTTAGGGTTTGAAGTAGCCTGACATGCAAGAATATGAAAAACGACAGTGGTCGTAATTGAAAACCCGTGTGGAGTCGCCAATTGTTAGTATGAATCCTTTGTCGAAGTGTACGAAAAAAAGACCACTTTAGCTACACATAACTAATAGCCCTAACATCAAAAGTGGCTGCCAATATCTTCAGATCTGTAGGTAGTTGATCAAGAAAAGAGCTGCAAAAAACCAGATCTATGCATAGAAAGACATTAAGCAGTAAAAAAAAGGGTTTGCTCCATATATCCAATAGACAAGACAAGAACAATTTTTGAAAGAAATTTTTGTATTATGGGTACCCGGGAGAAAACAAGAAGATGTTTCCGATTCTCCTCAACAAGATGGGTTCTTGGAAGTCCTCAGCACTTCAGATCTAGTATTTATCTCTCTTGTTGGTGTAGAATACTCAGACAAAGATAGAACTCAAAGGGAGCTCACACAACAAATAATGGAAAATTTGACAATGATAATGGATCAAATTTAGACCAAGAGTATAGATCCAGAGTGATCTAATAGGAAATAAAAGGTGAAGAATGGTAGGAGAAAACACTCCTATTTATAACAAAATATTGGGTCATTCTAGATCTTGGTGCATGATTAAAATAACATTAACCAAATCTAGAACCACCCTTTAGGAATATTTTATTATATTTGTTGGAGGGAAAAGGTCTTTTGACTTGGGTCAATTCCTTTATTTATAAACAATAAATAAATAAATGATTTATTTATTATTTTAGGGAGATGGTGGGAATATAGTTAAATAAATAATGATTTATTTAATTATCTAAAAATGATTTAGTCAAATTTAACTAGGAATATTATTTAAATAATGATTTAAATAATTATTCCTAGAAAATAATAAGATAAATAAAGGTTTATCTAATTAATTTCTTTCGCTTTAAGTTAAACATGACTAGGAATAATAATTAAATTATGGTTTCATTAATTATTCCATGAGGAAAATCAAACAGGTTTTTTTATTATTTCATTTTGGGGTTTCTTGTTTAGACCATAAACAACTTAATAAAGGTGTTTTACTAAGTTATTTCACATAGTGAAAGCAATTTTACTTAGGGTAAAATTGGTCTTACATGGTGTACTTGGGTTCATCTAATGATAATAGGTTAGATGACCAAAAAATGGTGTAACAAGATGCATTCACACCTTAACAAAATATGAAATTCATGTCCAAGAAAAAGAACTTAACTCAAGCCATAATTATGTAATTAAATAATTTAACACACCTTTCAAGCAACGAAAACGAAAGGGGTAAACGAGCTGGGTTGGCTGGGCCCTAGCCAACCATCTCATTTCCCTGTTAAGAAATGAGACTCTTAAACAACTAAATAAATGCATCAAATATAAATTTAAATGCAAGATGAATGAAACATGGTGCAACTTCCTTCTATTAATTCAATTTAGCAAATAACATAATAGATCCGAGTCCAACCCAGAACTTGGGCGACAACAAAATTACAAGCTTTATCACTAAAATTTCTATAACCTACTATTGCTAACCTATTCCTACCTACGGATTACATTATATACAGTCCTCGACTCATGGCCATAACAAATCTACACATCTTTTTTCCAAATCAGGCCTCTCGTATGAACTGCCTACCAAACGAATTTACAAAATTAAGTCTTTCAGCTATATCAAGATGCGAACAAAATGCTGGCAATGGACCGTATCTTCAACATAATATTTGAAAATCCTTTGCTTTAATATGAGCTCTGGATATCTGTAACTAATCTGAGTGACGTGGCAAAATTCCCTCATGGCATGAACGAATGGCTATAGAGATCTTGGGATAGGTGTTTGCCGATAGAAGTGCAAGAAGGTTCCTACACTAGATCAAGCTACATTACGATTAATACCTTAACCTTATCAAATACTTGTAGGAAGTAAACATAAGTTACAAGACGTTACTAAAGGCATTAAATCTATTAAAAATAATTAATTAAATGCCTAATACATTCTAAACATGAATAATTAAGTATTTGTGGAAATAGGTATCTTTCCTTGGACTAGTGCAAAATAGAAGTGGTTTAAGGAGGTGAAACATAGGTAGAAGGTTGGGGTTTTATGATGGGAAAAGGGTGAAAAATAGGACATTTTGGGACACGAACAATGTGCGTAGAGACCTAAGTCCTGGGCTGTGTGTGAGGAATTTGTGGTTGTGTGCGCAAGAGAAAGAATTATATTCATTGAAAATATGGTTAATAAAGAGAATTTTTGGTGGAATTACTGGTTATTTGCATGATCTCTATCTTATATGTTAATGCGTTGATTTTCTTATAGATATATTTCAGTTTGTATTATTTGATACACATTATTTGGGTTATTTATATAATGATAGATCTTTGTGTTTGCATGAAAAGTATATCTGTATCAAAGGTTTATGTTAAGTAAATTGGAATAATAGTAGATGTATGTGTTTTTGGAAGAACTACATTGAAGTTAAGGGTTTTGGGTCATTAAGATCTAAATCGGGTTAAAAAGGAAATAGTGCAGCATAGTATTGATTAGATCAGATCATAAAGGATTAGATCCACATCATATTCCTCCCTCAGGGTGTGGAAACCTGGTTCTAGGACCCCGCCCCATACTGCTTTGGGTGAGACTTTGGTCTACGCAAGTAGATCACTGCCAAAAGGGCCAAAAGTTGGAGGGTTTTGTTGGTTGCACAACAAACTCTCAACCTAGGTCAGGACCTCTAAAGTCAACAGAGAGCACAATGCCAAAATAAGATCACTCTAGAAAGATATCATAGTAGGATGTTGGGATTCTACAACCTCTAGGACCATTCTCTCTAATCCAGGTCAAAGTGGCACAGGGATAAAATCCCTAATCTGGTCACTCTACAATGACATAGAGAGAATTATTGTCCTATGCCCGACCATTTTCCTATACATGTCAAAGTGACACAACGAATATAGCCTTAATAATGTTGCTATACAATGAAATAGGAAAATTTCTATCCACAAGACCATTATTCCTAATTCAAGTCAAAGTGACACATGGAATACATCCCTAATCGGGTCACTATATAATGGCATGGGAATAATTTTAGTCCACCATACCATTCTTCAACCAAGGTCTATGTACTTGACAAAGGAATAAGCTCCCTAATCAGGTCAAAGTACATGACACGAGAATAATTTCAGTCCATGACGCTATCTTAATTTTAAAACCATTATCTAACCAAGGTCACAATGAAACAGGGAGAACTTCTCCATCCAGGGTCACAATAACACATGGAGAATATTGAACCACTCTCCAACCAAGGTCATGAAGGCATAGGGAGAATTTCCATTCATAATGAAGTATCATCAGATTCCCCTCTTAATGAGAGAGGAAATCTCCACAAGCCCAATATTGTACCAGAAGTGATACTTAATTCGACCTATCCCCATGATCACCACTAGAACCTGATAAAAATAATCCAGCAAGTAGCCTTAGAATTCATATTGTTTCTCAACTTATGAATCCAGCTGAAATATACTTGGCCTTTTCCATAATGCTTCATGCTCATTCAGGAAATTATAACAGATTCCCAAATAGAAAAAATATATTGATGAACTCTTTGTAGCTTCACATGATCCAAAATAACATATTCTTTTAGGTCACCCTAACTGGATGCTCCCTCTCACACCGATAGTCCATTATCATGAAGTATGAGGTCATAATGGGGACTTCTAGCTACTCCCTCTGGAGGAAATAGTTTCGTCATATGACACATGAATCCTTAGGGTTTCATCATAGATACATCCTTGATCCATTCAGACAAGCCCAAAGTCTTCTTCAATCATTATGCTTCTTCTTCAAAAACCTGAGGCAAATTTTACGGCTGAGGCAAACTTCTTAACATGGTCCTCTCCCTCTTTATTGGAGAACATTCTCAAATCCTTCTTTCTTGTTGTCATCTGATGCATGCTATATTTTCAGCATAATCAAGGCATACTTAATACTATGTTCTCCCTCTAAACTCGGGTCTTTTTCTAGCATAGTATTATCCACATAATTACAATTCTATAAATTTCTCTTTCTTTGCTTCTTTCTTCCACTTCTTTCCTAGGAAATCCTTGTAATTAACCTACAATCCTCACTAGGAGATTATAGAGAATTATTACAATGAAATAAAGGATATATATATATAGGAAAGAGACTAAAAAATAGTAAAGACAATAATAAAAATATAGAGGAAAGAGGTAGAATATTTATCTTTTGAGAGACAACTCCCTCTTTATCATAGACCTCTTACATTCTTATTGCAACTTCATCATCCTCGTTCTCATCAGTGTGTTATACCTTCTAGGGTTTTTATATTTAGTGAAAACATGAAATAATATGGTTTTTTCTATAAACCTTAGGCCTTTCTTGATCCAATACTTGTTAGGGTTAACAATCCCTAGGTTTTTACTTCAAAACCATTTTTTCTAGGGTTTCACAAACCATCGATATTCCAATATCAAAAAATTTGGATCCGTTGTAGCCGTTAACAACACCACCCAAAATTTTGGTATATTTAAAATTTCGGTTCCCCCTCCGCTTAGGCGTTAAAGTCTTCCACCCGACCTGCAATCAACTACATCCCAGCGACCTATCCCCAACCCCTCACGAGTTGTATCATCACCATGACTTGATGTTGTCGCTGCAATCACGCCATATGTGGGAGGGATCATATAGCGTACGCTCGAACATTCTTTCCGCAGTCGCGCCATGTGTAATGAGATTGCCATGCGTATGTTTGAACGAGAACCTTGTGTGTATTGACGAGTAAAAGCCCTCTTGCTGTAGGTCATTAAGCACATTGTTTGAATGCTTCTCTTAAGCTTGTTAGTTTTATGTGTTTTATCAGTGGTTATCATTATTGAAGAGTAATTATGATGTTGTAATATCCCACGCAGGTTGACCCCACGAGTGAAAAACTCCTCAGTCATGTCACGCCATCAAGGGAAATAAAATTGGGCTTAACGACGAGGTCAAAGATGCGGAACAGGGGAGGAGCAGGAGAAAACGATCATTACTGTTAAAAGGGGGATAGTGTGATACATGTTGATCAGAGAGAACTTTCTATGTCACTGATGCAAAAGCTTTCTTCACTAGTGCGCACCAGATGCTTTAAAGCGCTCCATTGGAAATGTCCAGATCTTTCATCATACCATCTCCATGTCGATGGGCGCATGCAAAGAAACATATTTCGCCACTTCGATGAGTCTAGTATAGCCCGGTGAACAAAAGCGGACTCAGAAATTTTCTCTAGACAATGACCATCTCATTCGAGGCATTCTCGTGTCAGGTAGCAGTGCGAAAGCACGCATGTTGGTGTGGCAAGCCAAAGGCAGAGTTTTCAAATATATGAGCGCATCTTTGAGAAGCAGCATTTATGAATCCTAAGCTACATGGTGTGAAATTATTTATGCTGCAAAGAGTACAACGTGGAGCAATGAAAAGGCCTTAAAACCCTAGTCTTCTTTGCTCTTGAAAGTTGTCTAAACAAGACCATAAGAAACGAGGAATTTCAAATTGAACCTAAAGGGGTAATGCTGAAATGCATATGCCTTTGGTAGCCGGGTAGAAAAGGTCAATATGAAAAGGGCTATCAATGTGGTTTGATAAGTATATTTCGACGCTCGATCTTTCAAAACGAGAAGCTTTCGAATTATAAGGAAAAGTAAATGATCAAATTAAAACTAGGCTCAGAAGCACATGGTTTTAAAACCATAAGTTATCTTGGAGCAAAACTCAATGATAACATTATAAAGGGCGCAAGGTGATGTTGTATATATTAATGCAAGGTGCAAGACCATGTAGGTTCCAAAATATATAAAATGGGAAACATTACATCGTAGTTAATGGTCAAAGGTTCTTTCTTACAACATAGCACGTTGCATGGGCGCCAAGTTTGATGGTTGAGCAAATATATTTGGTGATACAAAGTCTTGGTGCGAATTGCAATATTATTCAAACCATATAAGGTTAATAGAACTTCACGACTGTATAAGATTGCCGAGCAGACACGTATGAATGTTGCGTTACCTTTGGTGCAAGCAGTTTAATGGTGCAGGTTCAATCCACGTAGGGCACGCATATGACGGTCAACCTTACGTTTGGCGCACACAAGGAGTAGACACGTTGCATGGAGCCAACGTACATGTACATATATATGCATGGCAACCAACTTTCCAACTTACCGTGAACGTTGGAGTGGGTATAGCACAACGGTCAAATGTATGATTGAACACGGATCACACCTATGGTCGAGTTTTATTCTTTGAAAACAGATATATAATCATGGTTCAAAAGGCGTTTAAACATGGAACCAACGTTCAGTTTTTATGTTTCCACATGGCTCCATATGATACTGAACGTTCAATTGTTTAAGATTGCATGGAGCCAAACACAGAAGTTATATGTACGCGTGGAAGTCAAACCTTTCAATTAAATTGTGGGAAAGAACTACGTCGACGCGTGCTAATGGATGCAAGTTCTACGGTGATTGAGTTTTAAGCCACGGCGAAACTTGTGGAGCGAACACACGTATATAACGGTAAAAAATTTACATTCTACAGTGGCAACGTTGTAATGCTGGTGCATTGACAGTCAAAGGGCCGCAAGGTGGAGTTTTCCACGTGGCTACCCCAAAATTTATGCGGCAACATCACAAAAGAACCGCGCCTTCCGCGTCAGCATGTAGAGATATCAATATTAAAAAGGAAAGAAAATATATTATGCATTACAACCGAGACCAGCGCTGCAAAAGCGTGCTGCGTTTGGCAGTGAAGGAGCTATTTCAAAGGGAGCAGATAAGAGCCGACTTCTGTAGCCCGACGGCGATATTCCGGGAGAGAATCGCTCTGTAAATCTGCTGCACTAGCCACATTTAGAAAGATGCTATCATTACATGATGATTTGAAGTTGAATTTCCGAGGCTGCCTCTACTGACCAGATCTTTCATTCCACATAGAGTTATTCCTGAATGTTTGCAGCGCGTTTAGTTGCAGGCTCGCGAAGGAAAGATAAGCTCACCACAGAAGAAATGGGCTCACAGAAAGAGTGACCGTTTGATTTTATTCTAAATCCACCAAGATAATTCAGAATCCTCTGCATACCTGGTCAGCACGGTCGACCTGCAAAGTTATCTCTGTTAGACAACCTCCGAGGTCGCTCACTGCATCAGCACGCATGTAAATAGAACCCTAAACCATTTCGCTGTAGGCATACATACGTGTAAGAGATTGTTTCGACTCAGAGGAGAAGGAACCACATAAAATTAACCTTGAACAACGACATATTTGGTTTCTGGAGGTGGGATCGAAGTGCACGATCAAAGATCGTATTCGAAGCTGCATGCTCTTGTGTTAATGCATGTTGAATTGCATACAGATTCAGCTGTATCGTTTCCACCATTGCCATAGGATACAGACCCTCCAAGAGAAGCAAAATGCTCATCTTCACCTCTGCAACAACGAATACAAGACGTATCTCCAATACAGCAGATGCGAAACGCTCTGTTGCAAGCGCAAGAGTCCCACCTTGAAAATTATGACGAAGATGTTGATTCAAGGAGGCTTAGGGTTCGATGTTAAATCGGTCCAGCAGATTAATGTTATTAGATTTCCTTTGGAAGACTGGACATAGCGTAGCAATGGTGTTGGTCTACTTATAACCTCACTTGCCACCACGAAGACAAGTTGTTCGAAGGGCACAGAGAAAACCCACTTGAGCCATTCTCCCTGATGACAAAATGGCGCAACATTTGACCACACAGGGGTCCAACTGATTTTAGCTATGCTAGCTTATTGCATTTCTTGTGTTGATTCCCTAATATTCGTGGATAATTATATGTATGTACAGGGATAATATAAATTCATTTATATGCAAGTTATATGAGAAGTAAAAGGGACTATGTTGATTGATTTTGTTTTCTTGCAGGTAACATATCATTTCACGCAAATTTCCTTAATGTAGAAATTACACCGCCAACAGATAGAGGCCACTGTCTCACATGGCGAAGGCTAAGGCCGGCCTCCGGAGAATAAGGTCATGAGATCTTTGAAAGAAAAGGAAAAAGTAACTCACTCATCTACCCAAGGTCGCAGGTCACATATCTTCGATTTTTTCGCCTTTGCAACCCCACGACCCAGCGACCTGGTCGCAAGGTCGCAAGGTCGCACATCTGCGATTTTTTGCCTTTTGCGACCCCACGACCTAGCGACCTAGTCGCAAGGTCGCACGGTCGCACCTCTTCAGTTTTTCTGCCTTTTGCGACCCCGCGACCTAGTGACCTAGTCGCAAGGTCGCAAGGTCACACCTCTTCGGTTTTTCTGCCTTTTCTAACCCTGTGACCCAGCGACCTAGTCGCAAGGTCGCAAGGTCGCATATCTCGGTTTTTGGCCTTTTGCGACCCTGCGACCCGGCGACCTAGTCGTAAGGTCACAAGGTCGCATATCTTCGTTTTTTTTACCTTTGCGACCTTGCGACCCAACGATCTAGTCGCAAGGTCGTAAGGTCGCATTCTCTCATTTTATTAAAACTTGCGACCCCGCGACCCAGTCAGGTCGCAGGTCGCAACAGCAGCCAGGTTACAGGTCGCAACAGTGGCTGGGTCGCAAGGCAGCCCAACGATCAGGAAGATGAAAGGTCCAGGAAGCCCAAAGGGCAGGTTTTGTTTTATAAATACTCCTTCGGGAGCTTGTAAAAAAGGGACTTTTGGTTTGGGACTCAAGCAGAGTATATTGTATTACCAGAGGATTATACACTCAAACATTAATACAAGCATTTTGAAAATTCTCCTATGGAATCTGGTGTTGTCTTATGTATCAGCACTGTCGAGTATTTTATTTTCAGTTTCTGAACATCCTAAGATTAAGGGAACTGTGTTTTCAATTCATATCACAGTTACATAACAGTTTTCTGAGTATGTTAATGGTGGTTGAGTTTGTTTCACTTTCTTAGCTAATGTTGATGACTTTGTTTATCTGCGTTTGTGTTATCATTTAAAATTTTATGAAGTGAAAGGTGTTCTCATCGTGAGGAACTATTTCTCTTGCGGTCAGAACAGTTTGCAAGCATGACCCTAATGAAGTGTTGCTATCGACACTTCCTTCGGTTTTCATGCCTTATTATTTCCTCTTGCTACTCATAGTGCTGCATGTACATTTAATGCATCAATCATATGTCTTGTATCAATTGATTAGGTGTGTACCACTGTTTTATAGAGTTTAAGTGAGACCCAAAGCAAAGGAGAAATCAGTGGTAGCCGGACCCACACCCCGAACGGGATCCCTATTCCAAACGGTTCAAGGTCTAATTGGGACCTTTTACCGGGGAGATCCCCTGCTGTTGGCTGGGACAGATTTTCCCGTCAACAGAATTGGCACTAGAAGGAGGGCCCGAACCTCCAACCATATGTTTAACAAGAAGGGGGGCCAGATGACAAGATGAGCCCTTAGAGCCTGCAGTTAATCTCATATCTGTAATGGCTCGTTCCCAAATCATTCTCCCAATATGTCTGTCGAAGTTTTATGAACCTGGGTACTTCATCCCCGATAAACTTATGTATCACTTGTCCCAGTTAAAATTCGATGGTGAAAATGGGGTACCTATAACCCAGCACCTTTTAGATTTCTATGACTTTGGTGAGTGCTACAAAATTGAAAATGAAGGTTTCATTTGTTTGCTTTTCTTCCTCACTCTCGAAGGTCGCGCTAAGAAATGGTGTTGCACATTGCCGGAAGCTTCCATCCACTCGTTTGAACAACTCGCCAGGGAATTACAACAAGCTTTTCACAGGTATGATCTTCATAACGTCGTAATAAAGTTAAATGACATCAGAATGGTACCTCAGGAATCTTTAGACGAGTTCGCTATCAGATTTTTTCATTATTGTTTTGAGTTCCCTGATAGGGATGTCGATTGGAAATGTTTAAGTAAACAGTTCAAGTATGTGATTCTGGTTTCCATTGAACAATTTCAGTTAGATCCTAGTGTTCCCTATGATGACCCGCAAGTTACCAGCTGTTCGGATTTTGTCCCTAATGCTTCGGTGTCCATTTCCCCGATTCCAGACCACATTCAAGCCTCCAAAGAGAGTATTGCTATTTGTTATATTCTCACCCCTCCTCCTGATTTGTCGGGCAGTGGAGTTGTGACCTCGAAAGTCTTGAGCAAGGATAGACACTGGCAAGAGGATAAGACCTATTGCACTACCTTTGAATCCTGCACACACCATGAAGAATCAGAGTTTGAAAACCATAGTGGTTCATTATCTCTTTTGGCTCATGAAACCTACCCCGAGCCCACTCGATGTCTCCCTGGACTTAGTCCTAAATCTGGTTCACATTCGGATTATGAATCTGGTTCACATTCGGATTATGAATCTGGTTCATATTTAGATTATGAATCTGGTTCAGATTCGGACTATGAATCTGGTTCACATTCAGATTATGGATCTGGTTCATATTTGCATTATGAATATGGTTCAGATTCGGACTATGAATCTGGTTCACATACAGATTATGAATCGACTCCTACCCCGCATAAAGTTGATTCTCTTACAAGGTCTGCCAGATCATCGTTTTCTCTGAATGATACGGATGCTCGGGTTGGAAAGCCTCGTATGGTTAACGCCCCTGCGACTCAATCTATTCGTTCATTATTCCCCAGTTGGTTTCCCGATCCTGCCACACCAGTAATTTCTTCGAGACATTCAAAATTTCCTTATACTGGTATTGGCGACAATCATAAGCACGCAGATGGTGTTCCACCATCACAAATCAAAATCGATGAATCTTTCAGATCTGATCATTCTCACTCGGAATATTTAGACAGCCATAGGAGCGATTTCCTGTCTGGGAAACCTCAAGATGTCCTCCTTATTGATCCATCCCAGATGGTAACTCCTGGGGAGCCTAACTTGCCAGGTACCCAACTTAATCAAATCAATGGTTGTAGCGAGCACTCCTTGTCTGAAAGCACCTCCAACCATACCAACGAGGACGGTCACTCGCATCTCTTTGCCGACCATATAGAGACCCTAGAATTTGATGATTCGCTTTGGGAAGATTCAAGTACTCATCAGGGGATCGGGGCGCTTACGCTTATGTCGGCCATTGCCCCTAGTCCTACTGATCTTGACAAGGCCCCTCCAACAACTCCAAGCATAACCACGTCGGATATCATTTCGTCTGGGCGTATTTTTCATTCTCACAAGGTTTCCCTGAGCACATACTCCTACCCCCCAACAGCTGGTGTGCAACAACTGATATATCCCAATTTATTTACTGGCAAGAAAATTCCAGCCATTGTCTCTAATCTTTCCAGTTGTGGCCTAGCCAGTACCACTTGCAATCAGACACTAACATGTGATTTTTCCCAAATCCCTCAACTGCCCGGAAAAATTACGGTAAATCTTCCCCATCCTGGTGAATCTAAAGAATCTGATACATTGGATCATCAATCTGTCAGCACGCAAACATTTCGCCGAACTGATATAGAGCTCACTGATATCTTTCCAATCATTACAATCGATGATCATGCCCATTCGCATGTTTATCTCGCCAAGCAGTCAAAGTTGGAAAGCCCCTTGCTCGAAAGTCCAGAGTTTGTTCAAGACAATGAGGAATTTCAGGATCCACTAAACGTGGATTCGGATCCTTATACCCTTGACCAAACCCAGGAGAAATCCCGAACTAGGGTTTTCGAAACTAGGGTTCCTACGCTTGGATGCACATGCATCTATAATTCGCCCAGCACTTGCTTATTGTTTCCATTCCATAAAACTGATGGTCCTCAACACCATTATGATATTTCCGGCCAACTCGACCAACCCTATTCAGTGGATGTGCCTGAAAATAGGCGGTGGCTCACCCAGCGCCCATCAGACCTAGGATTGTGCATGAATGAATGTGTGTCATTGATAAATGTTGAGTTTCAAGAACATATTGTTGTGTATCAAGATGAGAGTAGGATTCAGCGTGCACAATCTGTTCTAGAATGTTCTTTGGTAAGTATCTATGATCATCTTGCCGTTGCACCTGCTCCTCAGGTAAGTTTTGTTGCTGCACTTTTTTGGATACTAGCTCTGATCCTGATCGTTTTTATTCTTGCAGGCCAGGAACTAATGCGGTGGCTGCACTGGAAAGATGATTTTACGTAACCCCACCGCAACATTAGTTAAACTAGGGTTTAGGTGTAGGCTAGCTAGGACCTGCAATAATTTTTTTTTTTTTTTTTTAGTTCAAGTTTAATTAGGTTTACTTGCTAAATTTTTCTTCACGATTTAAAAGTGTGTTTTTCGTTGTTGTTTACGATTAATATTTTAGGCATCATCATGTTACAAGTATTTTCCTTTCATTTCCTTTCCAGTTACTTGTTGTTGCATAAATAATCATTGCTTGTATTATGCCTCTTTTCCACCTGCAGCTGGTTGATCTTTCCCGCACATGGCGTTGCGTTACATCTTGGGCCTCACCTATTACATTGCGTCGTATGCTCTCTTCCTCACATCAGTCTTTGTCATATCGCCTACCACTTCATGAGCCTCCATTGCAGCCCTATCACCTCGTGATCTAGTTTGCCCTGACTGCTGAAGCAGTAACCCCATTGTTTGCGTGAGGTTGTGGTGGCTATCTCAAGAGGAAGCTTTCTCTTAGGACAAGTCAATGAAGTTGCATTCTCAACAAGATTCCTATGAGTCTAAAATAATTTAGCCTGGGAGATACGAGCCGGTTGATTCTGGGAGACCTAATGAGTTTGAAATGACCCATACCCGTAGGTCTAAACTTTGTGCCCAGCATAGTCTTGGACGTTTTAATGATTTGTCTGCGTGCTTCGCCTATTGTGGTGAATGGGATGTGAAGGTTCGGCACAAGGGCAAACCCAAATCAGGATATCTTTCAGTTTCTGCAAAACAAGAAACAACCTCTCTTGCTCGTAAAATAAGTCGGGATCCCTCATCCGCCCATGGAAAATAAGTGCCATGAGCACATGAAAATAAGTGCCACGAGCACATGAAAATAAGTGTTGTAAGTACATGAAACAAATAAGGGTAAAGGATCGAGAAAGGCTTCCTGCGCAGAGAGGTAATGCAACGACTCCGCCGGGGTACTGACCAGGCTCGCTGGCAGTGGAGCAACGTTTGTGATTTCTTGAAGTGACTTCGCCGGGGTACTGTCCAGGCCTGCTAGTAGCAGAGCAACACTAGAAGCTTACTTTAAAAATCCTGAGAATAATAAACCCAGTGCCTTGCTCTTCACATCATCAACAAGCTACTGGCATTTGTGAGCTTTCTCTTTGATGTGTTTCTGATTAGCGGGACTTAGTTGAGGCACAAGGATTAGGCATACCTGTAAAGGGCCAAAGTAATACAAAGGGTACCCACGAAACTGGTTCAATATTCCCTTGCATCATTATCCGGACTCAGACTATTGTGGTGATATTGACAGAGATGCTGGATTCTACCAGTGGTTCGCCATTTATTGTAGCTTCTACAACACCACCCAAAATTTTGGGTATATTTAAAATTTCGGGTTCCCCCTCTGCTCGCTTAGGCGTTAAAGTCTTCCACCCGACTGCAATCAACTACATCCCAGTGACCTATCCCCAAACCCTCACGAGTTGTCTCATCACCATGACTTGATGTTGTCGCTGCAGTCACGCCATATGTGGGATGGATCATCTAGCATACGCTCGAACATTCTTTCTGCAGTCGCGCCATGTGTAATGAGATTGCCATGCGTATGTTTGAACGAGAACCTTGTGTGTATTAACGAGTAAAAGCCCTCATGCTGTAGGTCATTAAGCATATTTCTTGAATGATTCTCTTAAGCTTGTTAGTTTCATGTGTTTTATCAGTGGTTATCATTATTGAAGAGTAATTATGATGTTGTAATATCCCACGCAGGTTGACCCCATGGGTGACAAACTCCTCAGTCATGTCACGCCATCAAGGGAAATAAAATTGGGCTCAATGACGAGGTCAAAGCTGCGGAACAGGGCAGGAGCAGGAGCAAACGATCAGTACTGTTAAAAGGGGGATAGTGTGATACATGTTGATTAGAGAGAACTTTCTATGTCACTGATGCAAAAGCTTTCTTCACTAGTGCGCACCAGATGCTTTAAAGCGCTCCATTGGAAATGTCCAGATCTTACATCATACCATCTCCATGTCAATGGGCACATGCAAAGAAACATATTTCGCCACTTCGATGAGTCTAGTATAGCCCGGAGAACAAAAGTGGACTCAGAAATTTTCTCTAGACAATGACCATCTCATTCGAGGCGTTCTCGTGTCAGGTAGCAGTGCGAAAGCATGCATGTTGGTGTGGCAAGCCAAAGGCAGAATTTTCAAATATATGAGCGCATCTTTGAGAAGCAGCATTTATGAATCCTAAGCTACATGGTGTGAAATTATTTATGCTGCAAAGAGTACAAGGTGGAGCAATGAAAAGGTCTTAAAACCCTAGTCTTCTTTGCTCTTGAAAGTTGTCTAAACGAGACCATAAGAAACGAGGAATTTCAAATTGAACCTAAAGGGGTCATGTTGAAATGCATACGCCTTTGGTAGCCGGGTAGAAAAGGTCAATATGAAAAGGGCTATCAATGTGGTTTGATAAGTATATTTCGACGCTCGATCTTTCAAAACGAGAAGCTTTCGAATTATAAGGAAAAGTAAATGAGCAAATTAAAACTAGGCTCAGAAGCACATGGTTTTAAAACCATAAGTTATCTTGGAGAAAAACTCGATGATAACATTATAAAGGGCGCAAGGTGATGTTGTATATATTAATGCAAGGCGCAAGACCATGTAGGTTCCAAAATATATAAAATGGGAAACATTACATCGTAGTTAATGGTCAAAGGTTCTTTCTTACAACATAGCACGTTGCATGGGCGCCAAGTTCGATGGTTGAGCAAATATATTTGGTGATACAAAGTCTTGGTGCGAATTGCAATATTATTCAAACCATATAAGGTTAATAGAACTTCATGACTTTATAAGATTGCCGAGCAGACACGTATGAATGTTGCGTTACCTTTGGTGCAAGCAGTTTAATGGTGCAGGTTCAATCCACGTAAGGCACACATATGACGGTCAACCTTACGTTTGGCGCACACAAGGAGTAGACACGTTGCATGGAGCCAACGTACATGTACATATATATGCATGGCAACCAACTTTCCAACTTACCGTGAACGTTGGAGTGGGTATAGCACAACGGTCAAACGTATGATTGAACACGGATCACACCTATGGTCGAGTTTTATTCTTTGAAAACAGATATATAATCATGGGTCAAAAGGCGTTTAAACATGGAACCAACGTTCAGTTTTTACGTTTCCACATGGCGCCATACGATATTGAACGTTCAATTGTTTAAGATTGCATGGAGCCAAACGCAGAATTTATATGTACGCGTGGCAGTCAAACCTTTCAATTAAAGCGTGGGAAAGAACTACGTCGACGCGTGCTAATGGATGCAAGTTCTACAGTGATTGAGTTTTAAGCCACATTGAAACTTGTGGAGCGAACACACATATATAACGGTAAAAAATTTACGTTCTATAGTGGCAACGTTGTAATGCTGGTGCATTGACAGTCAAAGGGCTGCAAGGTGGAGTTTTCGACGTGGCTACCCCAAAATTTATGCGGCAACATCACAAAAGAACCGCGCCTTCTGCGTCAGCATGTAGAGATATCAATATTAAAAAGGAAAGCAAATATATTATGCATTACAACCGAGACCAGTGCTACAAAAGCGTGCTGCGTTTGGCAGTGAAGGAGCTATTTCAAAGGGAGCAGATAACAGCCGACTTCTGTAGCCCGACAACGATATTCCGGGAGAGAATCGCTCTGTAAATCTGCTACACTAGCCACATTTAGAAAGATGCTATCATTACATGATCGTTGGAAGCTAAATTTCCGAGGCTGCCTCTACTGACCAGATCTTGCATTCCACGTAGAGTTATTCCTGAATGTTTGCAGCACGTTTAGTTGCAGGCCCGCAAAGGAAAGATAAGCTCACCACAGAAGAAATGGGCTCACGGAAAGAGCGACCGTTTGATTTTATTCTAAATCCACCAAGATGATTCAGAATCCTCCGCATACCTGGTCAGCACGGTCGACCTGCAAAGTTATCTCTGTTAGACAACCTCCGAGGTCGCTCATAGCATCAGCACACATGCAAATAGAACCCTAAACCATTTCGCTGTAGACATACATACGTGTAAGAGATTGTTTTGACTCAGAGGAGAAGGAACCACATAAAATTAACCTTGCACAACGACAGATTTGGTTTCTGGAGGTGGGATTGAAGTGCATGATCAAAGATGGTATTCGAAGCTGCATGCTCTTGTGTTAATGCATGTTGAATTGCATACGGATTCAGCTGTATCGTTTCCACCATTGCCATAGGATACAGATCCTCCAAGAGAAGAAAAACGCTCATCTTAACCAGTGCAACAACGACTATAAGACGTATCTCCGATACAGCAGATGCGAAACGCTCTGTTGTAAGCGCAAGAGTCCCACCTTTAAAATTATGATGAAGATGCTGATTCAAGGAGGCTTAGGGTTCGATGTTAAATCGGTCCAGCAGATTAATTTTATTAGATTTCCTTTGGAAGACTGGACATAGCGTAGAAATGGTGCTGGTCTGCTTATAACCTGAATTGCCACCATGAAGACAAGCTGTTCGAAGGGCACAGAGAAAAACCACTTGAGCCATTCTCCCTGATGACAAAATGGCGCAACATTTGACCACACAGGGGTCCAACTGATTTTAGCTGTGCTAGATTATTGCATTTCTTGTGTTGATTCCCTAATATTCGTGGATAATTATATGTATGTACAGGGCTAATATAAATTCATTTATCTGCAAGTTATATGAGAAGAAAAAGGGACTATGTTGATTGATTTTGTTTTCTTGCAGGTAACATATCATTTCATGCAAATTTCCTTAATGCAGAAATAACACTGCCAGCAGATAGAGGCTACTGTCTCACATGGCGAAGGCTAAGGGTGGCCTTTGGAGAACAAGGTCATGAGATCTCTGAAACAAAAGGCAAAAGGAACTCACTGATCTGCCCAAGGTCGCAGGTCGCATATCTTCGATTTTTTCGCCTTTGCGACCCCGCGACCCAGCGACCTGGTCGCAAGGTCGCAAGGTCGCACATCTCCGATTTTTTTCCTTTTGCAACTCCGCTACCTAGCGACCTAGTCGCATGGTCGCAAGGTCGCACCTCTTCGTTTTTTTGGCCTTTTGCGAAACTGCGACCTAGCGACCTAGTCGCAAGGTCGCACCTCTTCGGTTTTTCTGCCTTTTGCGACCCTGTGACCCAGCGAGCTAGTCACAAGTTTGCAACGTCGCATATCTCTGGTTTCGGCCTTTTGCGACCCTGCGACCTAGCGACCTAGTCGCAAGGTCGCATATCTTTGTTTTTTTTTACCTTTGCGACCTTGCGACCCAGCGACCTAGTCGCAAGGTCGCAAGGTCGCATTCTCTCATTTTATTACAACTTGCGACCCCGCGACCCAATCAGGTTGCAGGTCACAATAGCAGCCAGGTCGCAGGTCGCAACAGCAGCCAGGTCGCAGGTCGCAACAGCGGCTGGGTCGCAAGGCAACCCAACGATCAGGAAGATGAAAGGTCTAGGAAGCCCAAAGGGCAGGTTTTGTTTTATAAATACTCCTTCGGGAGCTTGTTGAAAGGGGACTTTTGGTTTGGGACTCAAGTGGAGTATATTGTATTACTAGAGGATTATACACTGAAGCATTAATACAAGCATTTTGAAAATTCTCCTATGGGATCTGGTGTTGTCTTATGTATCAGCACTGTCGAGTATTTTATTTTCAGTTTCTAAACATCCTAAGATTAAGGGAACTGTATTTTCAATTCATATCACAGTTACATAACAGTTTTCTGAGTATGTTAATGGTGGTTGAGTTTGTTTCACTTTCTTAGCTAATGTTGATGAATTTGTTTATCTTCGTTTGTGTTATCATTTAAACTTTTAGGAAGTGAAAGGTGTTCTCATCGTGAGGAACTATTTCTCTTGTGGTCAGAACAGTTTGCAAGCATGACCCTAATGAGGTGTTGCTATCGACACTTCCTTCAGTTTTCATGCTTTATTATTTCCTCTTGCTACTCGTAGTGCTGCATGTACATTTAATGCATCAATCATATGTCTTGTATCAATTGATTAGGTGTGTACCCACTATTTTATAGAGTTTAAGCGAGACCCAAAGCAAAGGAGAAATCAGTGGTAGCCGGACCCACACCCTGGACGGGATCCCTATTCCAAACGGGTCAAGGTCTAATTGGGACCTTTTACCGAGGAGATCCCCTGCTGTTGGCCGAGACAGATTTTCCCGTCAACAACGCCCTTACGTCAGTAGGCTCAAAATGAGCATGAATGGCTTGTGATTGTCCAGATGCTAGGGCCCGCAGAACTCAAACAACTTATGAACCCAATTCAAGCAAAAATTCGCGTACCAAAAGTGGTTAATGGGGTCATGGCAAAAACGAACACAAAACACTATGATTGGTCCACGTATCAGTGGGACCACATCGGCACATCGGCGATCAGTGGAACAATGGTTGTGGACAGTTTGAACATTGGCGAGGCGATATGCGATGTGCGATGAGCGACAACGGCGATATCACATCGGCGGATTAGCGAACAGATGAGCGGAACGATTGCGGTGGTATGAATATTTGCGATGAGCGATTGCGATGGTGGTAGGGACCACATCGCATTGCAACATCGACGATGATCTATTTGTGGTGGCATAAGAATTTTTCCATTACGATATGCGATGTGCAATATCGCAACATCGCATCGCTTCGGAACTTCATATCAACAGGACACTAACATATGGATATTGCGATGTGCGATGGTGGTGGGGACCACATCGCATCACAAGTTCTGCAATGGATTAAAACTGGTGGGTACCACAAAAATGACTTGGCCCATTCATAAGTTTAAAAATTTGGCGTGTTTAACAAAAACTTAGTTTGTCGCAAGGTCGCACATCTCCGATTTTTTTCCTTTTGCGACCCCGCTACCTAGCGACCTAGTCGCATGGTCGCAAGGTCGCACCTCTTCGGTTTTTTTGCCTTTTGCGACATTGCGACCTAGCGACCTAGTCGCAAGGTCACACCTCTTCGGTTTTTCTGCCTTTCGCGACCCTGCGACCCAGCTAGCTAGTCGCAAGGTCGCAAGGTCGCATATCTCTGTTTTCGACCTTTTACGACCCTGCGACCCAGCGACCTAGTCGCAAGGTCGCAAGGTCGCATATCTTTGTGTTTTTTACCTTTGCGACCTTGCGACCCAGCGACCTAGTCGCAAGGTCGCAAGGTCGCATTCTCTCATTTTATTACAACTTGCGACCCCGCGACCCAGTCAGGTTGCAGGTCGCAATAGCAGCCAGGTCGCAACAGCAGCCAGGTCGCAGGTTGCAACAGCGACTGGGTCGCAAGGCAGCCCAACGATCAGGAAGATGAAAGGTCCAGGAAGCCCAAAGGGCAGGTTTTGTTTTATAAATACTCCTTCGGGAGCTTGTAGAAAGGGGACTTTTGGTTTGGGACTTAAGTGGAGTATATTGTATTACCAGAGGATTATACACTGAAACATTAATACAAGCATTTTGAAAATTCTCCTATGGAATCTGGTGTTGTCTTATGTATCAGCACTGTCCGGTATTTTATTTTCAGTTTCTGAACATCCTAAGATTAAGGGAACTGTATTTTCAATTCATATCACAGTTACATAACAGTTTTCTGAGTATGTTAATGGTGGTTGAGTTTGTTTCACTTTCTTAGCTAATGTTGATGACTTTGTTTATCTGCGTTTGTGTTATCATTTAAAATTTTAGGAAGTGAAAGGTGTTCTCGTCGTGAGGAATTATTTCTCTTGCGGTCAGAAGAGTTTGCAAGCATGACCCTAATGAGGTGTTTCTATCGACACTTCCTTCGGTTTTCATGCTTTATTATTTCCTCTTGCTACTCATAGTGCTGCATGTACATTTAATGCATCAATCATATGTCTTGTATCAATTGATTAGGTGTGTACCCACTATTTTATAGAGTTTAAGCGAGACCCAAAGCAAAGGAGAAATCAGTGGTAGCCGGACCGACACCCTGGACGGTATCCCTATTCCAAACGGGTCAAGGTCTAATTGGGACCTTTTACCGGGGAGATCCCCTGCTGTTGGCCGAGAAAGATTTTCCCGTCAACAATGCCCTTACGTTAGTAGGCTCAAAACAAGCATGAATGGCTTGTGATTGGCCAGATGCTGGGGCCCGCAGAACTCAAACAAATTATGAACCCAATTCTATGAAAAATTCGCGTACCAAAAGTGGTTAATGGGGTCATGGAAAAAACGAACATGAAACACTATGATTGTTCCATGTATCAGTGGGACCACATCGGCACGTCGGCGATCGATGGAACAATGGTTGTGGACAGTTTGAACATTGGCGAGGGGATATGCGATGTGCGATGAGCGACATCGGCGATATCGCATCGGCGGATTAGCGAACGGATGAGCGGAACGATTGCGGTGGTATGAATATTTGCGATGAGCGATTGCGATGGTGGTAGGGACCACATCGCATTGCAACATCGACGATGATCTATTTGTGGTGGCATAAGCATTTTTCGATTACGATATGTGATGTGCGATATCGCAACATCGCATCGCTTCGGAACTTCATATCAACAGGACACTAACATATGGATATTGCGATGTGCGATGGTGGTGGGGACCACATCGCATCACAAGTTCTGCAATGGATTAAAACTGGTGGGTACCACAAAAATGACTTGGCCCATTCATAAGTTTAAAAATTTGGCGTGTTTAACAAAAACGTCGCTTGTTGGTTGGTGAGGGCTTTAACACCCGAAAATACTTTTCTTTAATAAAACTTTTGTTGCGTGGTTGAACCATGATTTTCTTGAATTCCTCTGTAAAGTCAGCTGTGGCCAGAAACCATAAATTCATCCTTACAGCTCCATTAAACTCTGTTAAATGCACAGTGGTGCGCACTCAACCTCTACTGCCCCTGTTGTACTTTTTTTCTACCTGCACGAGGTTTGCAGGTGACTTCAATATTTTCAACAAATACATAGAAAATTATTGCTTTATTGGGATTTATCACGGGCCTAAGAGATGTAATTTGTTTTTTTTCAAATTTAGTATTTCAGAAAAAATTGCATCTAAATAAATTTGATCTTTTTCACTTGTTTTTTTTAGAGAAAGAAAAAACCAATACTTTATTAAAAAAAAGTCCGTTTCCTTAAAACAGTACATTTTTTTCACTTGTTACTTAAAATAAATTTATAATAGTATTATGTAAAATTAAAATAATTTATTGAAAAAATAAGAAAATAATTCATTACTCATAATTACAAAATATGCAGTTTGCTGGAATTTTTGTTTAATAGAGTGAATTTGATATGTATGGAGGAAATTTTTGCTTAATAGAGTGAATTGGATATGTATGGAGAAATTCGGCGACACTTAAATGCCAAGGAAAATCAAAGGAAGTCATTAATAACTTTCAAACCCCATTAGCTTATTTACAAGCGCAAAATAAAAATTAAACACAAACTGATTGCAGTTTTGGCGAAGCAGATATCTTAAAAGCCAATGTTTCGCGAAAGACTCAACGAAATTCATTTCACTTTGAATAAAGAATTACGTATAATACTCGGGAAAAATGTTGATCCCTCACCCCTTATCACTACACCTATTATTATTATTGTAATTTTATTATAAGAAATAAATAGATATAATAAAATAAGTTTATTATAATAAATAAATAGATATAATATAATAATGATTTATTTTTATCAACATAACTTGAGTCATCTACATAATTCGACAAAAATATTGATTTTATTTTGAATAAACTTTTAAGCTATTTACATAATTCAACAAAAATATTGACCTTATTTTGAATAAAATTATAAGCCACTTATATAACTCAACAAAAAAATTGACATACAATCATTCAAACATTTTACTACTCCATATATACAAAAAGTATTCAACTTACTAACCAATTTAACTCTAAAATGAAATAAAAGAAATAATGATTGCATCCATGGCCAAGCAGAAATCATAAAAATTTCATTTCATTTTCAATCAACTTGTGAACGATCTACATACTTTTCAACAAAATGTTGAGGTGCATCTTTCGAACACCTTGCTACTCCGCACATATAGACACAGTGAATGTAGTACTTGTTATTACTTCAAAATGAAATAAAAGACAAAAAGATGGTACCCATGGCTAAGTAGAGATCTTAAGATACCAATATTTTTTACTCAAATTTATTCCACTTTGAATAAACTTGTGAACCATTTACATATTTCTAAGAGAAAATGTTGAACCACCTATGGTACCCATGGCCAAACAAAGATCTTGAAAAAAAGCCCACTTTGAATAAACTTGCACGATGATTCAAACACATTGTTACTTCACACATACGGTGGTTATTATTATTAACTCATAAAAGCCAGTGTTTCGCCAAAGATTTGACAAATTTCAATTTTTCAACGAAAATATTAAACTGCATCATTCAAACATCTTGTTACTCCACACATTCACACAAATAATAAAATAATTGTTATTATTATTATTATATACTTAAAAAGGAATAAATCAATTGCATAGTGAATGAGAGATCTTAAAAAGCCAATGTTTCCACCAACAAAAAAAAAAAAACTCTTATAAGAAACCATAAACTTACAAAATTTTTAATTTTGAAAAAAAATCTTTTTAACAATCTCCTCCATATAATTTTTAAAAAACCAACAAAGACAAAAATAAATTCAAATGCATCATTCAAACACCTTGCTACTCCACACGTACACACTCACACTTAGTGCAATGCGATTATTATTATTATTATTATAACAGAACCAAAACAACAAATTGAGGTACATCATTCAAATATCTTGCAACTCCACACATACACAGACTCGTTGCGGTGCAATTATTATTAATATAATAGTAGGAGTATAGCAGTGGTTCAGGAGCCTCCGAGGATCTTCCTGATTCGTTCAACTTGCTGTGGAGTGATGGAAAATGATTTGGCGAGAACTTCCCCGGGAATGCCCGGACGGGAACCGAAAGTGGCGGTGGGAAGGAGTAAGAAACCGGGATTTTGGCTGTTGAGGGCGTTGATGGTAATTGCGACCTTGTCTCCAATGTTTTGAGCGAAGTGCAAGGTACCCTTTGGAACCACGAAGACATCGCCAGGTTCCAGCGTTTGAGAGAAGAGTCTGTTGGTAGTGGACTCCACGAAGCCGGCAAGCACTTTTCCTTGCAACACGTAGACAATTTCGGTGGCTCTGGGATGGAGGTGTGGAGCTGCTATCCCTCCCACAGCCATGTCTACGCGAGCCATGACTATTCCCAGCGTGTTGAGGCCGGGCATCGTCTTTATGTTTGTCACAATGAAGTTCACTCCCGAAGGATCGAATGACGTGTTGGATGGCGTGCGCAGGGCCGATGTCATGAAGTGTTGTGGGGATGCTTCAGAGGGATTCAGGCATGCGGCCTGCACTCCGTTCACAGAAATGGAAGACTTGGTGTCTGCCACGCACAAATCCTGCAACGCCTCTGGATCTCCGTTGATCATAATTATCGGAAGAGCCAGGAAGAAGAAGAAGAGGATCCCTACATGAGTGGCCATGCAGCCTGCAGAGGAGATGAGTGCAGCTACGCCCATTGCAACTTTAAGAACGAACGAGCTCTAAAGGGCAACTACTCAAATGAACTCGAGAACATATCATATGTTGTGTTGCAATGCTTAACATCCTTGTATTTATAGCTAAATGTCACAAGTCTTAACTCCTATCTTTGGAAGTTTGTGGCCGAGTTTGATACCGTGGGTTCGTTAGATTTAGTCTTTTTATATTTAAATTTAAAACAAAATTTGCAAGAAAATATCAAAATATTTGTTAGACTATTTCGGTTAAAAGTGGTATTTAGGTTTGTGTTTAAAAATATTAAACCAATGAGATATTTGGTATTTAGGTTTGTGTTTAAAAATATTGAACCAATGAGATATTTGCTAGATTATTTCAGTTAGAAGTGGTATTTATGAGAGTTGTTTATAGTGAATTGTTTTAAAGTTTTTGGCCGTAAAAAAAATTGTGGCGAACTCTTGATTTGTGTTACTTAAATTGGGTTTTTAATTGCATATATGAATTCAACAATCTCAAAAACCTTCCCATACTTTGACTATGAAGCCTTCACCCATCAAACTTGTTATTTCTTCAAGGTTTAATGATTAACATTCTAAATGGACCTTCATAACTTGAATTTATATCTTATACATAAATTAGAATAAATAGTATTTAATGTACATTAATATTCACATAAATAAAATTCATATTAAAATTTGACGTTGTTTAAACACATTATGTTTTGAAGTTTTTGGTAGTTTTTTTGGGCCCAAATTTTAATTTGGCCAAAAGTTTGTTACTAAGTTTGTTAGTGTGGTTATGAGATTTAGATTTAATGATTAAATTATTGGTTAACTTTCTAACCCTTTGAATTCATATTTTAATTTATAAATTTTAATAAATAATATTTAATTATTTTATAAATTAAATTAATATTAAAAATTAGCAGTGTTTAAATATGTTAAGTTTTAAAGTTTCTAGTGAGAATTCTATGAATTTTTTTTTCTAAATCTTATTTTTTGTTATTTAAATGGGTTTTTGACTGCATAAATAGATTCAACACTGTGAAATCCCCCTCTACACTTGGATTGGAGGAAAAATAAAATAAATATACTACAACGTATAATGCGTCACACACACACACACACACACACACACACACACAACGTTATATTGTGTTAGTCGTTGTTGATCCCAAGTTTGACTCTCTTCCCTTCTCTTGGGTCCAGGGTTTACCCAATTTACCATCCATGAAATATGGAGAAGTGTTCGAGGGTTTACCCAATTTACCATACACGAAATGTCTCGAGGTATTTCAGGATTTCCTTGTTTTCATTTCAAGTTATATATATATATATATATTATTTTAAAGAATGGGAGATGATTTCTTTTATTATTATTTAAACATTTTTTATAGGATTTATAGGTTTAAATATCTATAATGTAGAGTATGTACAACTTTGTAGACTTTAGTAGTCAAATCATTGAGCAAATGGACAAGGGACCTCATGCACCAATTTGGTGTCTAGCTTGACCTTAAACTTAAAACTAAATTATTATTAGTATTATCAAATAATTCATATTCAGTATTTCAAAAATATTTAATGTTATTACCAAGATCTTACTCAAGATGAGGTTTATATGTGTTAAATGTTGTCAAATAAAATTATGATACAAAATAAAACTTAACTTTTATAAGCCTCTAGGGTTGACCTAATGAGAGGTAATGTGGTCAAGTATTCTCAATGTCCTCAGGGTTAGGCTCTCTTGATGTTTTATTTTTATTTTTGTTTTGATCCCAATTTTAGACCTCTAATTTCCTCTAGTTTGTATTGTGTTTTGGTGTATGGTTGAAATGTTCTCTCAAAAGTATTTT
Organism: Pinus albicaulis; assembly: GCA_034641835.2. Taxonomy (NCBI): domain Eukaryota; kingdom Viridiplantae; phylum Streptophyta; class Pinopsida; order Pinales; family Pinaceae; genus Pinus; species Pinus albicaulis. The sequence goes on along the minus strand of CM076584.1, from coordinate 227,051,994 downwards.
AATGTGTTAAAATAGTGTGTTTATCTCAAGGAAAATATTCATGTATTTATGTTTGCGTTATTACTGTTGGTATGTGGAAATGCTCTAGTTTTACCCCCTTCCTATTACAAAACCACAATCATTAACCTCTGTTTTATCTCCATAAACCTCCTCATTCCTGCACTAGTCCAAGAATAGTGTCTATTCCTACAAAAACTTCATATTTCATGTTTAAGGTTTCTTAGGTGCTTAATTAATCAATTTAAATATATTTCATGTTTTCAATATTTCTTGTAACTTATATTTAATTTCCTAAAGTATTTGATAAGCTAAAGTATTAATCATTATATTACCTTGATCTAGTGCAGATAGATTCTTGCACCGCCGACAACTATCTGTTGAGCTAACCCTTACATATATATGTATGAATTACTTATTATATGTTGTAGTATGTTTTCTTCACTTTTTGGAGGGGTTTTTTTGACATATGTCTAATTTTTCCAAAATACTATAGGGATTTATTGGATTCAAAAAATTAACAGGGTTTTTAAAGCTCGTTAGTTGTAATGGCCATAGCTGCACTCATCTCATCTTATTCATTTGATGCATATTTTTGAAAGGTCTCATTCAAAACATCACTATTGTTTAACATTAACAAAGTCAAATTTTGACTTGCATTCAGTATTCTCTTCATTTGTCCTACATGTATACGAGACAAACTCCTCTTCTTCTTATGCGCTCTAACTATGTACTCAATTCCATTCTTGAACAAGTGGTACTTATTCTGATGGTGATGAAATATTTCCCTCCTATCGTAAAGATAAGGAATTCCCAAAACAATACCTAAAATCTTAAGTGGAACTACTTCAAGTTCAACTTCGTCAACAAATTTTTTAATTGATTGCAAACCTTAGGATGCACTTCCTTGTTACCTACAAGTTTTCATTCTTGAATATCCAACCTAAAGGTTAAGGTCATGGATGTGTAACAGTTTCTAGATTTAACCTCTTAACTAAGTCTTTAGAAATCAAGTTGGCTTGAGAACCACTCTCAAATAGTGAGTATATTTTTGTATGTTTTGAAACAACTCTAATATGAAAGAGTTCAATTCTTGTATCATCATATTGAGTTACATTAGAACAACTTGAAGAAATAGTGCTTGCTATGTTCTTACCTTTCAAACCCATTTCTGTAATCTTGGTTTCATCTCATGAATCTGAACCTAAGTCATGTTCAATGATTGTAATTGTTTTCTCCTTCTATTTGGTTTTAAGTTTGTTGGGCTTCAACTTTGGATGAGGTTGCCAACAATGGTCTTCATCATAACCATCTTTCTGCACTCAGTAGTTACGATATTAACCACAATATAACTACAAGTATGTTAGAGTGTTTGAACTGTACCAACAAAACGCTGGAACCTGGCGATGTGTTCGTGGTTCCAAAGGGTGCTTTGCACTTCGCTCAAAACGTTGGAGACAAGGTGGCAACTACCATAAATGCGCTCAACAGCCAAAATACAGGTTTCTTACTCCTTCCCACTGCCACTTTCGATTCCCGTCTGGGAATTCCCAGGGAAGTTCTGGCCAAGTCATTTGCCGTCAGTCCACATGAAGTTGAACGAATCAAGAAGATCCTCGGAGGCTCCTGAACCAGTGCTATACTCCTACTATTACCATAATAATAATGGTCGCACCGCACTGACTATGTGTATGTGTGGAGTAGCAAGGTGTTTGAATGAATGATGCACCTCAATTTTTTTTTGTTTTTTTGCTGAGAACTATATGTAGTATATGATTAAGAAGTTTTTTTTCAAAGTTAGAACAAATTTTGTAAGCTTGGAATTTTCAATTTTCAAGACCTATGGCTCCATGCGAGTCTTTCCAATATCTCTGGCTCTCTGTAAAAGTATTTTGGGAAACATTAGCTTTTTAAGATCTCTGATTCGCCATGGGTGTGAAATTGTTTTGTTTTTTTGTTCTTCTTTTATTTATAATAATAATAAAAACTATTTCATTATTTATGTGATTGTGTGGAGTAGAATGATGTACTTTAACATTTATGCTGAAAAATATGTATATGGTTTACGGGTTTATTCAAGGTGGAGTGAATTTCGTTAAATATTTAGTTAAATATTGGATTTTTATGAGTTAATAATAATAATAAACACTCATTGAGTGTGTATGTATGAAGTAAAAATGTGTTTTAATCATCGACCTAGTTTATTCAAAGTGGGTTTTTTTCAAGATCTTTGTTTGGCCATGTGTACAATAGTTTATCTTTTATTTCATTTTGGAACTGTCAATAACTTGATGAGATTGAATCACCATTATGTTATATTTATTTATTTATTTATGATAATAAAATGAAATAATAATAATAATAATAATAATAATAATAATAATAATAATAATAATAATAATAATAATAATAATCACACTAATTGTATGTGTAGTGAAGCTAGGTGTTTTAATGATGCATATCAACATTTTTACCAAAAATATTTAGATGATTCAAAATTTTTTCTTAGAAATATGTAAATGGTTCATAACTTTATTCAAAGTGAAATAAATTTGGGCAAAACATTGGCATTTTAAGATCTCTACTTAGCCATGGGTACCATATTTTTGTCTTTTATTTCATTTTGGAGCAATAACAACTATATGTGTATATGTTTGAATGATGCACCTAAAGATTTTGTTGAAAAATATGTAGATGGTTCACAAGTTGATTGAAATTGAAACAAAATATTGGCTTTTTATGATCTCTGTTTTGCCATTGATGCAATATTTCTTGGTTTTATTTAATTTTATAGTTAGATTGGTTAGTAAGTTGAATACTATGTGCATATGTGGAGTAGTAAGATGTTTGAATGATTGGATGTCAATTTTTTTGCTGAGTTATGTAGATGGATCACAAGTTTATTCAAGATAAGATAAGTCTTGTAAGTTTTTCTTGAAACATTGTCTCTGTTTAGCCATGGGTGCAATAATTTTGACTTTACATATTTCATTTTGGAGTTGTCAATAAATTGATTGGATTTATTAACAACAACCACTGCATTAATTTATGTATATGTGAAATACCAAGGTGCCTGAAGGATAACCTTCACCATTTATTCAAAATAGTATGATCTAATATATTTTAGTAGCCATTAGTGCACTTATTTTATCTTTAATTTCATTTTGTTGTTATCAATAAGATTGATGAAAATAAGTCCAAGGGGTCTTCGATAGATAGTGATCGGGTGTTATGTTAAGGCACTCCTTGATGTGAAGTCACTAGTTCAAATCCATGCCCCAATCGACCTGATATGTATTGGACATGATAATGAAGATATAGTCTTACCCAACTTACCGAAAGAAAGATTAAGGTAGGTGAGAGATCAACAATTTTCCCTTGAGGAATATACCTAAATTATTTATTCAAAGTGGAAGGAATTTCGTCGAGTATTTTGCGAAACGTTGGCTTTTAAGATATCTACTTTGCCAGAGTCTTTTGCAAAACATTAGCTTTTAAGATATCTACTTCACCATAAGTGCAATCAGTTTGTGTTTAATTTTTATTTTTCAAGTTATTGAATGAGTTCCTTTGATTTTGTTTGGCATTTAAGTCTCTCCAAATTTCTCAATACATATCCAATTCACTCTATTAAACAAAATTTTCCTCTATACATATCCAATTCACCTTATTAAACAAAAATTCGAGCAAAGTGCATATTTTTTAATTACAAGTGATGAATCATTTTGTTATTTTTTCAATAAACTATTTTAATTTAATTAATATTATTATAGATTTATTTTAAGCAAAAATTTAAGAATATAAGTATAAAGAGATCAAATTTATTCAGATGTAAATTTCTCTTAGAAACAAAAATTTTAAATTCCAATAAATTAGCAATTCTCTCTATATATTTTTTCATTGTATAAATTATATATTTTAATGCTTCATAGAGTACATAATTTAAACTTTTATGCTCAAAAATTCTTTCTTGAATTTCAAACAAAAAAACATATACCTAAAAAAGAATCAAAATCTAAAGGATCTATAAACTTATATCTAAAAAAGATCTATACATAGTTTGTATTAAAATATTTTGTTGATAACCCACATTGAATTTTATTTTTATTATGAATATTTTTAAATGTTACATATTAAATTTATATTAATAATTGAATGAACTACACATATTCCTCTTATTATTAGTATTGGGAAGTACTTCGTATTTTTTATTTTATTTTATAACTTTTAATTATTTTTTCTTTGGGCATTGAATATTTAATTCTATACAACATTAAAAAAATTTCTTTTAACTTTTTTTCCCTATATATAAATAGATATATGTGAAGTTGATATTGACATAAACTCATTAGCATAGATCTTTAAATAGTTTACTTAAATCCAATGTTGAAATGTTTTTGAAAAGTATAAGGTTTAAACATCTTACTCACAGTTTTTTAACTTCTAATTACTTTACATGAAATTATATTATTTATTTTTTATTTTTTATTATAGCTAACATTGCTTCTCTATTAGAGAATATTTTACTTATATTTTAATAGGGACACATCTCAACTTCACATTCCACATTGAGCATGGACCCAATTACACATTGCCTCATAGTGAGTTGTAGAATGAGCCTCTTAGCTCAATCATCCTAACAAATCTAAAATCATCCTTATATTTATTCTAATATTATTTTTAATAAAAATGTTATAATTACTATTTTATATAAAAATATAAATAAAGATACCAAATTTATGTAATAATTTATTTATATAATAAAAATAATAATTTTGAATATAAATAAATAAAATAAAAAATTATAAATAAAAACATTATATTAAAATATTAAAATTTCTTTTAGCATATATTTTTAGTTTTATTGATATAATGCTATCATTGCTTGATAGAGTTTGGATATCCTTCCTTTTGTACGTGTGCTAATAGGTTTAAGTAAGTCTCTAACAATGTTATAACTTTTAGGTAGGTCTGTTCTACATCCATGTGATTAATAATTGCAATAATACATATAAGTTTTAATTGCAATAATACATATAAGCTTTAATAATCAATATTATTGATTATTATACAATACTATTATATAAGGAATAACGTACTAAAGAAACAATAGTATGTTAATTTTACATTATAGAAAGATCAATTACCAATTTGTTATGATCAAATTGGTAGCTATGTGCCTTATATTACATTTTACACTTTCAATTTAAATTACTTTACACTACATTTTATAGTGTACATTACTTTACATTTTATATTTTTCAATTTATATTTTACATTACTATACATTTTCCATTACTATAATATTGGGATGTAGAGGCAATGTGTTATGTTTGTTATTTATGATATATTAAAAATATGTTGGGAGTTATAAAGTTAATATTAATGTATGAAAATAAATTTTAGGTCATTTATTTATTTAAATTTGTAACTCCTCATAAAAAGAGTTCATTTCAATGTGTTAAATTAGATTGTGATTTTTTATTTTTATTTTCCTTAGAAAAAATATATTTTTTCATTAACAAATGAAAAATTATATTTTGCAGAATGCATGCATTCCTTGCTAGTTGGTCCGCAATAGCTAAAACAATATAAGGATCATCCTATACTTATCAACTCTATAAAGAAACATCATAAACTCCCCTTTTGAGGGGCCGATACATCACACAAGTTTCCAAAAATTTACACAATTTACAAATTTTTCATTTCATCTATTGTATCTGCAAAAATTGATGTAGTTGTATTGGTGGCGATGGTTGAAATGCTGCAAATTGTTTTGAGACATAATGCCTCTTTTGGGACGATAGCCCGAGAGGTCACCATAAATAAAAGGCCTATGGTAAAATTAAATTTTTTTACCTTCATGGATTTTTTGGATCAACCACTACCCATGGGCTTGTCCAATGCCCTCTTTAAACAAGCCATATGCAGACATGTTCTGGTCCTTGTATATGTGACATATTGAAAAATGGTCAAATGGATATTTTATTATGATAACCTATTCCAACAAAGGAAAAAAAAATTATTTTGGCATCTCTTGGTTCCTTTTACTCAATTGATGACCAAAAGTGAGTCACCAAATATTTATAGATTGCTACTGTTAGGTCCCCATAATTTGTCAGATTGGCAAGACCAAATGTACAGGGGTAACATCAAACTAGTCTTTGGAGTCTTAGGACCTAGCCTTCCTGGACTCAGAGAGGGCTCTTTCTATATTTGTATGTAAGATGTGAACTTGATTGATTTTAAGGTTTTGATTTTAGGCTAGTTATAAGGATTTAGGTTTGTTTGTTTAGTTGGGTAGGTTTTCAAGAAGAAAAGATAGAGTGAGAGAGGTTTAAACCATTGGGGTATGGAGTCTGCAAAATGTCTTGAGAAGTACAACAATAGGTCAAGGGTATATCACACGGAAAGTCTAACAAATCCAAATGGATCTAAAAGCTTATGTGAGTGAAGTGAACATTAAATTGTGAACATAGTAGATGTAAAAGGTAGTTAAGAATCCTTTAACAAATACTTTAACAAGAATTTCCTTTAAGATCACTATGCATAAAGAAATAACCAAAGACAGGGCATACCAATAAATTCTTTGACCAAACCCTAGCAAGTAAAAATTAATACAACAATCCAGTGAACCATAGAACGAAAAAAAACTTATAATTCTTCTAGAGATTTCACCTTCAGGCAAAGAAAACATCTAAGACAACATATAGTAATAATCAAAGAGTAGGGAACTCCTAATTTCCTTAATAAAACTACAAATACCTTCAAAGAAACCATTTAAGATGAACAAAAGGGCAGGGAAAACCATAGACCTCTTCAGCTAAACCCTAATTAGCAATACTTCAAACCAAAGATCCCAAAAACAATGTTTAAGTTGCATCAAAGGGCAGGGCTAACCATAAAATAAGTTTACATTGGCTCCATTAAATCATTCTTAACATAAACAAGCATAAGTGGAATTAGAGAGCATTTAAGAATTCTATAATCTGACCTAGCACAGGAAAACATACAAGCAATAGAAAGTAGACAGAGCTAAGGTGCATCTAAACAACATTTCTTAGCCTAAAATTTATGTCCTACTGCATGAGAAAGATGAAACAAAATGATAACATAAGAAAAGAAGCAATAAATAAGAAATACATAACCATTAAATATGTTCATGAATCCTGTAGGTGAGCTTGCTCCATTATCATGCAAATCAAGACGTCCACAAAGTCCAAAGCCAACTTCTCCTCAATCTTCAAGTCTATGATATTCTTCTCAATAATCAACCAATATGTATAATGAGGCCTCAATGCATTATTTAACTAGAAGGAGGGATGAAAACCCTAACTATTGTTTCAGAAACCATTAATTACTCATAAATGTCATTTTTTTCCTATGAGACCATGCAAGGCCCAAGGCACAAATATCCTAATTCATTAAATGCAAAAATAACTCCTCAACCAACTTTGGCAAAAAAATAACTTTGAGGCTCCTCAATAACTTCCAAAATATCTCCAAATGTGTTTTGTTGACTTTTTTGCAAGGGCGCAACACTGAGGTTCAAGGGCATAGCGCCAACACTAGGACAAATAGCCTATTGTGTAACCAAGATTTGGAGGCCTTCCAGGTGCCCAAATGAACTCCATGATAGCTCATTGGAAAGCTTGTCCAGTCTAATTTCCAAAAAAGCCTTTAGTTCTCTGATTGGAATTTATTTACCAGCTCAAAAACGAAATATCCCAAGACTGCTCAGGGCATAATGCCAAACTTTGAAAATAGGGCAGAAAGGTGATTTTTTGGGTGTTTCTGGCATTTTTGGAGGACCCATTTTGCTCCAAATGATCTGAAATTTTGTGAGGATGATTTCCTTCGCCTAAGGATTCTAAAAATGTAAAATATTCCTCAAAATAGTGCCATGAAAAATAGCACACCGCCACTGGCGCTGTGCCTTTGGCCCTTCAAAGCAGACAAAAATCCAAAAACTTCAAAATTGTGCCAAAATTATGATTTACCTTACTTATTAGGTTTGGGATGCTTGTAGGGAAGCATCAGCAAGGATGTGAAGATTTTATTTTCGTTTTTCCTCCTTTAGGGATTGAATATTTGCAAGGGTTATTTTGAGCTTGGCCCTTGCAATCTTGTTTCCTAAGGCATAATGCCTTGCCATCTTCTTTTCGAGGTCAAGGTTCCTCTTCATTTTCTCCAACAGACCTCTAAGTGTATGTTTTCCCTCTCAATCCAAGGTTCTCGATCATAGTCAATCTCCATGGCAATTAGCTCACTTGGAGTGAGCTTCTCTTCCAAGGCTTCCTCTTGCTCTCTCTCCTTGGCTAAGGCCTTATTTAAGACAATTGTCCTTAGCTTCCTCCTAGGAAGCTATTCTTCCTCATCATCAGTGTTCCCATATCTATCCAACACCTCATATTTCTTAGCCTTGGCTTTTGCAGCCTCCTTCTGAGCTCTGATAGCTCTGATCTCATAGATTGCCTTCTGTGCCTCGAGCTTCTTGTTTTCAACCTCAAAATAATGGATGACATTATTAGACCTACCTAGATTGGATTTCAAATCCATTATCTGAGCATCCTTGCTTCGGAGCGGCATGTTTGAGATCCTTGCCTCATTTTCATCATCAGTGTCAACATGAATGAGTTGAAATTCTTGTTCAGTCTCATGTTTGTCTTCTTCTTCTTCATCCATGAACTTTTCCTTACCTTTATCAATCTCCTTGGTTGATGTAGAGGGCATGGCCCCTTGCCTCTTGAGGGCAGCAAACACATGCGCATTTCCCCTTTGGTATGTCAAAGAAAAGGGCTCAATTTCCACCATTTTAGTGTCTTTGGTCTCGTTGTCATGTGCTCTGATGTCATCAATGCCATCAAGGCTCTTTGAGCCACTATCAACATCCTCACTGACTTCTTCATTGCTTTCTTCTTCACTTCCTTCTTCTGCCTCACTAATATTTTCCTCATTGACATCAGCCTCATTTTCTTTATCCTCACTGATATCTTGGCTTTGTGACCTATTTCCATCATCATTTATGCTCTCTACCTTATCACTACCAACATCATCACTGCCCTCTACTTCAATGCTCTCAGCCTCACTAATATCCTCCTTACTGTTTTCATTGCTCTTTTCCTTGCTGCTTTCTTCTTCACTGACATTAGTGTCACTACCCTCACTGTTTGATTCTTCATTTTCATCTCCCTCATTGGTATATTTTTCATTTATATCCTCTTCTTTTCTTTCTACTTATTGCCTTCTTCTTCGTCACTCTTTTCTGCCTCATTTCTCTTGGATTCTCTAGTGCCATGAGATGATGGTGAGGGATTGTGAGAGGGCGATGAAGGAGGATTATTCTAAGGTGAATGAATATAAGTAGATGGGGAGGTAGAAGAGTCATCATGTGGTGATGGAGTGTGAGTGGATGGAGGAGTGGGATGATAAGAAGAAGAAGGGACATCTTGCTATTGTTAGCCTTGTGGATTGGTGAACACCTCATTGGAAGTGAAGGTCTCCCAAGGAATACTCTTCTGTTGTAATTGATGCAAAAAAACCATTTTGATAAGAGAGTGGTGAAAGAGGCTTTGCATATGCTGAGGATAGTCTCTCTTTTGTACAATATAGGAAATTTTGTCAATGCTTCTGTAGAGGTAATAGGGTAGGTGCAGCATCCTCACCCTAGTAAAGTGCATAAGAAACCTAATGTGATAGGAATAAAAGCCGGGAGAACCTTCCCTCACATGTAAAATAATTCATAATGATTCCTCATCATAGGTGCACATCTGTCGAGCAAGTGAGAGAAAGGAAAGATGGATTTTTGTGATCTTTGTAACTAGGTTTTTAAATATGTCTCATGGTAGCTCATGTCGAGATTGGCCTCATGAACCATTTCTCCCCTACACTAAGTATGCCCTGTGGCATTGGAAATAACATCTATAGATAGCTCAAAATTTACCCCCTGCGGTTAACTTCTTTCTCATGCAAGTTAAGTATGAAGAGCCTAGTTAGCTCAAGGTGGTTTTGCACATGTTGTACCTTTTCACAAAAAAATCATAGCAACCTGCATATGTTGAAGCGAAGAAACTTGATTAAGGGAGATGTGATTAGCTCTATTTCGTTGATTGGTTCAAACCTATTGATATTTCCACCTTTGTTCCCCTACCTCCTTGGCATTTGGCCTTCTCCTCCACTACCACTCTCCTATCTTTCTAACATTTTCACCAATTTTCCTTTGAAATCTTAGCATAACTATGAAACTAATATGGAAGAGGGTAATGGAATGGTGATGAAAAAGTCAGCTCTATAAGTGAATGAGATGAATGAGTGGGGGTATATGTATATTAGGCCGAGTGAGAGGCAAAACCCAATGACAACCTTAGGCTGCGGAGTTTAAACTATGTGTTGAAACTCCTTGCACTAATGTAAAACTAATAGGAAAGAGAGCATGTAATGTCAATATGTTTGTAATGTAGAGGAAATGAGTGTTATGTCGAAAGCCTTGATGGATGACACACTTTAAACCAATACAGCAAAGTCTTAATTTCACCTCCTATCTAAAGTGATATTCCTTATGGGTAGATGAAATGAGGTTTAAGTAGTGACTTCAAGCATGGTTCTTTAGGGGTTTTCTCCTTAGGGTTTTATTTCATCCAATTTAAACCATAAAAATGTTGGAATATGTGGGTAGGGTATCCACTTTGTACTTCTTAGCAATGATTGTCAATACCATGAGGGGCTGAGATTTGGAGCGCTTGAGCTTTATTTGGAGGGTTAATTTGTCTTGGAGGGGCCTGTTGGCTAACGCACACGGTGCCTAGGCCAAGGGCATAGCGATGAAGGCAAGCCTGTTGTGGGTGTTGGGCAAGGGCGCAATGCCTTTCCAGG